>OZ025291.1:325470524-326070524 GCA_964019185.1 Maratus speculifer
AGTAAAAGTTAAATATACATTCAACGCATCATTATTTTACAAAAAATTTTAACAGTGTAGCAGTACTGACAGAAATATTTCCGTCAATTGAAAAAAGTATTTCCGAGAGAGTACACGTATACATATAACATACTTAAATATTTATGCGATAAAATTCAGTGACTTTCTATATTTCTCCTCACATACGAATTAAAAGTTTCATCGTAACTACGATTAAGATACATATATAAAAGAAAAATATCGATATAGACGTAAGTTGAAAAGAAATACACATTATGAAAGTTTCAGTTTCTAGTTCTCATATCAGATCTCCATTTACTGATAGTATCTGCTTTTAAAAAAATATCCTAAAATCTCGCCACTCTACTGCAATCAATCTTCTAACAACGCCATATTCTGACAAAAAAATGATTGATGATCAGATAGTTCTATTGCCAAAACATTGTTTTTCCACACACATACTTTTTTCCTATGTGAAATACATATAAATTGGAGAAAGAAAATTGTTTTTGAGGTATTGGTATTTTTGAGGTGTGATACGTGTCTGTACTTTATTTTATATTATGAAAGAAATCAAGTATTGTAGATGAATATTTCTAATCCTTAAAGTGAAGTTTTTTTCTCCTTATGTTTGTGTTAAGAACATGATATGATTCATAATATTTATTGCTTCGTCTATAATAGAACTTTTAAGACTTGTAAGTAAAGGCTCAAAACGTAATATTTTTCTGGTTGTTATTTGAATTTTGTTAGAATATTTTTTTAAATCCAAATTGATTATATCTTCTACAAAATAATGATTTTTGATAAGCATAACATTTGGATAAATAACAGATTTTCTAATTTTCGACTCCCTTTCAATAAATCGTAAAAGATGTGCACGTAAAATAATAAAAAATACAGTATTCTTTATTTATATTGCACCTATGATACACAGAAACGCTTGATATAAGAAAAACAAGAAAAAAATCGGGAAATTCCGTAAAATTTTATAGGACGGCAAAAAAATTAAAGAAGGTGATAATCTTTCTTTATGTATAAAATGTTATTTTTAATGCATTTTTCATTTTTCCTATTAAAATTAACTGCATGAAATTAGACTTATTTTAAATAATTTATATAAATTCAATAAATTTCAATTTGGTTAGAATTTATTTCCAAAGACGTGTGTGTGAGAGGGAAAAATTCAATGTATAAATACAGCGATATAACCGAATGAGCGATGCAACAATTTGCGATAAATCAAGGTGTTAAGTTATAATCATGAAGAAAAAGGCTACCAAAAAATGCATTAAACAGAGGTGTTAGGATATAAGCATTAAAAATTATAAAACTTTCCCCCCTAAACAATACACAATTTTACAATTTCGTGTTTTACTATAGAATGTTAAACCTTCATATTTAATTATTATCTATCATAATGACGACCTTGAATTCTGTCCTTAAAAAATTTCAAAACCTAAAATAAGAGAGGAAAAATTGTGATCGATATTAGGTTCATTTTTCGGGGAAGTACTTACAGTACTACATATGTATTAAGTATGGCTTTTAACCGTTTACATGCCGAATTAATATCACAATGTAATTTTAATTTTGTTTTTCCTATATTTCAGCTTCAAATAAATTAATTTATGCGTATAAATTTAGAAACTAACAAACAAAAATATTTCTGACATGATTATTGATTGACAATCTATGCAAATATAACAAATTACTTTTCGCTATATACAAATATATATTGTTCTTGAGTATTTTCTTGAATTCCAAGAACATTTAGATACCTAGCGGTCAAATGTTACCAATATAGAGAAAGCTATAAAAGCAAATAATATATATTTTATGCAAATTAATAAATTTATATTTTTCTTATATCTGTGATAAATCCTTAAACATTTTTTTTTCAAAAGTTCAAATAAACGTTATATGTATTTTATAGGAAAAATAAGGATATTGTTATCATATTGGACAATATATGTTTTGTATTACAAATAATGCATTGTTTCCATTTGGGATCATTGGCATTTAAACGGTTAAAATCATTTCAACAAGTAATATATATATATATATATATACTGGGTGTCCCAAAAATGACTAATGAATTTTAAAATTCAATAACTTGCAAACGGTGACAGCTATTTAAAAAAATTTTGCAGGAGGGTTATGTATCGCATCAGCGCCACCTATTGTTTGAAATCCGAACTAAAATAAAAAATTACGGTAAAAAACTCCTGACATTATACATAACGCTCCAGCAAAAAAAAATTTTAAATAGCTGTCACCGTTTGCATGTTATTGAATTTTAAAATCCATCAGTCATTTTTGGGACACCCGGTATATATATATATATATATATAATAAATTTTCTGTTTGTTTCAGGTTTGAAGAATAGCTATTATGTCACACAAAACGATGACTTTGACGAAGTAAATAGTGATAATTTTACAATTAAAGTGCAATTTACATTAATTATTGGATGATTTTTCAAAATTAAATTATAGAAATAATCACTTTAATAAAAATGAAAAAAAGAGCTGTTCAAAATACCTATTTTTCAAATTGTTAAAAAGTTAAAAAAAGGACTAGAAATAAAAAAAGGAAAAATGACATTTGATTTATAGCAGGAAAAAACATTTAATATATTTTCAAAAACGCGAAACGATGTATTTTCCTTTCAAATAATTTAATAGGTAACAATTTAACATCAATTAGTTCAGGACCCTAAAATATATATCTTACAAACCCGATTAATGTTTTTGTAATAAATTGATCAGATGGAATATTATGGTTCCTGTATTATGAAAATATATGGTTTTGACAAAGATTATCAAAAATCATGAAAGTGCCCCTGTTTTAAAGGACGCAATTGATTCCATTCAAAGAGAGAAAATTCTTAAATAATTTGAATCATGTCAAATTCTTTGTTCTTCAAGCAAGTGGCTGATAGGATCTCAGAGAGGTGCTGTTATTAACACATGTCATCCTCATCAGCTGAATTTTTTAGAGTTTCTGAATACTGTGGACACTGAAAAAAAACTGTAAAGTAACTATGATTTTTTTATTAATCTTGTATTCCAAGAATTAGTTACGTAAACTTGTATCCAAGAACTAATAGAAAAAAAATTGTATACTACAGATTTTCT
This sequence comes from Maratus speculifer, assembly GCA_964019185.1. NCBI lineage: Eukaryota > Metazoa > Arthropoda > Arachnida > Araneae > Salticidae > Maratus > Maratus speculifer. Next base: position 325,473,665 of record OZ025291.1, read on the forward strand.
TATATTATAAGAAAGAAACAGGCTTTTTTCATTAATTATCATTCCAATGAATATTTTCTGTTTTTACTTTCGGTGCCTAGAAAAAAGAAAATAAAGTAAAGTCTTTCATTTCGCATCACGTGTCCTTACGGATGAAAAAAATAAATATTTAATTCAATTACACATACTTAAACACTTGCAGGCACGTTCTCCCGCTTTTGGTGAATAATAATTAAGAGTAACTCTTGTTCCTTTCCAAATTTTTGCCGTCGTTTACATGTCTAACAAGACAAAGTCCGTTTAATGTCTCATTACATGAAATTTTGCTGTTATCATTATATGAAATGTTCTTGGAACACAAGTTTACTAGAAAAATTTTAGTAATTTTACAGATTATTTTTTACGGTGTAACTTGATTAGAAATATTAGAGAAGAAATTATAAGAAATAGAAATATCCCTTTAGAAATATCCACATGGAAGGCAATCTTGCCATTTACTTATATCTTCACGCAGTTATATGGACTTCACAACAAAACAAAAACACAGAAACTAGTCAAATTGTCTATACATTTAAAAAATGTCCTACCTCCCCCCCCCCCCGACTAAAAAAATGAATTTTGAAAATTGTTTCTTCGAGGAGGGGTTAGGGCGAAGGTACAAAGTAAAAGTTTAATTCCTCTTTGAATTACATTGTAAAAGAAAACCTGTAAAGTTACTAAATTTTTTCTAGTAGATTTGTATTTCATGAACGATAACAGTAAAATTTGCTGGTAACGTTACATAAAAAGTTCTTGGATTACAAATCTACTAGAAAATTCTTAGTAACTTTACAGAATTTTTTTACGATGTAAATTTTTTTTTGTCATTCGCAACTACACTTATACTAGGAAAGTTTATGAATCTATTTAGTTTGTCCTTATCAACTGAACCGTCTCAATAGCTTAAGCAGTCCTCAATTGTAACTCAGTAACTGTACATACTTTTTTTCACAGTATAGATGACTCGTTTATTATTGATCTTAGACGGTATATGCAAGGTTTATTTTTACATACAATTTTAAAATATTTCTATCAACTAGAGTTTTAATATCTAAATTTGTCAAAATCGTCGTTTAATTTATGAAATAAAAAAAAATAGAATCTCATAATTAAACTTATATTCTAGCTTATAATTTCGACACCACAATCTTTTGAAGGTAAATGTATAGTGCTTTATTTACTTACAGGTGCTTTAAAACTAGTGTTATCGTGTTTAAGTTTTAAATTAAGTTTTCCTTTAAACACATTCACCTATTCATTAATATTTCATCCATTTTTCAAACATTTATTTCATATGACACCATACAGAATAATATCTATATGGATATTTTTTTCAATTATAATATTAAAAAAAATTCTGCGTTATAAATAATGTATTTTGAATTTAAAGCTAGAAAATGTGGCAGCGTTAAAAATAGAAAAAAAAAAGAAAAGAAATATGTTATGATATTTAGTTTTTTCATTATTAATTTTTTAACTAATTTTGCAAGCGTTAAAACAGAAAAGAAGAAAAAAAAAACACAGAATGATATTTAGTTTTTTCATTATTTCATAACTAATTTTGAAATCGTTAAAACAGAAAGAAAAAGAAAAATATATATTGTGATATTTACATTTTCTTTTTTATGATTCCAGGCTCAGAAAAAAAAATATATTTATGGATTTTTTAAACCTACAATAACACTTATATCAATTTAATTCTTACTTTTATAACATTAATAAACAGCTAATTACTCTTCACATTTTTAATAGCAGTTTATGCAACCCACAAATATGTATATATGTATATAATATATATATGCAGAATAATTTGCTGAATGGTACCTTATTTTGAAACATAAAATTAATATTCCATGCACTTATGTTCCTAATGTGTAATTAAATTTTTTTAAATATTATTTTTCACGGCTTTTATGATGCATGTTTATGAATAAATAAACACATATGAAAGAGTATGTTAAGTTTTATATAAATTTTTATTTATGAATATGTTTATTTTACCTTGTATTGATTTATAAAATCAGTACCAGATACTCTAATTTAAGATGTTAGTTATATTTTTAATCGTTTGTGCATATCCATCTTTTTTTAATAAAAAAAAAGTTTGTGGAAAAGAATGTTCTATTGCTGCCGTGGAATTTAGATAAGATGTTTTGTTATTTTATTATTTATAGTGTGTTTAACAGTAGTTATTTGCAAACATTTTAGGACATTTATAATTAGAAATTTAATTCCGCAATTTATAATTTATTAAGTTTTCTGAAATATGTTCGATTTCTAATTATATATTTTATTCTGTATTAAGAGATTCCAATACACTAAATAAAAATTCAAATTTTATCTTTCAAACCGAGATTACATTTTTATTAAAATTTGAATTATACTAGTTTAACCCTTATCATTGATTATAGAGGGAGTACTGATATTTTTTTAAGCAAAAATTTTAAAAAGATTGTATCTTAAATTTAGATTGTAATTTCACTAAACTCCCGGAAATCATCAATTTATTTCTGGATTTAAAAAAAAAATGAAATTAGAATCTCATTATTAAATTTACTTTGTAGCTTATAAAATATTCAAGATAAATCAGTTACAGTTAAATATATTAATACGCAATATTTACACGTGCTTCAAAAGCTAGTGTTAACATGTTATCATATTTCACCCTTCTTTAGAATAAGTTTTCTTAAAAAAATACATATAAATACAGTCATTCATTCCTTTTACATTATTTTTGGAAAGTTTATTAATTTAGGCTATACTTTTTAAAATAGTATCTCAATGTATATGTTTGCTAAATTTTTGCTACACATTTTTTTTGCAATTATGTCTGATGTATTTTGCGTTTACAGCTAAAAAGTGTCAAAAAGGTAATAATATAAAAAAGTAAAATACAGTGATATATTTTAGTTTTTTATTCTCAATTTTATGATTCCAAGCTAAGAAAAAAAATTAAATTACTTATGGACTTTTTTTTTAATTTATGATAACATGTTTGTCAAATTAGTTCTTATTTTTAATCCTAAAAAATAGCAAACTGCTATTCGCAGTATCGTAATTTTAATGATATATATATTCCACAATGAAAAAGTAAGAATTTATGTTATAAATAAATATTTTGCTTATACGACGTTGCTGTATTAATAAAAACATTTAAAATACAGTCGACTCTCGTTAATTCGAAATCGGATAATTCGAATCTTCGCTTAATTCGAACTAAACATGAAGTCCCGAAATTTGCAATGGCAGAATAACTTTAAAAATTTTCATTAATTCGAACTCATTTTCACTGACATCGCTTAATTCGAACTAACGAGAATTCTGATCTTTCATTTTTTTTTCTTTCTCACGGATTTCAGATCATATGAATGACTTTTTTTTCTTTGATTTTTGTGAAACTTGTTCCGAACGCGTATTCATATAATCCAATGCATTTGATATACACTTTCTAACTGCCCCGTCTGTACATCAGTGGCGCTTTAAATTTTTCTTCCATTGTGCTTGTTTCTATAATCTTTATTTAGTTTATGTATTTATACATTCTAATTTAATATTAAGTCGTATTCTAATGCTAACAGACGAAATAAATTAAAAAAATACTAAAATATTAATTCCTTAGTAATAGTACCATATTAAGCATGGTTTTCATTTCATATTTTCCATAATTCGAACTTCGGATAATTCGAACATTTCTTGTGGTCCCGACGAATTCGAATTAACGAGAGCCAACTGTACATTAAATTTTTTTATTTACATGTTTCAACTCTTTTTAACCGAGTCGTCTTCAGAATGTAAATAGAAAATAAAATTTTCTTACTTATTAATTTTCTCTTTATTTCTTATTTATTTATTTCTTAATTCTTAATTTTCTCTTATTTCTTAATTTTTTTAACTTTATTTGCTATTTACATTCTAAAGATGACTCGATTAAAAAGAGTTGAAACATGTATATAAATTTTTTAATGTATTTTAAATGTTTTTATTAATACAACAATTCTTTAAAGCAAAATATTTATTTATAATATAAATTCTTACTTTTTCGTTATGGAATATATATTATTAATATTACGATATAGTTATTAATAAACGTAATCAAGGCTTACTAGTGTTATTTTTCACATTGCTATTCACAGTTTTAATAACTGTTTATGCATCCTGCAAAGAAGAAATATACAAAATAATTTGTGGAACGATACCTTATTTTGAACCATAGAATTAATATTCCATGTTGCTACGGGGAATAAAATTTGTTTAATCTAACATTTTACGGCTTTTATGATGTACGTTTATGAATAAATAAACATATTTTAAAGATAATTTTATGTTTATATACATTTTTATTTATGGATATGTTTCTTCGATGTTGCATTTCTGCTTCGATGTATTTTAAAATAAATTGTTAGTCATATTTTGAACCTTTGTGCACATCCATACTTTTAAATTAGAAATAAATGTTTGTCGAAAAGTATGGATTATTGCTGTTAAATTGCTGTATTCAAATACTATATTTTGTTATTTTATAATTTATAGCGCGTTTAATTGTATTTACTAACATCATTTTTATAAAATGTATATTTAAATATAAAATTCTACTATTTATTTCAATTTACTTATAAAATTCACTGACGAATGTTAGATTTCTAATTTACTATTTTATTCTGTATTTAAATATTCCAAAGTAAACTAAATAAAAAATTCAATCTTTAACTTTCAAACCGTAATTCCAATTGTTTTTAGTTTGAATTATGCTGTTTGAATACTTATTATTGATCGTAGAGGGGTTTATCTGATTTGTTTTAAATAATATTTAAAAAAATCTTTAAATTCAGATTGTAACATCTCTAAACTCACCTAAATGTCGGTTTATTTCTGAACTTAAAAAAAGTTAGAACATCATTTTTAAATTTACCATATAGTGGATAAATTCATCAGCATTAATCTTTACATGTAAATAAATTTAAAAATGCACATTATTCACACGTGTTGCAAAAGCTAGAATTAATATATTAAAATAAATATTCGTTCTTTCGAATAAGCTCTGTTATAAATACACTGTATTTGAACACTTATTCATTTCTTTTTCATTATTTTTTGGATAGTTTATTAATTTATGTGACACCCTATAAAATGGTATATATATGCATATGTTTTTTTATTATGACTATATATATATATTTTTTTCATTTTACAGGGTGGTTAGTTATTAACGTCAAGTATTCAGAGCCCTCTAGTGCGTAAAGTTTTGGGCGAAACATAACCATATTTAATCAGCATACATAATAGACCATGGGATTTCAAATTCTTAAAAAAAAAAAAAAAAAAAAAAAAAAAAAAAAAAAAAAAAAAAAAAAAAAAAAAAAAAGGGTTAAAAAATTGCCACTAGGGGCAATTTTAGCTAAAATGCGACTAAAATATATTTAATTTGCATAAAATCAGCAATTTTGGAGCACCGAAAGTGCAATAGTGTAAATGTTGAATGATTAAATGGCAAAAAATACAGTACAGATCAATTTTATACTGCTGGGATACTGCCCGAGCGCTGATGGTACTTGCACATTTTTCATCTCTTGTTCGACAATAGCAGTTACAACTTCGTCAACTTGTTATTGACTAGTCACTTTGCGCCCTAGGCCTTGTTGCCGCATAGTTTCAAATCGATGAATCATCTTTTGTAAATTTGTTATGCTCATCGGTTCTTTTGGCAAATTCTGTAATCGGCGAAATTCAGGACGAGCATCATTGCAATTCTCGTTCTGCTGATAACACATCTTGACTAGCAAAGCATGGTGAGAGTTGATAATGATGAGAACTCTCCCAGCCTTTCCTTTTATACTCATGATTGCTATACACAACTGATTTTATGCAAATTAGTGCATTTTAGTCGGTAAACAACGCTAAAATAGCCCCTAGTGGCGATTTTTAAAACTTTTTATTATAATTTTTTTTAAGAATTCGAAATCTTATGGTCTATTATGTATGTTGATCAAATTTGGTTATGTTTTGACCAAAACTTTACTCGCTAGAGTGCTCTGAACACCTGACGTTAATAACTAACCACCCTGTACTTTACGTATTACGTCTGATGAGTTTTGCGTTTACAGCTAAAGTATGAAATATATATATATATATATAGCCATTAATTGTATTGCAATGTATGAACCTTTGAATTTAACAACTTATACCACATTAAACATGGAGGGAAAAAAAAATAATTAAAATGAATACAAATGTAATTTGTATAACCAAAGCAGGATTTCGGGCCCCAAATACTTAGGAATGAAGTGTGTGGTTTCATCTTCGTATTTGAAATGAAAAAACAAGATAATACGAATTCGAGGCTACCAACACACATAAAACCAAAATTAAATGAAGAAAAAACATTAAAACAAGACACATTAAAATTACTAAATTGGATAGAAAGATGAAAGGAAAAAAAATAAAAATAATTATCGTCAACATAATGATATTTAATTCTTTTTTTGCTTTCGATTTTATGATTCCAGGCTAAGAAAAAAAATTAATTATTTACGGACATTTTTTTTAACATATTTGTTAAATTAATTCTCACTTCTAATATTAAAAAACATCAAACTGCTTTTCAAAGTTTTAATAACAGTTTATGCATCCCACAAGATGAAATATACAGTCTAATTCGCGGAATGATAACTTACATTGAACCATAAAATTAATATTCCATGCGTTTATGTTCCAATGGGGAAATAAAAATTGTTTGATCTAATATTTCACGGTTTTTATGATACACGTTTATGAATAAATAAACATATATTAAAGAAAGAATGTTATGTTTTATATACATTTTTATTTATGGATATGTTTCTTCGACCTTTCTGAATTTGTGTGGATTGATTTAGAAAAACAGCATCAGACATTTAAAAATAAAATGTTTGCCATAATTCGAACTATTTGAGCATATCCATATTTTTAAGGAAAAAAAATAGAATTTTTGAAAAGAATAGGCTATTGCTGTTTTTGTATTTAATTAAAATATTTTGTTATTTCATAATTCCAAGCGTGTTTAAAAGTAAATTTACAACTTTTTTTTTTTTTATAAAATACATATTTAAAAACATAATTTCTCTGTTTATAAAGTTAATCGAAGAATGTGAGTTTCTTATTTATTACTCTATCCATTGTTTAAATATTCCAGTAAACTAAATAAATAATTTAAACTTTAACATTCAAATCTATATTTGAATTAGTTTTAATACGAACTATTCTATTTTCAAAAAGAAAATTACTTTATGAACTTTATTATTTATTACTCTATCCATTGTTTAAATATTCCAGTAAACTAAATAAATAATTTAAACTTTAACATTCAAATCTATATTTGAATTAGTTTTAATACGAACTATTCTATTTTCAAAAAGAAAATTACTTTATGAATTGTTTGATCATAATTTAATATTCTTCTTTAAAATTTTAAAGAAGAATATTTTTCCTACATTGCACACTACACTGAATACTATTGTTTTAATCTCTTTTCAAAAATATATATTAAAATATTTAATTGCTAAAAAGGACATCAAATGCTAATAAAATAAATTAAAAGATCTTAATAATTTGACATGTTTCGATTGAATTTACTCAAGCATCATAAAAAAAAACAAAATATACAAATAAACACAAAGATGGAAAATGACAATAAATTGTTACAAATAAAATTTAAAAAGAAATAAAAATAAAAATCACGCACATTATATTTTAATTATGTTTCAAGTTGCTTAATTTTAATTTTCAAATTATCTAACAATTCAATCCAAATATTTGGTATTTGAAATGACAAGGAGTCATTGCAGACCATTGAGCTTCTGACGTAAATTTCAGTAGACTCTCTAATAAAAAGTTGCAAATAAAAATCTGACCTATAAATTAATGTACTTTCATTAAAGAAAATATCTATGTTTTCTATTTTACTTAGCCTTGATACTGCGGTTTTATCTCTATCAAGGCCCCCTTATCATAATCAGGCCTCGCATTCAGGAGAAAATCTATTGTTGAAATTGTCTCTATAGCTGCCAACATATTAACTGATTTTGTCTCGTATGTAGCGCCATCTGGTGCGTACTACTAGTCATCAAGGCCACTTTCATAATAATAGACTTGGCAATCGCTAAGTTTTCGTGGCCCTAGTAAACTTGGTCTGAAACCTCGTGATTTTTCCCGTTGTTAGCGCCCTCTGTTGTAATAACAAATGTATAAATTTTATAATTTGCTTTCCACCCGGGCTTTGTTTTCTATATATGCTTTTCCATTTTCTTTTCGATATGCTGTAAGCTTGTATTTTTCAAATGAGATTTGTTATTTTTCCAATTTTCGAAAGTTCGGCAGTTATTTTTTTTTGGCATAAAATGTACTTATTTTGAACACAAATGTCTCAGTACCTATAACAACAGTAAAATCATATTGTTTTTTCTTAATTTTAATAAAGTTTATCCTGTCATTATGCCTTTGTGGTATTTTGTTTTACTTTTATACAAGAATAGGTTTTATATACGAATTAATAAATTTGTAGTGATAGAGATTTGAAAATTCAACACCATTTTATTAAATTTTGCGCATTAAATGATAAGTATATACTTATTTTTTATTACTCTTTTAGCAATTCTCAAGAATTAAAGTTCATTATATGGGATTCTTTTGAGAAGTTGTGTATATGACATATAGATTTTTAAATTAAGCTTAATTTAAACCTCAAACTTAAATTAAGCTTATAATATGTGGTTCTGTAAAAGGATACGAGTGTTACATGAACCTTTTATTGTAGGGAAGGTATTATTGTGAATCCCAATAATACATATCAATTTCATTATGCTATAAATATAATATCTATTAAAATGTACTAAAAGTATCACTGTCTATAGCAACAATTGTATATAATTTCATTTAGACCGGGAAGCAGGAGCATAGACAATCACCTTATCGAGGTCATGGATGAAAATCTAGGACTAGTTAAATCTTGATTAGCATATTACAACGCAATCGGTCTGCCAAGGAAAATCTGTGTAGAAAATAAAAAACCCAATTTTAGCAGATGACTCATAAGTTTACGATTTTTTTCCTACTCCCAAACTTCCATGATTTTATACTTTTGGGTGCAGGAAAGCACAATGGTAAACTTATGAGTTAACCACTAAAATAGGGTTTTAGGTGTTTTCACCGAGATATAATTTGGCAGACCGATTGCGTCTTAATATGGGAACCGAGATTTAACTAATCCTATATTTTCATCTGTGAACTCGATGAGATGATTGTCTGTGCTGCCGCCTGCCGGTCTGGTTGTGCGTATACATTCTTCTACCTGACTAATAAACGCTACGCTCAATATTTTCGATTAAAAACATGTTCTCATACCTAAAATTTAAAGTATTCCCCGATCTTATATTTTAATTCTTTTTAGTCTCCCTGTATAGTTAGCTATATGTATAAACCGGATAAAAATCATAAACATTAAAAAAATGAAAGTTATTAGAAATTTAAAATCACTTAAACTAAACACATCTCAAAGTTTATCCTCAAAAATAAATTCGTTTTGTGCTACGCTTGTGGTGTAAATCTTTATTTGGCACTTCTTTCTTAATTAAACTTACAGCCAATTGGCTCATTAAGCAAGTATAATTGGCGCTAAACTAATTTCATTTTTTAACCGTATACTTAATATCGCATTGTTCTAGAATAATGCTTATTTGCAGATAACTTTAAATGCGAAACCGGAACATATTACAGAAAAATAGCCAATACTGCATTATATAATATTAAATCGATATTTTTTCAAAGTACCTTTCTCAAATAGAGAAAATGGTCTTGGCGAGAAAAGGAAATTTGGCAACATATTTTCTGGAATCGTATTTTCTGTTCTCATAGAGAAGAAATGTTTTGCAATAGTTATACAATATATTTCATATAAAAAAGTCAATTTTCTATTTTTATGCAAAAACATAAGTAAATTGTACATAAAAACAATAATAATATTCATATAAATTCTTAAAAGACAAACGAAACATTTTACAAGTTTGTTTTCATTACTATTTACATCATTTGGCAATAAATCATACTTTCTGAAGCCGAAAATTACGCTAAGCTTTAAATATATATATATAACGCCCATGACTCTACATTAATAAAGTACCATTAATTCTTACTTTTAATTCTTCATTTTCAGTGTATTTTTTACGTATATATTTTAGTGGAATTTGAAAAATATTTTGTATAATATTGTGAATAATATAGTTTGATTTTTCCTATGCAATTAGAATATTACTAGTAATATGCACCAGGTGGCGATACTTACGGTATAAAGTCGGTTTATGAGTTCGCAACTATCCGGACATTTTCTCCCATACACTTTTTTCTGATTGTAAGGCCTATTATTATGATAAAGTGGCCTTGCTGAACAATATATTTGAGCGACAGAGGGCGCTAAGAACGTGAATTTTGATCACTTGTACTGCAGACAAAGGAAACTTAGGGAATGACAAGCCTTGTTATTATGATAAGTTAGCCTTGATCTCTATTAAAGTTTATGTCTGCAATGTGTTCTTTACATCTCACTTTGAATTTTCTCTGAGTCATGCCAATATAATAATTCCTATATCCACCTTCTTTAAGAAATGGAATAATATAAACACAATGCAATACACAATGTAATACAATTAATATAATAATAATTAAAGTAGATTAATTTATAGGTCAGATTTTTATTTGCAAGTTTTTATTAGAGAGTCTATTGAAATTTACGTCAGAAGTTCAATGGTCTGCAATGACTCCTTGTCATTTCAAATACCAAGTATTTGGATTGAATTGTTAGATAATTTCAAAATTCAAATTAAGCAACGTGAAACATAATTAAAATATAATGCGCGTGATTTTTATTTTTATTAAAAATTCATTTGTAACAGTTTATTGTCACTTTCCATCTTTGTGTTTATTTGTATATTTTGTTGTTTTTTTCTGATGATGATTGAGTAAATTCAATCAAAACATGTCAAATTATTAAGATCTTTTAATGTATTTTATTAGCATTTGACGTCCTTTTTAGCAATTAAATATTTTAATATATATTTTTGAAATGTTTTTAATGGACATATAAGAAAACTTTTATTTATAATTAATGTATTAATCTCGTCAAGAGTAAATATAGTGGGAATAGTCAACACGGAATTCCTAATTTGAAAACCAGAAATTTTAAGCATGTATTTTTATCTTATTTAATTGCAGGCTTGCAATAATGAAACTTCAAAATAAAGTGATCAAATTGTACGTCAGACCTTGTAAATACAATGCTTTTGTATTATAACTAGTCATTGTGCGTGCGGCAGCGCGCTACAATAATATGATTGAGCGATGGTGCACACGGATTTTTCAATTTTTCTTTTTGCAATAACTAACTAAATACTTATCCAATTTTGATGATTTTTTTTTAAATGTTCGTCTGACCAAGAAGCACAACATAGCACAAAAATTATTTTTTTTTATGGCATACTGTAGGTGTACTGTAGAGTATTCTGAAAATCGGACAAAAATTTTGTGTCACAGCACTTTTCTCGAAAACTACTAAAGATAAAAACTTAATTTTTTTTTTAAACAAAAGACAAACTTTTTATCCCGGGGTAGTCATCGAGAAAACGTTATTTCGCTGGGCGGTTTTTCTGAAATTGCGTATTTTCCAAACTTGGTCATAAATGGGTATATCTAACGTTCTATTGCAGATAGAATGTTGCGGTAAAGTTTATTTTAAAGATTTTGCGATGCTAATTAATCCTGCAAAAATTCATAGCTTTACGTTAAACAGTTTTTTTACAAGATGAAATAAAAGAATGGCAGTCATCAATCTAAGGTACTTGTGATCATCGGAGAGAAAAACCAGTTACACCATTCGATTAAGCATAAAAAAATACAGAATGCTTTTTTTTCTTTTATTTTTAACTTAATTTTTTAACGAATTATGAATTTTTTTTAAATTTTTGACATGCTGATTTTTGTCATTTTTTAATGAATCATTTACTGAATAATTATGCACGGTGTCTAGCCCTGGTGGCTGTTAAATTTGATTTTTCATTTTAAATTAGGCAATTTTTTGCACCATACCAAATTTATATTTTATCCATTTTTTTCATTTATTTATATTTTGTTTTTAGCACAATGGCATCAATGGCAAAAATGCCTGGCATACCTGTCAAATATTGGGGCCCTGTACTTTAACAAAGTGTATTTACTATAAGTATATACCGTATTTATTCTAATAGAATGCGCCCTCTAATAGAGCGCGTCTTCTAATAAAGTGCGCACCTTGGTGCTGATTGAAAAAATAAATATACGGAAACGATATAGTAGATAAGTAGAAAACGATTACTTAAATGCATTATCGAGGATTCTCATCGATCAAAATAGAGTTATTCTATCAAAGCGATGGAGTGGCGATGCAGCAAAAGTTTCAAATTTTGAACAATGTTCCACTCCTGTAAACTATAGCGCCAAGGATATGCACACTGTTAAAAATCTGCTGCATTTTGCTGCAACGCACTCCCCTGCTTGTATAGAAAACGGTTACTTGGCCGTGAAATGGCGCTTTCTCATTGGTTGGAATAGAGATATATACAAGTGGTGGAGGACGTTGCAGCAAAATGCAGCAGATTTTTAACAGTGCACTGTTAAAAATTTGACCCATTTGTTGCAGAGTCACTCCACAGCTTTTATAGAATGTCTCTATATGGCCAATGAGAATGCTCCATAACACAGTAAAGCAATCGTTTCCTATAAAAGCGGTGGAGTACGTTTTTAATAAGTCCGTAATAAATACGGATTAAGAAAACAAAGAAGCATGGTTTTTGTATCAAACTTTACTCTTGCATAAAAAAAGTTCCTGTTTTTGGCAAAAATAATGGATATTTGAATGAAAAATCTATTCTTTGAAAGAATTTATTATTTTATTCACTTTAGTAAAAAACTGATTTTTTTTTTTTTTTTTTTTTTTTTTTTTTGAAAACCACCGTAGAATTTTGGTATAGAAAAACCTGTTTAAAATTTTTTTTTAATTTGTAACACCAGAGTATTAGAGTATGTAGCCTTTTTTAATTTCAATACAAAAGATTTTGTTTTCTATATATAAAATACAAAACAAGTTGTGCAGTATCCCTATGGAATATGGAAAAATAGAAGGACTAGTGAAAAATGCTCCAAGGATGATATGATTTTAATTGAGCATTAAAAAGTAATGGACAAGTGCTTCTGTTAATTACTGAGCATGAGGAAGGATAAAGGATCCCTTCTTGGCTACAACTCACTTCAATGCCAACTTTGAAAAAATCATATTTGCGCTTTTTTCGTAAAAAACAAATCAGTCGCAGTTACTATAAAAATGTATAGTGTAAAGACGTAACCATTAAAGATGCAGCTTAATTAGACATAAATGTAAAGGAAGGCGACATAATGCCAGATACCTAGTTCCTGCAGGTATCACATTCATGCACTGCCACCAAGCATACCCTAAGTGTATAATTGCACAGAAAATTGATTTGTAGTATAGTGCAGAGTGAACAGTGCAGTTAACATCAGAGATGTAGTACAGGCTATACGCCGCACACCTTCTGGACTTTTTAATAGAACACCATATACCCTCTGTTTTTCAAGAAAGCTTATAGTATACACATTCTAGAATATCCCTCTGCTTAGAGCATATATCTTATGTTATTTTTATGACTACACCCCTGGTTAACATCTAAAGCACGGTGGAAAATTCTACTAAAGAACCGCAAATTTCTTTTATATGGAAAAAGCGCAAATATGATTTTTTCAAAGTTGGCATTGAAGTGAGTTGTAGCCAAGAAGGGATCCCTTATCCTTCCTCATGCTCAGTAATTAACAGAAGCACTTGTCCATTACTTTTTAATGCTCAATTAAAATCATATTCTGCTTTTGCACTGCTCCTTGGAGCATTTTTCACTAGTTTTATAAATACTCAAGTCTTGGTTGCAATAGCTGCTGTACTCATTTATAAAAATGCAAAAATAAAAAAATTATTAAGGTTATGTAGATTATATTTAATAATATGGAAATAACATTATTCCATCTCAAATGGGACTTAATCTGCATAAAAACCTAGAATCATTGTGTATTATGGGATATCATTAAACTAATTACGTATATAGAATTTAATAGAATGAATGAATTATCTATTTGATTCGCATAAAAACTGAAGTGATTCGACAAAATTTTGCAATGTTTATATGCATTCAATTTCAAATCTTACGATTGGGAATTTTTTGCGCTATTATATTCGGGCAGTTGGACGAACCAGATGACAATTATAGGTCCTATGCAATATGTTAAAACTGGAGTTATTGAGGAATTTGTGCATGTCAGTTTCTTTAGAGTTTTCAATGAAAAATTTAGTCAAGTCCGTTTACGGTTTGCGCACAATTTGATTTATTGCATTTGCAGAAATTGAACTGAATATTTAATGAACACTCATACATTACTTATTTAAGTTTTAAAATTATTCATAATCATCGTTAAATTGTGTAATAATCAATTTATGTGCATCGAAAATACAATTTATGCAATGCTTTCGACCATTGCTCCATAGACATTAAAGTCACTGTAGACAAAATTGGATGTATGAAGCAGAACGGCGCTAGATCTGTACCGAATACTGACATCATTCGACGCATTCGCAGTTTGCGAAGTTACTAATCCCCTCATCCGCTCGTTTCTTTTTGCTTTCATCTCCTGATTCTCTCCTATTCTCAGTACCAGATTTAAGGCATGGCATTCGCAGCACGGGCCCAGGGCCCTTGATTTTCAAGGGTCCCCAAATGCTGCTAAGATTTTTAGCTCACTGGCTAGCATAGCCTGAGAGCTTATGCGCCCGTCCGTTCTGTTTGTATGTTCGTTCGTGCGTAACGCGTTAACTCACGATAAAAATATCCGATCCTCTTGAAATTTTGTATATAGGTATATACTGATAAGGCGCTTCCCTGATTAGTTTTTGGAGTTCATTCGATATGTATAAGAGGGGGAACGGGGGACTTATGCCACTCCCCTTAATTGATATAAATGGGTTTTTCAAGCAGAATTAACAGTTTTTGTTCCAAATTTAGGTATAGGATCATTCTGAGAGGCGATTCCGTGACTGTTATTAGGTGTTCATTGAATAAGTATAATCAAGGGAAACGGGGGTTCTAATGGCCCTCCCCTTAATTTATAAATGGGTTTTTCAAGCAGAATTGTCACATTTCGTTCAAATCTCTGAATAGTTTTGGAAGTTTAATGGTTAAGTATAAAACAGGGGGATAACTTCTCTGAAATTATATAAATGCTAAATGGGTGTTTATTAAGAATTATCCGATATGTTCTGAATTTTGGATATAGATTTTTGATAAAGCATGATAAAGCATGTCCTTGATAGTTTAGGAGGTTCAATGATTAAGTATAAAAAATGTAAAAGGGGAGTTTTTCCCCTTCTTAATCTTTTCCGAACGGAATTGACCCTTGAGAATATAAGGCTGTAATGTACAATTAGTATGCGTAGCCTGTGAGCTCAATGCCATCACTTTAACTGGGCAGTATTCTTTTTATTTATTCAATTACTGTCCAAAATCTGAAGTAGTTTTAATATCCAATAAAATTTTACATTTCATTCTATTATGTTCATACTGTATTTTTTTATTGTTCTATATTTCGTCTGAAACATCCATTTATTACTTTATTATTCTGAATATTTTATTTTATCTTTATCACTTTAAAAATACATTGTATTTTTAATTCTTGTTTAACCCCTTTTCTGTCATCGTCAGAATCCTTGAGTGTTGGTGAGCGTAGCTTGCAGGATGTTGAATTTCCTAACATTTTATTATAATTGAAGCTTGGTGTTGACGAAAATTTATTATTATTTCTTGCTCATTTTCTCATTCAACATCTATTGACTTGTATAGGAAAATATAACTAGCATCAAGCCGTTTATTATAAAATTTCTACTTATTGAAATTTTATTATTGGGAAATAATTATTTAAAAGTAAGTTATTGATTATCATATTTTATTTTTAATGGATATTTTAAAGTATGTAATGGTTATTTTAGTAACTAACTTTTTTCACTTATTTAGTTAATCCATCTGTAAGTATTGATGCAAGGGGGCCCTCGTAAGCACTTTTGTGCCCAGGGCCCCCAAATTTGTAGATCGCCCCTGCTTAATCTTAAAATTTTGCGAGCCAATATTGAAGAAGATTGAAATATATTAAATTACATTTCAGATTCCTCAATCTGTATAGTATTGCCAAATAACCGAACTAGTCAAACTTAGATAAAATTAGATAACATCTCGACTAATTATCGCATATTGTAAAATTCTACAATATTTTTATGAGCCTAAAGCTATCATGTGCCTAAAATAATCTGCTGCGTACCGTAGGCTCGAAATAAAATCTAAATAAAAAATTACGAAATATCAGTATTTGTGTTAAACAACAGTATTTTTTCAAGTGTATTTTAATATTTGGGGATTTCATTAACTGTGTAATAATTACCTGTTACAGTGTCACAGAATATTTTTCTCTTAGCTATTAAACACTTCAGTTTAACAACATGACATAACTGTCAACAAAACGTAACTGTAAAACTAAGCTACAATCTCCAATGGCAATATAATTTGATCATTACCATGCATATTTAGTGCAAAGAATAATTTGAACTTCGGAGCTATATGCTCTAATGATTGATGAACAATGTAATAAAATGAAATTTAGAAAGGAAAAAAGTAATGAATAACATAACTGTAATAACATAAAATAGCATAACTGTAAAACTAAGCTACAATCTCCAATGGCAATATATTTTGGTCATTATCATGCAACGAAAAATTTGAACTTTGAAGCTAGATGCTCTAATGACTGATGAACAATGTAATAAAATAAAAACTTAGAAGGGAAAAAAAGTAATGAATAAATTTTTTAGTCGTAGCACAAGAAGTTTTTGGTTGACTTCGAGGAACGCTTGATCTGAACCAGGTTTAGTCTGAAGCCTGCAAATTGTTCAAGTAATCCGGAAAGTGATTTTTGAGTTTTTTTGAGACTCAATTAAAATTCTTTTTGAAAGTTTTCCCCAAGCAAAATGCATTTTTAATAGTATAATTCTTGGTTATTTTCCTTTTCCTGTTGATTGCGGCTTCATATTTGACCAAAAATCTCTATTGTACATAACTCATATTTATTTTGCATGTATCAGTAAAACTTTTTCAAATATGATGTAAATTTCAAGTGCTTTTTATTTTTGAAACTTTTTGTTCATTTTCATTATTTGAGTGTAAATATTTCAAATGAAATCAAATTGTACGTGAAAATTATCATATAGACTTTTTATGAGCTGTCAGTTAAAGCGGTTGTATATATCTATATCTATCTATTTATCTATCTATCTATATGTTATATACAGACAGGCAGATGGATAGATAAATAATTCATAAGAACAAGTTCTATAATGTGTACTTGTCGAGATGAAAACTTCAAATTTTAGAAACCATAATGTTATTGACAAGGTTTGTGTTAGTATTTTTTGGAAAATAATTAAATACGTTGCACAAAAATTAAACAAGCGAATAAATAAATAAATAAATAGTACATAAATAAATAAAACACTTCTAAGTGATACTACACAGCACCCTTAAACGTAAACGATTAAAGTATACAATTTTTTTATTTGCTAGAAAATCTAACTCATCAGTCAGATCGATCTGCCCGAGTTGTTTGTTATGTCTCTTTAGCATTAAATCGAATACGTGTACCTTATAATGAAAACAAAACAAAAGAAAACACTTTATTCATCTGACTGTTTAATTTACATTTAAATTTACTTTTCAAATCATTAGATATTTGTTGAATTTAAACTTTAAATCTACATAAAATTTTCTTAACATAATTGCAAAACGAAATTACATTCCCCAACTGCAATATTTTTTTGTCATTACCATGTATATTTAATCCAACAAATAATCTGAACATCGGAGCGAGATGCTTTAATGATTGTCGAACAATATAAAGAAATGAAAACTGAGAGGAGAAAAAAGTAATGAATAAAATTTTTAGTCCTCGTATAAAAGACGTTTTCTGGCTGACTTCCAGAAACGCTTGATCTGAACCAGATGTAGTCTTGAACTATGCTAATTTATCAGGTAGTCAAGGAAAGAGTGGTCGAGTTATCTGAGCCTTAATTAAAATTCTTTTTAAAAGTAATTTTACGAAAGTGTCGGATAATGCACTAATGTCCAATAATGATGCTTTTAAATTCTTTTTTTTTTCTTTTTTCTTGAGGAATAATGTAAGGATCTTAGTTGTGAATGCATGATATTACTTTAAGGATATTCAAAATTTGGCCAAGTTTGTTTATAATAAAGTAGGTTGATAACATTTATTGGATTAGGTTTTGCATTTTTATTATTTGGTGCAAGAGATAGGGACGTAGTATCATTAAATTTGTGGTTGGAATTATGGAAATGTGGGAAAGTTTATTAAATTAAAATAATCTGAAGATACAGTAATTTTTAACGTTATTTGTCATTTAAATGAGAGTTTAAACAATAATTTAGGAATATAAGAGTATATGTAGATTTAATCTTGAAAAGATAAACAAAAGTTATGCATATATTTATTTAATATATTTCTTTTATGTAATAACATTTTTGTTTCGTTGATGAGCAGAAATTTTTTTTATAATCATAAATTATAACCATAAAAGTTATTTAAAAATGTGTTTTGAGATAATTTTTTCTACGTAATTTTAAGATATTGTTTTTTTCCCTTTGGAAATAATAAAAGGTTCTTAAATGTGAATGCATATTATTTTAAGAATATTCTAAATTCGGCCAAGTTTGTTTATAATAACGTAGGTTGATAGAAAATTAGGTTCTGTATTTTTATTCTTTGGTTCAAGAGATAGGAGCGTTAATCATTAAATTTGTGGTTGGATTTATGGAAATGTGGGAAAGATTATTAAAATAAAATAATCTCAGGGTAGAAAAAAAACATACAGCACGTTTTAAAGACATTTGTCATTTACATGAGAGTTTAAAGAATAATTTAGAAAAATAAAAGTACATGTAGATTTAATCTTGGAAAGATAAACAGAAATTATGACTATTTTTATATAATATATTCATTTTATGTAATAACATAATTTTGTTTCGTCAATGTGCTGAAAAAATTTTAATAAACATTAATTGTAACCATAAAAATTATTTAGAAATGTGTTTCAGTAATATTTTACTTAAATTTAAAAATATTGTCTATACATTTTATTTCAAAGTTTGTTATTATTCGTTCTTTATACCTTTTTCTTGAACATTAGATATTTTTTCATTACGTTTTCCAAGTTTGTTAAAAAAAAAGAATTTTCATAAACATTTATTGGATTATGCTTTGCATTTTTAATCTACTGCCTTTTTTTTTCAATAGATAGTGGTGTCGTATCTTCTAAGTGTGGTAGTAACTTATGGAAGTTTTTTTTTTTTTATTTCTGTGGAATTTTAAATGTATTCATTAATTAATGCTGAGATTTTAATAAAGAGAGTACTCAAATGTTCGTTACATATCTTATTAGTTGTCTCTAGTAATCCTGCACACTCTTTTAAAATATGGTTTTTAAAAATTCTTTTTTTTAAATATATACTTCGAAACACAATTGGTTATTAATTATTTATGCGCTTTTCTCTTGGTAGCTTATGCATATTTATCATTGCATTTTTTTTATACTTTGTAAGTCGATCAATTTAATGAAAATATCCACACACCTACTGAACTGCATTTTGATATGTAGAATTTTGAAACAACTTTTCAACTTTTTGCATTGTCTTCCTGAAAAAAAATCAGGGCTTAAAATTATTTATTATTTCAGTATCGCAATAATAGCATCATTGAAGGTATGTTTGTATTTATTGCTGGAATTCGAAAAGAGCAACGAATTTAAAAAGTGATTAAATTTCTAAAATATAGGAATATACATTTATTAAATACATCATGAGACTGCCACTGGCTACTATTTTTTATTATTTTTGCTGCATTACAATAATGAACGTAGTGGATTTTTACTAAACTTAATTCTTACAGTAAATAGTGGTGTATAAAGTACTAATGTAATAATCGTTATTGGTGATACTGCATTATAATTTAGGAGGTTTTCAAGGACATGGGTCTAAAGATATCCTAGGCCAAGCTCAGCTTAGCCAAATTTCTTTTCCTAGATTTGGATTAGATGTTTTCCTGATTTATTTCAGTAGAATCAAGACCGGCACGCTCTCATGTTTAAATTATCTTCTGCAGACTCTGACCGGACAGGGGCCAGTACTCGTTTTTTTTTTTTTTTTTTTTTCAAAATGTGTCGGGACATATTTTTTTCTTTTTGTCAATTAGTACTGATTCCTTGCATTTGATTATTGCTCATGTTTTTTTATATATGTATAAATTTAAAAAAAATGTGAAGATATATTTAAAAGAGCTATACACATTTTGCTTATTATTTGTTTTTTTGATTTTCCGTTTAGGTTTTCCGGATTGCGGAGAATAATAATGTTGCACTTTTTG
The DNA here is from genome assembly GCA_964019185.1 of Maratus speculifer. NCBI lineage: Eukaryota > Metazoa > Arthropoda > Arachnida > Araneae > Salticidae > Maratus > Maratus speculifer. The sequence goes on from OZ025291.1 coordinate 325,494,272, forward strand.
CGTACTTTTTCATGGATTCTTTAAAAAAAATCCCTACCAGAAGCCGAGAGTTTCTACTCTTGAAATTGGTCGACAAAGGTAGTGGATTCGAACCCAAGCGCCCATGTCTGTCTAATCGTTTGGAGTTATCTGTGGTTTTCTTCGAACCTTGGATTTCTTTGCGTATATACGGGTTAGATTCCCTTAGAAATACACCTACGGAGGGCACTCCTCCATTTAGGGCTTATATCCCTCGTGTTGATAATTAGCCGTTAAAACACATCCATCCTTTGAAAAGAAATTAAATTCACTTATAGGATAATGGTTTTTTTTTTTTTTTTTTTTTTTTTTTTTTTTTTTTTTTTTTTTTTTTTTTTTAATATCTGCTTTATATATTCAGGTAGTGTTCTCAATCAATAGAAAAAAAATTGATTAACTCTGTTGAACTAAGCCCGTATTAAAATTAAACTTTTTATAATTTTTACATCGGACTGGGCTGAGCTAAGACAAATTGAATTCATCTCGTCCTCCGTCTGAAAATTTAAAAAATCCCTGTCGGCTGGGCCTATAGGCGGAGGTAGATTTCGAAGAGTGCTCATTTCAACAAATATATATATATATATATATGATTAGAGATAAACCCAGTTTAATAACTTCATTTGGCCGTTTATGAAAAATTTTTAATTTCATTTTTCTGCAAAAACTGGTTTTATCAGAATAATCTTAAGAAAAATTCAGCTCAAATGCCCATTATGACAACATATTTTGAAATAGGTTCTAAATTTATTAAAAAATCGACCCAAACAGTACATTATACAGTTCCTAAATAACAAAAAACTGTCAGTTGAAAGCATTTGAAAAAAAAAATTGAATTTAAAAATGAGTCATAAAATAACCGATTTGTTGTTTGAATACATCCTTAATCATGATTGCTTCGGAAAATTTTGTGCGAAATACTCACTTTGACAGCATTTTTTAAAAATATATTCTGTCTTTATCAAAAAACTGGCCAATGCGACACAGTATATAGTTCCTAAATAAGAGGATCTGTAAATTGGATGCATTTGAGAGTGAAAATGGATTTTAAAACGAGTCATAAAAAATGCAATTTGCTATGTGAAAACTTCCTTAAATTTTCAAATCTCGAAGACTTCGGGAAATTCTGTTCAAAATACCCATTTTTGGTAGCCTTTTTCAAAAGATATTCTGTCTTTATCAAAAAACCGATCAATGCATCGCATTATATAGTTCCTAAATAAGAGGATCTGTAAATTGTATGCATTTGAGAGCAAAAATGTATTTAAAAACAAGTCAGAAAAAAACGCAATTTCTTATTTGAATACTTCCTTAAATTTTCAGTTACGATGATTTTTGAAAATTCTGTTCAAAATACCATTTTTGGTAGCCTTTTTTGAAATATATTACGTCTTTATCAAAAAACTGACCAATGCATCACATTATATAGTTCCTAAATAAGAGTATCTGTAAATTGGATGCGTTTGAGAACAAAAATGGATTTAAAAACGAGTCAGAAAAAAACGCAATTTCTTATTTGAATACTTCCTTCAATTTTCAGTCCCGATGACTTTCGGAAATTCTGTTCAAAATACCCTTTTTGGTAGCGTTTTTTGAAATATATTCTGTCTTTATCAGAAAATTGATCAATGCGTCACTTTATACAGTTTCTAAATAAGAGGATCTACCATTTGGATGCTTTTAAAATCAAAAATGAATTTAAAAATGAGTCAGAATATAAGCCGTTTGGATTTGAGGTTTTTTCTCAAACTCCTATTTTTGTTTAATTTCTTTTTGCTATACGAATTGGTCCTATGAAAAACTTGTCAATATAAAAGTTGTAGATATTTTTGAGAAGATGTAAAATAAATTTAATCAGATTTGATATCTTAAAAATTGACGTAGTTATGGATTTTTCTCTTTTTTCAGCGCCCTTTTTCTTTTCGTTTTTAATTTTTTTCATCGGTAAAAGTTGGTCCTATCAAAAACTTGTGAATACAAAAGTTTTAGATAATTTTAAGAACATTTATAAAAAATTTATTTGGACTTAATATTTTGAAAATTGACAAAGTTATGAATTTTTTTCTCTCAAAACCCCTGTTTTTTTCGCCCCTTGAGCCCACTTCTAAATTTATCAAAAATCTGTCATGCATAAACTTTTGGCCCATTTTTAAGAAGTAATATAAGCTTTAAACCGATTCGATATCTACTTTAATTAAGAAGTTATGGCGTTTTTTTGGTTTTCACAAAAATGCCCCCTATTCCGCCCCCCTTGGTCCGATTTTGCCCATTAACGAACTCAGCCAAGATTTTATCCCCATTGATTTTATGTACAAGTTTGGTGGAGATTGGCGAGGAATTATAGAAGTTATCGTGTCCATAAAAAAGTGAGATTTATATATATATAGATAGATAGATAGATAGATATCTATATAAACTGGTGCGATTGCAATAGGTAGTATTTCTTACGAAATCTACCTAATTCACACAATTCTCTATATCTCTTCTTGCTTCGATTTTTATAATGTTATTCAAACTTGCATCGTTTTTTTCAACGGGGAATTAATTTTTCATTTAAAAATATTGAATAAATTTCGAGTGCTTTAAAATATTATTTGTTTCATAGCTGATCCAAAATAAGCAGATATGTTATAAATGCACTTGCTATAAGAAAGATTTGGTAACATATAGTGGTTTACCTATCGTAATTAGAAATTTGTTACTTTTTTAATTTTTCACAGTACATTTTCATTCAATTAAGACCCATTTCAAACTTTCCAAAAATCAATTTTCCTTTTAATTTTACGATAGTTTAGAACACTTATATTATACCCTAAAAATATTCTTTCAAATTTGTTATTTTAGATAAACATTTTGAAACATTTAAATTATGTTTTATCTGTTTGCATCAAACATTACATTTCAAAAGCATTTCTCTAACAGTGACTTTTTTTTTTTAACATGATCTTATGGATTGTTGGAAAACTGCTCGAATTATTCACTTTAAATTTCAATAAAAAAGCTCAGAAAACACTTCTGTATAGACTCTATATAGACTTTCACTTTACAGTTTCATTTTTCAAAATTTTAAAAGATTTCTTACTCAATTTCGTGGTGCCAAACTACCTTTTTGTGTGAATACTACCATTTACAGGAAGATATTGAAACGATTGTATGCAACTCCATATACAATGTCATAATCAGTAATTGAATTATAATGTTTCAGGAATTTTCCGTGCAAACGGTTAAGTGATGTTAAATTTTCTGGGACATCCTTGTTAACATAGATGCTAAGGACAAAGTATGGATTTAAAAAAAAATAAATACTGCAAAATGCTTTTTTAAAACCTCTTGACTGCCACGACCAGATTTTTCCGTTCGCTAAGCTGCAGGTTTCACTGCAACATAAGCGATATTTCTACAAATAAAACCAGTTTTGAAAAATTAAGTTAGGATTATAATTCTCAAAGGTTATACACCAATACGTAATAACATATTTTGTATCAGTTTGGAAAAAACATTTTTTTAAAATATTTTTAATAAATTACCAAGAAAACAACATTACAATTTTACCCTTTTCCTCGGCGGTCAGGGGGTTAAATTATCGTAATGAACCACCACTTCCCCAAGCAGTTATTGTTCTTGCTGAAATTCTAAAAAAATAGCAAGTTATGATTTTTTTCGTACTGCTGTTGTTCACCCCTAAATAAAGAAATAATTTTCTTTCATTTATTTTACATTTTACTTCAACGTTATTTATATCCCAGGGAAATTTATTTGATTATCAAACCATTCTTCTTAATTTATTACCCTCGCTAAATATTTAATAATGATTTCAACCGTGAATATATACATTTAAGAAATCTTTTTGTAAACGTTACACATTTTTGCCAGGATGGAGACGGTTACTATAAGTTTTCAAGAACAAGAATGGAAAAACTTCAGGGGGTGGGGATTCAACCGAACCAAATAATTTTGCTGAGACGCAGAGCGTGAAGAATGCACTACCATAAGGAAAAAGAAAATGAGATTACACGGGCAGAAGCCAAACCATAGACGCGAAAGTCTGGAAAAATCTAGTTGTAGTGGGAAAATATAAACATTGTTGAAATAAATATTTAGGCTGGCGGTTTTTAAACTATTTCATTAATCATTGATTTGCTAATGTTTTGATATTAAAGTAGGGGAAAATAAGTGTATAAAGATATTATTTTTAGATTTAAATATGAATGCTATTCTGATTGAAGTAGTAATTCGTAATATTGTTACAATATGGTAAAAATGCGCCAAAAATACATTAATTTAATTAAAAACAATTAATGAAAAATACATTAGAAAAAGAAAAAAGAGAAAATTGACGCGAAGAAGGAAAATTGTATACGTCAATTCACCGTACAAGCGGCCAGATGACATTAAATTTTCTGAAAAATCTTTATTTTTACATGGATATTAAAGGCAAATATAGATTTTTTTAAAAATAACAAACATTGCAAAAAAAAATAATAATTTATTGTATTACACCCACAATTCCGCAATTAATTTTAGTTTTTGTTGGAACCCTGAAAATGTACCAAAATATGATGGGCTTTCATGATGCTGACTGTTGTTCAGCCCTTAACAAAAATGTATTTTTTTTTTCATTTATCTTTCATTCCACTACAACGTTATTTATATCCCAGAAAAATTTATTTTATTATCAAACCATTCATCTTAATTTATTACCCTCGGTAAATATTTAATGATTTCAACCGTGAATATATACATTTAAGAAATCTTTTTGTAAACGTTACACATTTTTGCCCGGATGGAGACGGTTACAATAAGTTTTCAAGAACAAGAATGGAAAAACTTCAGGGGGTGGGGATTCAAGCGAAGCAAATAATTTTGCTGAGACGCAGAGCATGAAGTATAAACTACCATAAGGAAAAAGAAAAAGAAATTACACGGGCAGAAGCCAAACCATAAACGCGACCGTCTGGAAAAGAACTAGCTGTAGTGGGAAAATATAAACATTGTTGAAATAAATGTTTAGGTTGCGGGTTTTTAAGCTATTTCATCAATCATTTCTTAGCTAATGATTTGATATTAAAATGGGGGTAAAATAAATGTATATTAGATATTTAAATATTATGCATAAATGCTATGATAATTGAAATGGTGATTCATAATATTTTAAATGTATAGTGAAAATGGGCTTAAGATTTAGCATGGCAATTAATGTAATTTACTGAAATAACCAAATTAAAAATACATTACAGGGAGGAAAAAAAAGAAAGAAAGAAATGAGACGCGAAGTAGCCAAATTATATTCGTCATCAACTGGTAAACATCAAGTTACATTAGAAAATATAAAATTGATATAGTTATTGTTTTGATTTCTGTTAAAGAAGGAATTAAACACTTTAATAAGAAAAAAGTTAAAATTGAAAAACAGAAACGAAAAATAAACGCGACCAACTGGAAAATTCTACAACATATCATGTATGTTGTTTCTTGTTTCAGGCAAGTGGCCAGAAGACATTAAATTTTCTTAGAAACCTCTATTTAAATAGAGACTGAAGGCGAAGTATAGATCTTAAAAAAAAAATAATAAATAAACGTAGCAAAATGCTTTTTTAACTTCTGGTATTATACCCCCACTTCCCACAAGCAGTTTTAATTCTTGTTGAAATTCTGAAAATTAACCAAATTATGATGGTTTTTTTCGTACTGATTGTTATTCACCCCTAGATTTAAATATGATTTTTCTTTCATTTATATTACATTTCACTGCAAAGTCATATGTATCTCAGAAAAATTTATTTGATTATCAAACCATTCATCTTAATTTATTACCCTCGGTAAATATTTAACGATTTTGACCGTGAATATAAACATTTAAGAAATCTTTTTTGTAAACGTTACACATTTTTGCCAAGATAGGGATGGTAACAATAAGTTTTCAAGAACAAGAATGGAAAAACTTCAGGGGGTGGGGATTCAAGCGAAGCAAATAATTTTGGTGAGACGCAGAGCGTGAAGAATACACTACGATAAGGAAAAAGAAAAATAAATTACATGGGCAGAAACCAAACCATAGGCGCGACCGTCTGGAAAATTCTAGTTGTAGTGGGAAAATATAAACATTGTTGAAATAAATGTTTAGGTTGCGGGTTTTTAAGCTAGTTCATCAATCATTTCTTTGCTAATGTTTTGATATTAAAATAAAGGAAAATAAGTGTATGTAAGATATTATTTTAATATTTAGGTATACATAGCTATGCTGATTGAAATGATGATTCATAATATATTTAAAATAGAATGAAAATGAGCCGAAAATACATTAAATTAATTAAAAACAATTAATTAAAAACACATTACAATTAGAAAAAAAAAAGAAAATTGACGCGAAGAAGGCAGATTGTAAACGGCAATTCTCCGTGCAAGCTGCCAGATGATATTAAATTTTCTGAAAAAACCTTACTTTTACAATTATATTAAAGGCAAGTATAGATTTTTTTTAAATAACAAATATTGAAAAAAAAAACTTATTGTATTACACCATCAATTCTCCAATTAACTTTAGTTTTTTTGAAACCTTGAAAATTTACCAAAGAATGCTGTCTTTCCTTGTAACAGACTGTTATTTACCCCTAAACAAAAATGTACTTTTTCTTTTACTTATTTTACATTTCACTGCATATCTCAGAAAAAATTATTTAACTATCAAACCATTCATCTTTATTTATTAACCTGGGTAAATATTTAATGATTTGAACCGTGAATATATACATTTAAGAAATCTTTTTGTAAACGTTACACATTTTTGCCAGGATGGCGACGGTTACAATAAGTTTTCAAGAACAAAAATGGAAAAACTTTCGGGGGTGGGGGATTCAAGCGAAGCAAATAATTTTGGTGAGACGCAGAGCGTGAAGAATATACTACTATAAGAAAAAAGAAAAATAAATTACACAGGCAGAAGCCAAACCATAGACGCGACCGTCTGGAAAAATCTAGTTGTAGTGGGGAAATATAAACATTGTTGAAATAAATGTTTACGTTGTAGGTTTTTAAGCTATATCATTAATCATTTCTTTGGTAAAGTTTTGATATCAAACTGGGGGAAAATAAATGCATATTAGATATTATTTTAATATTATGCATAAATGCTATGCTAATTGAAATGGTGATTCAGAATATTTTAAAAGTGAAATGTATATATGTGAGTATACACATTATACACATTATACACAAGTATAGTGAAAATGGGCCTAAGATTTAGCATAGTAATTAATGTAATTTAGTAAAATAAACCAATTAGAAAAACATTAAAATGAGAAAAAAATGAAAGAAAGAAATTAGACGCGAATTAACCAAATTATAAACGTCATCAACTGGTAAATATCGAGTTACATTGGAAAATATAATACTGATCTAGTTATTTTTTTTATTTCTGTTAAAATGCAAAATAGGAATAAAACACTTAAATAAGAAAACTATATAAAAATTGAAAAATAGAATGGAAAAATTAAACGCGATCAACTGGAAAATTTTACAACATATCATGTATATTATTTCCTCTTTCAGGAATAGCAAGCGGTCAGAAGGTATTAGATTTTCTGAAAAACCTTTATTTACATGGAGACTGAAGGCCAGGTATAAATCTTTCTTTTAAGTTAAACACTGCAAAATGCTTATTTAACTTATCATATTACACCCCCATTTTCGAAAGCAGTTTTAATTCTTGTTGAAATTCTGAAAATTTACCAAATTATGATGATTTTCTTCGTACTTACTGTTATTCACCCTTAAATAAAAATATAACTTTTCTTTTACTTATTTTACATTTTAATACAACGTTATTTATATCTAAGAAAAATTTATTTGATTATCAAACCATTCATCTTAATTTATTACTCTCGGTAAATATTTAATGATTTAGACCTTAATTATACACATTTAAGAAATCTTTTTTGTAAACGTTACACATTTTTGCCAGGATGGAGACGGTTACAATAAGTTTTCAAGAACAAGAATGTGAAAACTTCAGGGGGTGGGGATTCAAGCGAAACAAATAATTTTGGTGAGATGCAGAGCGTGAAGAATGCACTATCATAAGGAAAAATAAAACGAAATTACACGAGCAGAAGCCAAACCATAGACTCGACCGTCTGGAAAAATCTAGTTGTAGTTAAAATACATTACTGTAAGAAAAAAAAAATTAGATACTAAGAAGCCGAATCATGGACATCACCATCTGGTCCATATCGAGTTGCATCGGAAATATATGTATATACATATAATATGAATTGGAAATATATGTATAATTGGAAATATATGTATATACACATATATATTTCCTTCGTGATACCTCATTTTATTTTATTTTTATTACGCTGAATAGCAGGCATATTCACTAATTTTCAATTCTTTGATAATATCGATCATTAATTGTATCAAATTCTCCTTAAATTCATTATTATCTTACTATTTTTTCTTAAATATAAAGCTTTTAATTCATTTCTGTACTGTCCCATCAATTTTGACTAAATTCTGTTATTTATTGTGAATTAGAATATTTTCAATAGAGTCATTTATTTTTCATTCTTTTTACTTATTTCTATTCTAAATTTTTCCCAGCTTAGGTATTCTTGTTTACTTCTCATTTTTCTTGCAGGATTCTTTGCAGAATAATTTTCACTGGGCCTTTTCCCGTAACTTCCCGTAACATCCTTTTCCAATCAGAAACGCGCGATGTCATGAATTGTATCCTTTTGAGTTGATCGAAAAGCAAGAGCATTAGGCGAAAACCCAGAGTTTAGAGATTTTGTACGATTTTCCAGTTGTTGACACCTCATCTGCCTGGAGTTCTCTAATGATGTCACCCTGTTTGCTTCTTAATTTCTTTACACATCCACTATGAGTGAAATTGAACTTCAGTATTTAAGTGGGAATTATTTCAGTATTTTTTTTTTTCAATAAAAGATTAAAGCTAAGCAGATGCCTTTTTGTTCCATGAAGAAACTATAAGTCATTTAATTCATTCTATTGTTTTAGCCTCTACAAGGCCTGCAACGACGACTGACAACAATGTCTGCATTGATGGAATTCAGCTAACTCATCACTAAAATTGAATTATCATGCATTCCATTGAGTTCTTACTTCAAAAGTTGTGTAAGATTCCAAGAAACTACACATCGAACAAGTGATTACTTTCAGATTTGCCACGACATCACACACATATACATATATATTATAACAATTACAAACCACTACAAATTACAAAAAAGAAAAATATTGTGAATATGTGAATAATAAAGGAATTTATTAAAATTTAATCAAAGATAATATTTTGTAATAAATGAATTTTTAGGATGTTCAATTTATTTATTTATTTATTTTTATCTGTGTGTGGAAAAAACATTTCAATCACTTGTGTGAGAGTCAGAAGAAGAAAAATGCACTTTTATTGTTTTATGTGCGATTTAGAATTAATAAAAGGAAAATAATTCAGTTAATTATTTTTAAGTTTTTCCTCGCTATTGTAGTTTGAATGTACATAGGGTAACATCCCCAGTAATTGGCACATTAAGGATTTGTCTTTAAACTTGGTTCTATTTTCATTACCAAAAAATAAAATATCTACTTGCAAATACTTTTAAATCAAAGAGTGCATATCTGTGTATCTGTTTTGCCCACTAAAAACAAAAATATTTGAAAAAGTAATTTTATAAAAATATATTTATAAAAAGTTGCTGTAATCATCAGTAATTAGCACTTAGACTTTTACACAATTAAAATAACCCTTTTCAACTAAACAAAACTGTTGTCACTTAAAATTTAAAATGTACTATAAATCAGATAATAATAAATTGAAATGCATGCCTTTCTTAAGCTAGAGAAGAAGCATTTGCAATAAAAATGGCTAATTTTATACAAGCCATAATTGTTTTCTTTCATAGGCAGATATTGTCATTTAGTAGCTTAAATCAAAGTTATAATCTGTAAAGTAAATAAGCATATAACTGGTATGTGGTCTTGCATTTTTAAAAGACTGGATATAAATCTTATTTTAGGACATTTTTGTAGGATGTGCCAATCACTGGTGCCTGCCAATTACTGGGGATGTTACCCTATTTGTATTTAAAAAATTCGCAGTTGAGACCATTTTTAAATTGTATTTTATTAATTATGAGTATAATATGCATTATAAAGCATTATGGTATTTCATGACTATTTTTGATGAAAAACATTTGTTAGTTAATCATTTTGAAAGTTAGATTAAAATGGAAATTCAATACACAATTTTATATTCTTTATTATTCCCCGAAAAAATCATTCTACACTGATATAATTGTTAATAAAAATTGATTTCCATTTTGTGTACCATAAACATTCATTAAAGAATTTCTTACGAAAATTTTGAATTATGATTAATATTTTTTATGTTTGCATAAAATCTAGAAATTTAAATTTTATAAATAAGTATCTGAAGAGGTACGTTGTTAAACTGTATATTGTGCATCTTTAATTATTTTCATTTTCACAGTTTCATTTCATAACAAATCTATAGATAGAGAACAACACGATATATACATAAAATATAGACTAGATTCATATAACCTGGTACACGTGAATTCATTTATGTAACATTAAAAGATAAAATAAATTAATTCAACAAATCAATTCACTAGCGATTATTACAAACAAATGCAGTTTATCATATTTCAAAATATACTGTCCTGCAAATCATCCCAATTAACACAGTCATATTTTTATTCATTATCATTTCAATTTCTTTTAGGTACATGAAATTTTGTACATGCTTTTCTCTACGATTAAGTGTCTTGAGTAAATATATTTTTTGCTGATATATTTTATCATTTCTATTTATTCTATTTTACTTTTATTGCATTCATTTATATTGGTTTAATTTAGATTTTTGAATAAAAGAATATTGGTAAATATTTAAAAATATTTTTTATTAATTGGTAACCTTAAATAGGATACGACTTAGATGTGACTTTGACATTATTAGAGTAATAATCATACAGCATTTACAGTGGTGGCCAAAAGTGTGGACATTTTTTGAAAGTTTCATGTTTTTCAACTTTGTGTGCTGGTAGAATATATTAATTTTGACTTAAATACAAATGTTTATATATCAAATTGAAGGCAATTTAATGTAGAATTTAATAACAAAAACAGTATTACAATATCTGTATTACAAAAAAAGTTATGCTCATTTAAGTAGAACAAACAAACACCCCATCGACTTCACGTATGAAAATCTAGAATTAGTTAATTTTCCATTCACATATTTAACTAAATCGGTATACCAAGTCATAACATGGTAGAAAAAAACTTAAAAAAACGATTTTAGCGTTTGGTTCATAGATTTACTATTGTATTTTCCTGCTCCCAATCCTCCATGTTTCTATACTTTTGAGTGCAAGGAAGCACAATAGTAAACGGTACTTACGTATTAACGCCACCGCAGTTATCTTTTGGATTCCTTGTTGCCTTGTTTTTTGCTAATTTTTGACGCCATTTTTTAGTGTTTTAGTGCTTTTTTAGTCCTTTTTAGTGTCTTTAAATGCATTTTTTGCTCATTTTTCGACGCCATTATTTTGCTCAAGTTCTGCTGCGGTGGCGTTAATACGTAAGTACCTAGTAAACTAACGAATGAACCGTTAAAATCGGATTTTAGGTGTTTTCCACCAAGATATAATTTACAAGACCGATTGCATTTTAATATGCGAATCGAGATTACACTACTAGTAGGTTTTCTTCCAAAACTCAATGCGGTGATTGTCTGTGCTTCCTTCTCCCGGTCTATAAAATGTAGTCCAAGCCTTCATAACAAGAACTTTTTTTATAACTAGAATTTTATTTTAAGAACTTTATTTATTTATTTTTTATTCAATAAATTCTTGTTGCAGAATTATTTTGTACCGGTTTAGGGTAAGTCAGAAGTCTAACGATACCAGTGTTGAAGTACATGAGAATATATTTGAAATATATGGAACATGCATTAAATATATGTCTGTTATAGATATATATGTATGCATTCATTATTAAAAAAACATAAGATAATGGTAAATTTAACATAAAAAAATGTTAAACTTATTTGAATTGAAAAAGTCTAGGGGATGTGATGTTTAAATATTTTCACACAATTTAAATACTGAGCAGACATAATTTTTAATAACTTTTAGTATTATGTTATTTTTAAGAGAAAATGTGAAATTTTGAGTAAAATTAACCCTTTAATTGCAGAAGAAATCTGACACGATATCCATAGCTTTACATAATAACATAATTCAGCAATTAAATAAGATGTGCATTAGATTTCTGAAATAACAAATCAACAAAATAAGACACAAATCACACATTATAAGCGTGCAGAGTACTGCTCTGCAGATGAAAATTGGCCTGCTGGTCCTGTCAATTTGCCATTTTTAGGTACCTTTGTAATTATGTAAATATGTAGCACCTATAGTTGTCGTTCAGTCCGTCCGTCTGTCCGTCTGTCTGTTTGATCGTCTGTCTCTCTATGACCGCATATAACAACGCAAAAACTACCCAACCGAATGTTTTGAAATTTAAAATATATAATTATTACATAATTTTGTCGAGTCATTTGAAATTTTATGAGAATCGGATGAATAGATCAATTACAGGCACGATCAAAAGTATCCCGTTACATTACGGTCAATGGGGAAAAATGTTGCAAATGCATTTTAATCGTTTGAAATTTAAATTACATACTTATTGCATAATTTTGTCAAGTCATTTCAATATTTTTCAAAATAGAATGCATAGATCAAATACAGGGACAATCAAAAGTGCTCCGTTACATTACAGTCAATGGATAAAAAAGTTTCAAATGCATTTTAATAATATTACACTCATTCGAACATAATAATATTGATATGCATCATAAAGTACATATTATAATATCGATTGTGCATAGTCAGTTGTGCAAAGAACTTTTGTTAATGATTTACAAGGCCACACAAAGGCATTCCATTACATAATGAGTATAGAGAGAACATTGGTTGCTGCGCATTTTAATTGTAATTAACTATTTACAATTTTATGAGATTGATATATGAGAGTGATATTTTTAAAACTTCATTATCGTACGAACGCACCTCATTTCCTACGCTTCACGTGCAATTTCCAACTTGTTATATTATATGGAGGCCTTCTTTAAAGACGAACATATACGCTATCGGCAGTTAAGGGATTAAGACAAGGTTCATTTATGAACAACATAATTTTTCTAGCAAAATTTTCTTTGAAATAGACATTTTTTTTCTAATAATAAATAATGTTTAGTTTATTTTTTATGCTAGTTTCTTTTAAAAACTGATAAAAGGTGTTTGAAGTGTTTTAATATAAATAGATTAATAGGCACCTTATACTCTTTTATTTGTTTCTTTAACTACTTTTTTGTTTTATTTTTTGTTTCAGAATAGCACAAGTTCTTTATGAGAAGATGGAGACAAACACGAGACTTATTAAAAATAAAACAATTTATGTTAATGTAGTCAAATTAATATAATAGAATTATGATTCTGAATGCTTTATAGAAATGATACGATTTTCACTGAAATATACTTATCACTATATAAATAGACATCTTTTTATTTAAATTTCAATAAATACCAGCGATAAGAAATGTTCTATCTTAAAATAATTCAATGACTATCATTTCTTCTTTAGATAAATATTGAATTTATAATAAATGACATGACATATCACTTTTATGAATATCTCCTGGCATAGTCCCAAAAGCATTTCCTGTGTGTACGTATTGCGAAAAATATTGGAAGTCTTATACTCAGAAAGGTATTAATAATTTTTAGAAATATAATAAAAAAACATTGATGCAAAATACAGAAGCATTTATCATAAAAGATATAGATACGTGATTCATAGATAAGTACGTAATTTCTTTCTTGTTTTTTTTTTCTTTTTTGCTTCTTTTTTGAAATGTTTAAATTATTTATAAAATTGTTTAGCATAAGCTATCCCAGTATATTTGACGCTTTTTTTGAGACAAAATAAAAATGAGTATAACAGTGATCGTTTTAATTATATTGGTATATATATAAAAGATAATTTCATTTGTTTATTGTGATAGTTCGATACATTTTTTTTTTTTTTTTTTTTTTTTTTTTTTTTACATCGAGAAAAATTACGCAGTATTTTGTACTTATCAGAGTCCTCAGGACCGAAATATTTAAAGTCTACTATTTTTTCTTTTTTTTTTAACCAACAAAGATAATATTTGGCCTACCAAGAATTATTATAAGCTACAATCTAACCCATAACATAAAACCTTCTGCAGATATACTCATGTAAATTATCACTTTGTTGGTTTTTTGTATATCTTCTATATGTTAACTAAAAAAATTATCCCAAAATCTAATAAAATCCATAGAAAATACAGAAATAAAATAAACACATTTATACAAATTAATAAGTGTTTACTACATCAGATCATCTGTAACTTCTTACCAATAACTACTCTGAATTCCAATCTAAATAATAACATGAAACCTTCAATGTATATACTCACGTAAATTATCACTTTGATGATTTTTTATACGTCTTTTTCACATTAATTTACAAAAATATTTCTAAATATAATTTTTAAAAAATCAGAAATGTAGAAATATATTAAAAATCATTGATAAGAAAAGCAAACGCATTTCCTATGAAAGATTACATCTCTAAAGAGATTATCTCTAACTTCTTATCAATAATTACTATGAACTACAATCCAATTAATAACATAAAATCTTCCATACGTATACTCATGTAAATTATCTGATGATTTTTTGTATAGCTTCTTTATGTGAATTTAAAAAGTTACTCTTAAATACAGTGAAAACAAAAATATAGTAAAAAATATAGAGTATGGTATGAAATTATATAGTATGAAAATATAGTAAAAAACATAAACACAAAATACATAAGTGTTTGCTATAAAAGATTTCATTAGATTGTTTGTAATTTCTTATCAATAATTACTATGAACTAATTACTATCTAACTAACAACACAAAGTCTTCCATGAACATACTCACGTAAATTATCCCTTGATGATGTTTTACATATCTTTTTTATAGTAATTTATAAAAACAGCTCTAAATTTATCTATCTCTCTATCTATCTATCTATCTATCTATATATATATACAGTGGTGGCCAAAAGTGTGGACATTTTTTGAAAGTTTCATGTTTTTCAACTTTGTGTGCTGGTAGAATATATTAATTTTGACTTAAATACAAATGTTTATATATCAAATTGAAGGCAATTTAATGTAGAATTTAATAACAAAAACAGTATTACAATATCTGTATTACAAAAAAAGTTATGCTCATTTAAGTAGAACAAACAAACACAAATCGTTTTGAATAATGACGGTTTTTCTAATAAAAGCGTACTGGCCAATCACAAACACTGTTCTGAGGACCAATCAAATGTCTGTAACTATAGTTTAGGTTATTTGGATAGTAAAGGAGTTATTATTGTGGAAATATTTTATGGAATGACGCATACTAGTGCAATTAAATAGAGTATTGCTGTTTTTGAATAGTTTAAGTGCTTTTTTTTAATTAAACTAATTTTAAACAATGTCACCAACAAGAAGAACTGACTGGACACTTACAAAAAGAAGCCGAATTGTCATATTGAGAGAAAATGGCCTCTCTTATGCTGAAATTGCAAGACAAGTTGGCGGTTCAGTGACTTGTTCTGGTGTACGAAAGTTCTGTTTACGTTATGAAAAAACGAAATCAGTGGAAAATAAGGCCAAATCAGGCAGAAAAAAATGCACAAATGCTACTGCCGATAGAAAAATTAAACGGCTATGCCTTCAAGATAGAAAAAAATCATCAGACGCCATTAGATGTGAAATGAATGCAGCAGGTATTGCAGTAAGTTCAAGAACGATAAGAAGAAGATTATCAGGATTTGGACTTCAAGCTAGAATTCCAAGGAAAAAACCATATTTAAATCAAAAGCAACGCGAAAAACGAGTTAAGTGGGCAAAAAAATACATTAAATGGTCAGAAAATCAATGGAGGCAAGTAATCTGGAGCGATGAGACTAAAATATCGCTCTTTGGTAGTGATGGTAGAAAATACGTGAGACGTAGAGTAGGTGAAGCACTTCATCCTGATTGCATTGAAGCAACTACAAAAAACCCGACAAGTGTCATGATTTGGGCATGTATGTCTGCAGATGGTGTAGGCCGAATTCAAGTGATTGATGGCATCCTGAATGGCAAAAAATACATAGAAACTGTCCTGGAACCAAAATTGATACCTTCCATCAGGGATCTCTTCCCCAACAAAGCACCATTTATTTTTCAGCAGGATTCAGCTCCATGCCACACAGCAAAAGTATGCAAAGCATGGTTTCAAAATAAAGGCATAGATATATTACCATGGCCAGGAAACAGCCCTGATCTCAATCCAATTGAAAATTTGTGGCGACGTTTGAAAATTCTTGTACGAGAAAAACGTCCATCCAATAAAAGACAACTTATTGAATCTATAATTGATTCTTGGCACCATGTGATTACGAAACATGAATTGCAAACACTCGTTTACTCGATGAAAAGACGTTGTGAAGCTGTCTTAAAAAATAAGGGTTATCCTACGAAGTATTGATTGTGTAAGTATCACTTTAAAAAAATGCAAATCTAAGATAGATCTTACTATTAGTTGCATAACTTTTTTTGTAATACAGATATTGTAATACTGTTTTTGTTATTAAATTCTACATTAAATTGCCTTCAATTTGATATATAAACATTTGTATTTAAGTCAAAATTAATATATTCTACCAGCACACAAAGTTGAAAAACATGAAACTTTCAAAAAATGTCCACACTTTTGGCCACCACTGTAGATGTTCTAATTTCACATTTTGGGCAAATGAAAAATGTATGTTATTTATAAAGAAAATTTAAACAAAAATTTAAAATAAAGTATTAAAATAAATCATAAAAAAGCATAAATCATTGTGCGCGCGGCAGCGCGCTACAATAATATGATTGAGCGATGGTGCACACGGATTTTTCAATTTTTCTTTTTGCAATAACTAACTAAATACTTATCCAATTTTGATGATTTTTTTTTAAATGTTCGTCTGACCAAGAAGCACAACATAGCACAAAAATTATTTTTTTTTATGGCATACTGTAGGTGTACTGTAGAGTATTCTGAAAATCGGACAAAAATTTTGTGTCACAGCACTTTTCTCGAAAACTACTAAAGATAAAAACTTAATTTTTTTTTTAAACAAAAGACAAACTTTTTATCCCGGGGTAGTCATCGAGAAAACGTTATTTCGCTGGGCGGTTTTTCAGAAATTGCGTATTTTCCAAACTTGGTCATAAATGGGTATATCTAACGTTCTATTGCAGATAGAATGTTGCGGTAAAGTTTATTTTAAAGATTTTGCGATGCTAATTAATCCTGCAAAAATTCATAGCTTTACGTTAAACAGTTTTTTTACAAGATGAAATAAAAGAATGGCAGTCATCAATCTAAGGTACTTGTGATCATCGGAGAGAAAAACCAGTTACACCATTCGATTAAGCATAAAAAAATACAGAATGCATTTTTTTCTTTTATTTTTAACTTAATTTTTTAACGAATTATGAATTTTTTTGAAATTTTTGACATGCTGATTTTTGTCATTTTTTAACACTAGAACGCCCGGATGGAGTCGATTCGACTCCAATCATGTAACTAAATTTCAATTCGAACCAGAAAAAATTTCTTGAAATAATTTAAATCTAATCCTAGCAAATTTACGTTAAATAAATCAATTAAATAATTTTGAATAAAAATTCTGGTGAGAAATATTATTTTCAAACTTGAGTAGAATTTCCGGGCGTTCTAGTGTTAATGAATCATTTACTGAATAATTATGCACGGTGTCTAGCCCTGGTGGCTGTTAAATTTGATTTTTAATTTTAAATTAGGCAATTTTTTGCACCATACCAAATTTATATTTTATCCATTTTTTTCATTTATTTATATTTTGTTTTTAGCACAATGGCATCAATGGCAAAAATGCCTGGCATACCTGTCAAATATTGGGGCCCTGTACTTTAACAAAGTGTATTTACTATAAGTATATACCGTATTTATTCTAACAGAATGCGCCCTCTAATAGGGCGCGTCTTCTAATAAAGTGCGCACCTTGGTGCTGATTGAAAAAATAAATATACGGAAACGATATAGTAGATAAGTAGAAAACGATTACTTAAATGCATTATCGAGGATTCTCATCGATCAAAATAGAGTTATTCTATCAAAGCGATGGAGTGGCGATGCAGCAAAAGTTTCAAATTTTGAACAATGTACCACTCCTGTAAACTATAGCGCCAAGGATATGCACACTGTTAAAAATCTGCTGCATTTTGCTGCAACGCACTCCCCTGCTTGTATAGAAAACGGTTACTTGGCCGTGAAATGGCGCTTTCTCATTGGTTGGAATAGAGATATATACAAGTGGTGGAGGACGTTGCAGCAAAATGCAGCAGATTTTTAACAGTGCACTGTTAAAAATTTGACCCATTTGTTGCAGAGTCACTCCACAGCTTTTATAGAATGTCTCTTTATGGCCAATGAGAATGCTCCATAACACAGTAAAGCAATCGTTTCCTATAAAAGCGGTGGAGTACGTTTTTAATAAGTCCGTAATAAATACGGATTAAGAAAACAAAGAAGCATGGTTTTTGTATCAAACTTTACTCTTGCATAAAAAAAGTTCCTGTTTTTGGCAAAAATAATGGATATTTGAATGAAAAATCTATTCTTTGAAAGAATTTATTATTTTATTCACTTTAGTAAAAAACTGATTTTTTTTTTTTTTTTTTTGAAAACCACCGTAGAATTTTGGTATAGAAAAACCTGTTTAAATTTTTTTTTAATTTGTAACACCAGAGTATTAGAGTATGTAGCCTTTTTTAATTTCAATACAAATAAGATTTTGTGTTCTATATATAAAATACAAAACAAGTTGTGCAGTATCCCTATGGAATATGGAAAAATAGAAGGACTAGTGAAAAATGCTCCAAGGAGCAGTGCAAAAGAAGAATATGATTTTAATTGAGCATTAAAAAGTAATGGACAAGTGCTTCTGTTAATTACTGAGCATGAGGAAGGATAAGGGATCCCTTCTTGGCTACAACTCACTTCAATGCCAACTTTGAAAAAATCATATTTGCGCTTTTTTCGTGAAAACAAATCAGTCGCAGTTACTATAAAAATGTATAGTGTAAAGACGTAACCATTAAAGATGCAGCTTAATTAGACATAAATGTAAAGGAAGGCGACATAATGCCAGATACCTAGTTCCTGCAGGTATCACATTCATGCACTGCCACCAAGCATACCCTAAGTGTATAATTGCACAGAAAATTGATTTGTAGTATAGTGCAGAGTGAACAGTGCAGTTAACATCAGAGATGTAGTACAGGCTATACGCCGCACACCTTCTGGACTTTTTAATAGAACACCATATACTCTCTGTTTGTAGTATACACATTCTAGAATATCCCTCTGCTTAGAGCATATATCTTATGTTATTTTTATGACTACACCCCTGGTTAACATCTAAAGCACGGTGGAAAATTCTACTAAAGAACCGCAAATTTCTTTTATATGGAAAAAGCGCAAATATGATTTTTTCAAAGTTGGCATTGAAGTGAGTTGTAGCCAAGAAGGGATCCCTTATCCTTCCTCATGCTCAGTAATTAACAGAAGCACTTGTCCATTACTTTTTAATGCTCAATTAAAATCATATTCTGCTTTTGCACTGCTCCTTGGAGCATTTTTCACTAGTTATTATTATGTTTGATACGTATTGTATTTTCACTTAACAGTTGTGGACCTACCAACAATATCAAAATGTTTATCAATCTCCAAAATCATTTAAAAACAATAAAAGTACGCATTAATTTTGATCACAAAAAATGTTTCTATTTATTAAGAAATCACCACTCTTATACAAAATCGGTCATATCGATTTTTTTTTTTTTTTTTTTTTTTTTTTTTTTTTTTTTTTTTTTTTTTGTAATTTAGGATTATAGAATATTTCTATTTATGCTGAAATATCCTCCAATTGGGAACAAAGCGTACATCTAAGAGATTATTTTTAAATACAGATTTAGATATATTTATATTTAAATAAACTTTCAGTTATTTCATCACACTATTCGAAAGAACCAATATGTATCAGTACAGGATAATTGATTCCTTATAGATTACATGGGGTTTTTTCTTAAATTTCCCCATGAGAAAGATATTATAATAATAATAGAGGATAGCAGAACAAAAAGAGAATTTGTTGTTTAATTAGTTGCGTTTGTTTTAGTTTGAACTTCACGTAACGATGTCGGAAACAAGCTCTGGTCTCTAATTTAAATTATTGCAATATTTACACCTGTTGGATATATTTATTAATTTAAATGATTTCAGATTTATGAAAGACTGTACAGTAAAAGGTATCCAAACTATCTATTAGTGGTCGGTAAATTATGCCGAAATTACACAATTTCAGTATTTGCTGTAAGATGGAAATCAGCCCATTTGACGACATTTTAAATTTGGATATTTTTTTACCTATTGTCTAGTACCATCTGCATAAGGAAATTATTTTCTTTCATAAATTATGTACAAATATGCATTTATTTACATTGCAATTATGAAAGCATTACAACTTAGGATTTCATGGTAGTATTTAAAAAAATCCCCAGCTTTAAAAAAATCGCCATTAAAAAGGTAATTGAAAATCCGTGTTTTATATAAATAAATACATTCATGACATGATGTATGTACAATCCATTATATTAAAGCAAATTTAAAAACTGAATATTCATATTTCAAATTGATCATAAAATATGGCAATAGAAATTTCAGTTTTTGGATTTTTATATATTTTCTTGCTCATGCCTTTAATGCCTACTTATAAATATTGGAAGAAAGATGGCTAAATAGAAAACACGCTCTAAAGATTTTACTTTATCACAGAGTTATATTATTTTATATCCATTATTTATATGATTTATTTTATATTTCATTTACAGCTTTTTTTTATAAGGACAATACAATTAATTGAAAACTTCATTAAAACTAGTCGGAAGTGGCAATCCCAAAACTTTCTTCTATTTCATACATTTTAATCTTTCAAAATTCGCTGCCAAAGTTCTAAAATTAAATGAAAATATATGATCATATTGAGGATTCTATATGTATGAAATTCCATGCATTAGTTCTTGAAACTATTGAAATTGAAGGACTGAGGATATTGGAAGAAACGCAACACAAAATCACCACCAATCATGTTGGGTAAACTACAGCAAAACTTAGTAAGCAGTAATATTTATCAAGGTATATCTGAATCTGAAGTTTGGTAAAAATTCGTGCATTAGTTTTAGAGATAGAACTATTGGGGAAACTGACAAAATTCAGCATAGCAGCGCCACCTGTTGAGTGATTGACACTAAAACGCAAATATAACCAGTTCACATCAAGGATGAACTTAATTTGGAATCTGATAAAAATCCGTGCTTTAATTCTTAAGATAGAGCTATTTCAGGATTTGGGAAAATTTCAATATAACAACGCCAACTGTAGAGCAATTGACACTAAATGTAAACAGGACTAACCCATATTACGGATTTATTAAATCTGTAGTTAAATGAAAATCCGTGCGCTAAAACTGTAGATAGAGCTATTGCGGAAAACGTGGAAAAGGCAGTATAGAAGTGCCATCTGTTGAATGATTTGCACCAAAATATAAACAAAATCAATTTTTACCAAGGACTAATGGAATCTGAAGTTTGGTGAAAATTCGCTGATTAGATTTTGAGATACAGCTATTGTGTAACTCGTAAAAAATGCTGCATACCAGAGCCATCTATTGAATGATTTACACAAATACCTAACAGACATTAAGTTATACTCTTATCAAGAATACTTGAAAAGAAATATTTATTAAAATCCGTACATTACTTCTTAAGATACAGCTATTGCGTAAATTGAAAAAAAAAAATGCAGCACAACAGTGCCACCTGTTGAGCAATTTACACAAGAAACTAAACAGAATCAATTCATATCAGAATTACCTGAATCTAAATTCCGTGCATTAGTTCTTGAGATAAAGCGCTTACAAAATTTATGTCACATACAGACAGACAGTCAGAGTCATAGAGTCACAGGCTCACAGATAGACATTTTCTAAAAGCATATTTGTTTGGAATCTCAGACTCTTACACCGTCTAAATCCATCGAAAACCGGATTTCGAAACTTTTCACTAATTCAATCCTTTTTTTTAGTAAAGATAGAATACGTATGTAATATAGAAGTAATTTTGTGGCTCGTTCCAAGTCAAATTATCTTAAAATAAATACCAAAATTAATGACAATACAGTTATTTTTTATATTTATGCACATTTTTTAGCTTTATTCAATTATTAAAATGAAAAAAAAGCATTTGTTATTTTTAATTAGGCTTGTCATGCAATTCGCTCAATAATTATGTAGTACATATACAAATATAATCAGTAAAATCAGGTAAAAAAAAAAGGCTTTAAGATAACAATAGAAATGATTGATTTTGTAAATATGAAGGAACATTTTGTTTAATTAATCGATTTAATGCCCCGATCAATCTTCAGTTTGTCACTTTAGCTGCTGACGATGCAGATCGGCTGCCCGCAAAATACGGCTTAGAGTAATTAGCGTTTATAAGAATAATTTATTCAGCGGCTTGTCAAGAAATTTCGACGACTTATCTCGATTTTTTTTATTATTAACATGGGTTATTTAATGTGTTATAATTATGCTAACATATTAAGGAAAGAATTGGTATTTTCTATGTATTTAGTAGAACGTATATGTAATATATATATATATATATATATATATATATATATATATATATATATATATTTAAATAAGACTGATATATTAAACTCAAATCGCACACCATATATAATTAACTAAAGAAATATATAAAATATAAAAATATTCTTAAAAGCAAAAACTCACGAACATCTACACCGCTAAACAAACTTGAAAAACCACTACGTGAACAATAACTAATCCATAAATTATAAACTGATCCAACAAATAACAACTCATAAATAACTAAAACAAGAAACTCGAAAAGTAACAAACATGGAGACGGGCGGCATGGCTAATGACATGCACTGCTGGGTTAAATCTGATTTTATGCATGCAACATTCCCCATGCCCGTCACAACCATAAATGAATTTTAACTAAAAGCAATCCATACTAAAAATAAACTATCGACCAGCAATAACCTTCAAATGACCCTTAAACTAAAACATTAAACTTGTCGAACTATCAAATCCATTCAATAATGATTTCAGTTCATTTCGACGACTACTGCCCCTAACAAAATCATTCATATACATTGGGACACCCGGTATATATATATATATATATATATACCGGGTGTCCCAAAAATGACTGATGGATTTTAAAATTCAATAACTTGCAAACGGTGACAGCTATTTAAAATTTTTTTGCAGGAGGGTTATGTATAATGTCAGGAGTTTTTTTACCGTAATTTTTTATTTTAGTTCGCATATCAAACAATAGGTGGCGCTGACGGCGATTGAAGATCAGGTGATCAGTGCTGAGTGAAGCGTCGACCTTACGTATATATATATATATATATATATATATATATATATATATATATATATATATATATATATATATATATATATATATATATATATAATAATACGACATTATTATATATGTATATATAATGATTTTCTATAATTTCGAAACTATTTCGTTTACATAGTTTTAGTGACATTTTCTACCAATTTTTATGGTAATTATGTGTATTTTACTTTACTACGAAAACTTACATCCATATCATTTTCTTCAGACTTCTAGTGACATAAATAATATTATTTCATTTTCATTATTCGTATTATTTTATTTTATTATTCTTTTATTGCTATTTATATTAAATATTATAATTAATTAATAATATCATAAAAAAACACATTTAGATGATACAAAATTAGTATAAATGAATATGCATGAAGAATAGAGTATTCTCTTAAAACAAATACAAAATTCTCGACACTATAATTATTTTTTATATTTATGTACATTTTTTTAGTTTTATTCAATTATTAAAATGGAAAAAAATAATTTAATATCTTTAATTAGTCTTGTCGTGTAATGTACTGTATAATTATGCACTACATATACAAATATAATCAGTCAAATTACGTAAAAAAAGCTTTAAGATAACAATAGAAATGATTGATTTTGTAAATATGAAGGAATATTTTGTTTAATTAATCGATTTAATGCCCCGATCAATCTTCAGGTTGTCACTTTAGTTGCTGACGATGCAGATTGGCTGCCCGCAAAATACAGCTTAGAGTAATTATCGTTTATAAGAATCATTTATTCAGAGGCTTGTCAAGAAATTTCAACGACTTATCTCGATTTTTTTAATTATTAACATCGGTTATTTAATGTGTTATGATTATGCTAAATTATAAAGGAAAGAATCGATATTTTATTATAAAAACAGAGTAATGGTTAATAAAAAAAATGAGGGGGGAGGAGAAGCATGTGCTAAATTGCATTAATACATTTTATACTGGATGTTGAATTAGCATATATGTATGAATAATTGTATAATTATATGAACTAAATCGATTAATTTTATTTAACAATTAATGTTAAAAATTAATTTGAATCTAACTTTTGACAATTTGGACAGTACCTAAAACATTACTTCTTTGTATATAAAATGCAAACCTTAATAATCTATTTTATCACCTTTTTTTTGCCTTATATTACGATAAGGTAAGTATTGTCTTGTCAAATTAAATGAAATTATTTTAAAATTCTATTTTTATTATAATTTTTTCTTCTTATTATATTTTATTCTCTTTTTACATATATTAGTTGACAATTAATTATCATTATATATTTACTTATTAAGTAATTACAATATGATTTTAAAAATGATTTAATCACCAAGATTTTATAATATGGTATTAATAATTATAGAAATCATTATGATGATTCAACCATATTAAATTTTACATATTACTTACCCATCATACGTAGTATAGGGTAAGTCTTGCAATCGTTTTGAAAATCGAAAAAAAATTTTTGACGGATTTACACGTTTCAGATAGTGGAGATTCCGAAAAACATATTTTTAGAAAAAAAAATTTGCCGTCCGTCTGTCTGTCTGTCTGTCTGTCTGTCTGTCTGTCTGTCTGTAAACGCTCTATCTCCCGAACAAATTGAGATAGAGACTTGAAATTTTGTATGTAGTTAGCATGTAAGAATGGGACGAACCCTATTTAATATCAGCAACCTCGATTATCCGGAACTATTTTTTTCGGACCCTCGAAAAATTCGTTCTGATGAAAGGTATATAAAAATTTTCGAATTTTTTTGTTTTAAGGAATGGACGTAAAAGGCAATAAAATAATACACATTTTACATATAGAACGAAGTCGGTCGGATTATTAGTTGCCGAGATATTTGTAATCTTGTTTTCCACATTCTTCGATTTTTTATGACCCTGTATTTCATCCAAATTTCAATTCAGAGGTATATTTTAATTGAAAATGAGACGCTTCATCCGACACAGTTAATTGTTAGTTAAGAGAATTATTATTTTTGGAGTTATAAGGATGTTTCTTTTGCGCAGTTCGGTACTACTTGAGTAGTTTGGCGTTTTATATAATTTGTCGAAATTGGTACATCAGCAGTTCTTTAATAAAGCATTACTATGTATATTAACAATATTTAAATTTTCTTTATGAATTGCAATGTATTGTATATGTTGAATCCTAAAAGGACACTAACTCGCAAAAATGACTGTAGATGGCAGCACCAAAACTTTTGATCTTGATAAAACGAGACTATTTTGACTTTAATTAATATTATATTTCATTAATTCTCATTCATTTGTACTTTAAAATTCATAATATGTTTTTTCATAGATATAATTTGTATTTAATCATCTCTAATCCATCTTTTTAGATTGTATTCTTTATTCTGCAGTTGACTGCGGAACTGCTTTAGAATGTTCTGATTCAAGAATGTTTACGTTTTGCTAAGCTATTAAACCTCTTTAAATCCCTCTAAATCATTTTTTTTTTTGTTTGTGAAGCACCATACGTAAAAGGTATAATATTGCCAGTAGGCATAATTCATAAATAACTATTTTCAAGATATGAAGAAATCGTAAACTTGAAGACTGGAATTCAAGTTATGAAACATACAATTGCTTATACAAGTCGCCGACAAGAAGAATTGCTCAGGTAATAAATCTCTCTTTTATTATAAGAAATCAATTCCCTAAGTTTAAGCAATTAAATCTCTACATAAATAAACTTTCTGGTCCGTCGTTAGCAGGAGCGTTCAGTGAAATAGTATTTTTAAAGTTTAATTATAAAAGTTAATTACTTCAGAATGAAAACGAAAGTAGAGATACAAAATGAACAGAAATTTAATTTCACTATAAAAGAAATAAACAGATATAACATTCAAGTAGCTGAAGCAATACAAAATAAAAATGTTAAATTAACTGAGAAGCTTAAAGAAGAATTAATTAGCTTAGAAGCTGATTTAAAGAAATCTTATTTTGGAATCGCAGAAGAAAGTATTAATACTTTATACGATTCATTTACAAAAGCGAAGGACATTGTTGTTGACGATTTAGTAAAAATCGAAGAATTTTTGGTTGTAAAAATACAAGAAATTACGAATGAAAATAGTAATAATTCAATTTCTGTTAAAGATAACACTTTAAAATTGCCAAAATTTGAGTTGCCGATATTTTATGGAGATATCAACAATTGGATTACCTTTAAGGAGACATTTCTGACTGCAATTCATAATAATGAAAATTTATCAGATCAGTTAAAATTTTCTTATCTAATAGCGAGTGTAAAAAATTATCCTGCTAAATTAATTTCGGGATTTTCAATTTCCGGTGATAATTATAAACAAGCGTGGGAAACTCTGGTTAATCGCTATGATAATCGTAAGAATTTGGCATATTCATTACTGTCAAAATTCATTAATGCTAAATCATTAAAATCACCTACGCAAAAATCAATTCTAGAGCTATTGGACACTTGTAATGAAGTTATTCGGAATTTGAAATCTTTAAAATTTGAATTTAATGAATTCGTTAATTTGATTTTAGTTTATTTAATTCAAACAAAATTTGATGATAATTTAAGAAAACAGTGGGAGTTATCATTAAATAATGATTGTTTTCCAACTTATGAAATGGTAATTAGTTTTCTTGAAAAACAAGCACGTAGTCTGCAGAATTGTAATGTTGAATTTATTAAAACTGAATCTAAGTTTAATAATAAATTTGATCCTAAATCTCAACATTTTCCAAAAAGATCGGTATCGAATACTGTCGTAACGGATAATGTGAATAAATCACAAAAAATTATTTGTCCAAAATGTAATGAACCGCACCAACTTCATAGATGCCCATTAATGCAGAATTTATCTGTTGAGCAACGCTGGCATTTAGTAAAATCTAAAAAGTTATGTACGAACTGTTTGCGTTCTAACCATTTTGTTGCTAATTGTTTGATAAATACCACATGTAAACATTGCAATTCGAAACATCATACACTCCTTCATCGTGATCAATCTACCCCTGCACAACAACAAATTGTTAGACAACAAGATCATATAACAACCCCAAATGTTGTAGGTAATTTAAATGAATCACATTGTTTTACTAATCAATCGTTTTGTGAAAATTCTCAAACATTGTTGGCTACTGCCATTATACGTGTAAAATCCAAATCGGGCAAATTCATTCCTTGCAGGGCGATGATCGATAGTGGTTCTCAAAAGAGCCTACTTTCTAAAACTTGTTGTCAAAAATTAGGTCTTCCATCAAGGCCTACAAATCATAAAATCTCAGGTATAAATAATTTAGTTGCAGAAACATCTCTCCAGGAAGTTTCTTTGACATTCTCTCCCCATTTTAATGATGAAGTCTTTCAGTTAGACGCGTTAGTTGTTAACCAGATAAATGATTGACAAATTTACCAAATTTTCTGATTACGACTACGTTTTGGCCACATATTGAAGGCTTGAATCTTGCGGATCCAAATTTCCATGTGTCCAGTCCCATTGATCTTCTTATAGGTGCAGATTTGTTTGCTAATATCATAATAGGAGAGTCTATTTTAGGACCTAAAGGATCACCGAGCGCTATTAATTCTAAACTGGGTTGGATATTATCGGGAATTATTTATTCGAATGAATCAAACCAAAATTCATCTGTTAGTTGTCATGTTACTACGCAGATTACTTCTCAGCTGCAAAAGTTCTGGGAATTTGAGTCGGTTCCCAGTTCTGATCCAATTTCTCTTGTTGAAGATAATTATTCTAAAACCGTTTCACGCACAGAATCAGGACGATATGTTGTAAACTTGCCGTTTAAATCTAAGCCAATCCTCGGTGATTCAAAATCTCAAGCTCTAAAGCGGTTTTATTTATTGGAGAAGAAACTCCATCGAAACCCTTTGCTTAGAGAGCAATATTTAGCATTCATGCAAGAATATATCGATTTGGGGCACATGGAACTTGTACCAAATTCAGAAATCTCAAATCCGGATCATTTTTATCTTCCGCATCACGGGGTACTAAAGGAAGATAGTTCAACTACACGACTTAGAGTAGTATTTGACGCATCTGCAGTTGGTTCATCAGGCCGCTCTTTAAACGATTATCTAGAGATAGGTCCGAAATTGCAGCCGGAAATATTTCCTTTATTATTAAAGTTTAGAATGAATCCAATTGCTTTTAGTGCTGATATCGAAAAAATGTTTCGGCAGATCCTCGTTAATCAGAATCATATTGATTATCAACGCATTCTTTGGAGATTTAATTTAGAAGACATTATCAAATCATACAGGCTGTTGACCGTTACATACGGTTTTTCCTGTGCACCCTTTTTGGCCATTAGGACATTACGCCAATTGGTCATTGATAATGAACAATCTAATCAAAAGGCCTGCCAAATTATTCAAGAGGAAATTTACGTTGATGATCTCCTTTCTGGATCCGACTCAAGAGAAAACGCTCAGAATTTAGTGACAGAGCTAATTAAAATTATGAAAAGTGGAGGTTTTAATCTACGAAAGTGGGCCTGTAACGATCCTGATGTAATTGCTCACTTACCTGATGAAATGAAGGCTTCCTCAAAAAAGGTCATTCAGGAAGATGATGCTGTTAAAGTGCTTGGTTTACTTTGGGATTCTTCCAAAGATATTTTACAAATTAGGTTCGCTGATTTAAAGGATGTACAAACAAAACGAGACTTGTTATCTGTAGTGGCTACAATCTTTGACCCTCTGGGTTTCCTAGCTCCTATAACAATAAAGTTAAAAATCATGATGCAAGATCTTTGGAAGGATAAGATTTCTTGGGATGAGAAAATCCCACCTGCCATACAACATGTTTGGAATGAATTTTCATCTGAAATGCATTTATTGAAATCGTTAGAAGTTCCTAGATACATAAATTTATTCAATGAAGCAGTTGTTCAAATTCAACTGCACGGTTTTTGCGATGGTTCGAATAAAGCCTATGCTGCTGTTACATATTTACGTGTGGTTACACCTGAAAGGGTATTTGTTAATTTGATTGCTGCAAAAACTAAGGTGAATCCTATTAAACCTCCAACATTGCCTAGAATCGAGCTTTGTTCAGCTCTTTTGCTAGCTAAGTTATGTTCTGTAATTATCGACACATTAAAAGTAAAATTTGACAATATTTATTTGTGGTCGGATTCCCAAATTGTTCTCAGTTGGCTAAAAGCACCACCTTTAAAGGGAAATCAGTTCGTACTCAATCGAGTATGTCAAATACAGGCATTAATGCCTTCCCATGAATGGAATCATATTCCAGGTGCTTTAAATCCTGCAGATGTAGCTTCTAGGGAATTCCTCCACGAAAGCTTCTTAATCATTCTCTGTGGTGGCATGGGCCTCCATGGCTACTGTCAAATGAGCAAATCCCAATACCTAACTTCACTGCTCCAATAGATGAGTTAAATCAAGTAATTGACTCTGTCAGTAATGTAACACAAGTAAGTGCACCTCCTGACTTTCTTCTTAAGTTTTCGAAATTCTCTAAGCTGTCAAGAGTCACAGCCTATTGTCTTAGATTTATTCATAATGCTAGACATAGTACATCGAAAAAATTTGGAAATCTAAGTTCAGAAGAAATCTCTAATTCAATTCAATGCATTGTAAAATTAATTCAAAGTTCTGAATTCAACACAGAGCTTAAGTTGTTAAAAGAAAGAAAACCCTTACCAAGCAATAGTAAACTATTACCACTAAATGTATTTTTAGATTCAAGTGATATCATTCGAGTAGGTGGTCGTTTGTCACAACATCAGTCTTTAACCTTCGATAAAAAATATCCGATGCTACTCCCAAAAAATAACTTTGTCACTAAACTATTAATAAAGCATGTACATGAGAAACATATGCACGCAGGTACACAGCTAGTACTTTCTATTATACGTCAACAATTTTGGTTTGTTAATGGTCGTTCTACTGTGCGACAAGAGCTCAACAAATGTGTACTTTGCAAACGCCTAAAAACACAAGCTTGTCAACAAATGATGGGAGATCTTCCCGTCGACAGAATCACCCCAATTCGTCCTTTTTCCAAGGTTGGCATAGATTTTGCCGGCCCCTGCATAACCAAGCCAAATTTGCCTAGAAGTAAGATAAAAATAAAAACTTACATATGTGTTTTCGTCTGCATGTGCACAAAGGCAGTGCATCTGGAAGTGGTATCAGACTTGTCTGTGCAAGCCTTGCTAGCAGCCCTAAAGAGATTTATTGCACGTAGAGGCCTGCCGTCTGATATTTATTCAGATAATGGGAAAAACTTCGTAGGTCTAGCAAATCAACTAAAGCAGTTATTCCAATATTTGAGGGACAGAGAAATTCAAGATTTTCTTTCGAGCCAAAAAATCAATTGGCATTTCATTCCTCCATATGCGCCGCACTTTGGTGGGCTATGGGAGGCAGCTGTAAAGCTTACGAAAAATCATCTGTTAAAGGCATGTAAATCAAGTATTTTAAATTTTGAAGAATTATCTACTTTACTGTGTCAAATAGAAAGTTGTATAAATTCCAGACCTCTAACGCCGATGTCTTCAGATCCATCAGATCCGCGCGCATTAACTCCAGGTCATTTTCTAATCGGAGCACCGCTCCTTGATATTCCAGAGGCTTCTAATTCGCGAGCTCTATCATTAAATGCTCGTTGGCGCCTTATTGAAAGGGCCAAGAACCAATTTTGGTATAGATGGTCAAGAGAATATCTCCAACATCTCCAACAGCGTCCTAAATGGACTACTCCAAGTGTTAATCTATGAGAAGGAGACTTGGTAATAATTCATGAACGATCCATGCCCATGAGATGGAAAATGGGCCGCATTCTACAAACTTTCCATGGACAGGACAATCGAGTTCGTGTCGTCTTAATTTAAACAGCAGACGGTGACATCAAACGTCCTATTACAAAGGTATCCCCTCTACTGCCGGGGGGGGAGGATGTTGAATCCTAAAAGGACACTAACTCGCAAAAATGACTGTAGATGGCAGCACCAAAACTTTTGATCTTGATAAAACGAGACTATTTTGACTTTAATTAATATTATATTTCATTAATTCTCATTCATTTGTACTTTAAAATTCATAATATGTTTTTTCATAGATATAATTTGTATTTAATCATCTCTAATCCATCTTTTTAGATTGTATTCTTTATTCTGCAGTTGACTGCGGAACTGCTTTAGAATGTTCTGATTCAAGAATGTTTACGTTTTGCTAAGCTATGAAAATAATTATTGTAAAATTTTCACCATGTTTCACTAGCAACCATATATTTTCTTATGAAATTAAAGTCGAAGATTTTTTCACAACTGCAGAATTTTTTTTTTTTTAAATATTGGTCACCTTTTGAAAATTGTTAGTTATAGCCGATTCTTCAGGTTTCAGAGGTTCGCTATAAAAGGATAAATTAACATTAAATGCAATAGAAAAAAGGCAGGACTAAAAGTTCCCTTCGTTATATCCATAAGTTCGTTATATACCGGATTCGCTATAACGGGGTTCGACTGTAACTTGTTTTTAATATATCCCTGTTCTCTGTACATTGAGCATGATGATGTTTCACCGTATTACATTTAATATCACACTATTAAATTTTATGAGAAATTGATACTGAAATATCTCGAAAAACGTCGAGTTCATTTGCGCAGTCTTACAAAGTCAATAAGTTCAACTGCTATTACTTCATTATATTTGTGAATACGGTTTTTTTGTTCCGGATGACATTAGCATATGTGGGGAAGAAATATGACAGCGGATATGATTAATTGCTTTTATTGGGGAAGAGTAATTTAATTATATTCCAAAACAGCTATTAATCTTATGTTTGTTAATTACCCAACCGATAATGATGCTTATTAAGAATTCTGAAGAAAAAAACTCCCTTCAGATGAGAATCAAAGAAAATAATTTTTTTATGCGCGCATAATAACTTTGATAGTCAAAATTACAAGGAAAATATTCCTGCGTCTATTACATACAATGTCGTATATATATCTTCGGGAGCAAAATAAAATGGATTATTCATCTATTTTCTAATTTATCTTTTTTATATTTATATATTATTAAATATAGCCGAAAATATCTATTAAATTGACAAAATATAAGCTAAAACTTTAATCAGAAATGTCCATTTATTGAACAGTTATTATAATACATATGTTTTTAATTATTCTTATAAAAATACTGTTTTCAAGTACTTTTTCTACTAACCAATATCTATCCGTTTATTTAAAAGTACTTTTTCATTTAAATAATGTCTTTTTTTCCCACAAGCTAAAAACATTTAATAGTTTTACTTATTTATTCAAAAATTATAATGATACATACATAGTTTATATCCCGTTTTATACAGCTGATTTTTTTAACTGAAGAATTCACAGTAATTGCGAATATTTATGTACTTTATTTTTTTAATCTTATATATTATGTCGGTACTTATTTGAAGGTGAAAATTTTTAATGTGGCTTAAAATTTATTAGCAAACTTAAGTTTATTTTTTTTTTAATCCGTTAAACTATTTTTAAAAAGTTTTATTTTAGTTTCTGGGAGAATTTAAAGGAAAATCAGGAAATTTAATAAGGTGACACATTTAACAAAATTATTCCCGTAATTATTTCGATAAATTTTTGTATGATCATCATCATCAACCCCGTTTAATTCATAGCTGGATGTAAGTCGCTTCCACTTTTTTTGTTCCTTCCTGTCTTGTGATTTGACCATCCAATTAACTTTATTCAATTTTCTGATTCCGGGGTTTCATCTTACCTTATGTAATCTTCTTAGTTTATATATAAGGTATAAAATTTTTATAATGCTAAAACACACAAATATGTATCACACCTGGACATTAAAAACCGCATACGGCTGTTTCAAAGCTTCATTGATCTACTTTATGAGTGCGAAAAACAATTAAAAGTTTAAAAGTGGCTTACAAAACCCCTCTTTTATAGCCCCGAGTACTGGCTAATAGCGAAAGCAAAAGTTTATATATATCTGATGACGTAATTAACCGAAAAACAATGAAAAATAGGAGACACAATTCAAGATCTCTCCAAACAAGCGAAAGAAAATTGGGTTCTACTTGTATCATTCACCAAGGAAGAGTACTATATTTATATATGTAGTCTTCGTATGTCTTCGTAAAAATGTAGAAATTGCTCAAAAACTTAATTTAATTTTTAAACGAGTTTAACAATCGAAAAATTAAAATAGTGGTGGGAATTCCAAAATTGTTTAGCTGAGTCATTTTCTCTAAACAGCGATATTTTTGTCCATTCTTCAAAAATAATGAATAAACTTGTATGGAAATTAAATAAATGCTAGAATACTTTAATTACATGTTTTATGAACGTTTAACAGGATAAAACATACTATTAATAAATAAAAGCCAGTTAAATAATGTTATATGTTGTAAAAATGTCATTCCCTTGTGTCCCTGTCACCGCCTTAACACAAAAGTAGTTCCCAAAACTGACTATCCGAATATATTTGTAAATTTTTGTTGGTCAAATTATTAAACAATATCATAGAATACTAAAATTTGAAAAAATAAAAACTTTTCATTTTTTGTATTTCTTTAAAAAAATAATAAAAAATGTCCCTTGGTTTTGTTGTCATTCCCCTGTCATAAAATGAAAGTAATGATTCTCAGCTGTGGCAACACTTATATTAATCCAGAATTTCATCTGTGATCAATGACATAATCAAAAAAGATATCTTAATTTTTTTTTATTTTTTTTTATTTTTTATTTTTTTTTTTTTTTTGCAGCATTAATTTTTACAAGTAAAACTTGGTGATTTTTAGTTACACATTGGTAAATATTTTTATTGACTGTCATTACCCTGTCTCTCTTATTTACTTAAATTTCGTAAAGAATGCTGAATCAACGATTTAGCCTTATTTGTATTAAGTTTTTAAAGTTTACTTTAAGTGCAATTTAATTTTGTGTATATAGTTAAGTTAATATACAATCTAACCTTAATTTTTGTCATTCCCCTGTGGTCATTCCCTTGTCATATGTAAGGTAGGGGAGTGACTACACTGTTAAAAATCTTGTTCTAGTTTGAACCAAAAAAGTTTGTTTTTTGGTGCTCAATATCTGCCACCGTAAGATGGTGAAATCTTGAACCAAAATTTGGAGCTCCCATTGAAGCATAATTCCAATACTTGGAATGAGGTTGAACTAGGAAGCTCCAAATGTTGGTACGAGATTTCACCATCTTATGGTGGCAGCTATTGAGCACCAAAAAACAAACTTTTTTGTTTCAAACTAGAACAAGATTTTTAACAGTGTACAGTCTCTAATTTTCACAAATTATGAATATTTATTAGAAAATTAATTAGAAAATTAAATATTTTATGTAATTGTCACACACTATTTGCTGTTTTAAAAGTAAAAAATGCATGTTTTTGTTAGTTCTATTCATCAAAAGATGAAAAATTGCTATTTAAAAAGGTGGATTTTTTTTATTTTCTTTTTTCTCTTTTATAAGTGCATAATTTGAGTAAAAATAAACACTTACTGCTCTAAAAAAGTAAATGAATCGGACAAAGCAGGATAATTACATAGTTGTCAAGCAGTTGTTGTAATTGTCAATAAGATGGTTTGTACTTATTATAATTTATTAGTTTTAAAAAGGTATTCGCCAGATTAGTTAAAAACATTGTAAGCTCAATAAAATATAAAATTTTTATGGTTTTTATGAGGGTTCTTAATAAAAATAACTGTTAGATTTATAATAGCTTCTAAAAAAGGAATAAATGACCAGAAAATATTGTATGAGAAAGCAGCTGGAAACATTAAATCAGTATCCAAATTATGATCTAGAGGGCAGAGAGTTCAAAGGAAACGATGGAAGATGTATCACAGAAATAGTCGTGCAAAAAAGAAAAATATCACTGAACATTAAGATTTCTACCTTACTGAAGATATTGTCTCAGTTGAACATGATGAAATCCAGTGGTTATAGCCACCTAAAAGCAAAGACTGCTCTAGCCAAATAAGCCAAAACAACAATCTTACTACCAGCCAAATTTGGGAAAAGGTAATAAGGTTATTAAAACTACTTTAGTTGAATCTAAATTATTCCAAGAGACAGAAAAAAATTCCAAAACATAGTCAGATGGGAGAAAAAAAGTTGGTCATAGTTGGCGAGTAAGAAGGGATCGAGCAAAATTAGCTAAACAAATTAGAAATGTTGAGAAAGAAACTATTAAAGACTCGTAAACTTCTGAAACGTACAAGAAGTTTTATAGACTTAGAGACAAATATTCCAATCAAGAATCAATTGGAAAATACATTAGAAATATCTCAAAAAAAGATTATTGCAGCGCCTGAATTTAAAAAAAAATGATGTTTGATGAAATATTGACAAAGTAATTGGCAAATGGAAATAGCAATTCGAAAAAAGAAAAAGCAAAACAATTTTTTAAAGGAATAATGCAAGGAGACCTTTTTAAAAAATACAAGATAGTAAGTGAAACAAAGTTCTTACCTTCAAAAATACACATAACACACAAGATTAGAGTTTTATAGCTTGGAATATTTGCGGAAACAGCGAACTGGATTTTTTGTTACAATTCTAAAGGTACGTTTGAAGATATAAGAGCCAAAATCTGTGAACCAAAACCATATAGATCTCAGACAAATACATTTTATTTTACGGACTTTCGCCATAAAAAATTTTCAAAATAAAATTGGTTTTGAGCTTTTGTTTATAATAATGTTTTCTTATTTACTATAATTTTTGATACACATGGACTGAATGCTTACGCATTTATAAATAAAATCTAACTATCGTTAATAAAATAGAAATTAATTGGAAAAAAACTCAACACAAGTGTTCCAAGAAAAATTCAACAATGTTTCATCAAACCTTTTTTTACGGTTTGTACACCTCTGGATGTGATATGTATCCATCTTTCACGTTTTCCTTTTAATTAATCATTATGATGCCAGACAATAATCAAAGATTCTATCAAATTGTTCTGGTTATCAGTGTTTTCTTTTGACTCATTTCTCAGAGAACTGAAACTACCATAAACAATTAAAAACGTTTAAATCATCAAGTGTTCTCATAGCATCCTTGATGCACGTTATGCACTAAGAGTTCCTTAACGGTTGACGACACTTGTGAAATGCCATCTTTGTTGTCAGAATAAAAAAATATAAATAAATAAAATAAACAAATACTGACAATAAGAAAAATTGTAGAGTAATTAATAATTGGGCCAAGCAATGTAGTTTCATTTTTGAGTCTGTCAATTACGTCATTTTTATTAGATATATAAATGCTTGCTTTTTCCACTTTGGTTCATTCATTAACCTACCAATAGCTGAGAGGTTTATGTGAATGGAATTTTATTTTATATTATTTATTTATTTATTTATTTATTTATTTTTTATTATTATTATTTTTTTTTTTTTTTTGCTGTAAAGAAGAGGATTCGAAAATCCTTAACACGGCCGTATGTTTTTTTTTTTGTTTATATATATATATATATATATATATCATGCTGTTTTACGTAATTGTGCGTTTGAAAGAGTTAAAAAATTTTGTAGCTCATATATTTAACTCGCAGAAAGTATTTGATTTTTGAAAATATTTTCGATCGTTTTGCATCTCTGGGATACGACAATGAAGTATTTGTATTCCATCTGTTACGTTGTTTCTTTCAATGTGTCACGTCAACATACATTTTAAACATTTAACAATCTGAATGATGCCTGAATATTTCTTCTAAATTCTGAAAAAGATTAATATTTTTATGCTTCTTCCAGTTATGACTAGCGGATATCATTCATAACATATTTTACTTTCCTATTTCTAATTTTTGTTGCGTCTATGTTTTCGCTGCCGAAGTTAGTGCAGGCAAAGCACATTGGTTATACCCTTTTCTTTAAAAATAAATCTGAATTATAAAGAATAATAGAAAAAAGATTAACTATCCATCAAACACTTTTATCTGTCTTATTCATTGTTCATGCGCGTTACGAGCAGGGCAGAGGACGTTCACAAGAAATTCTTCAGTTGAAGAAATCGCTTTATGACATATGTGTCACAAAGCCAGCCACTGCCTATTATTGAGAACCGTGAAAGTTCCATCTTACAAATAAAGAGAAGTAATTAGAACTGATAAATTCGTCATCATATTTGGAAAGCAAACTTCGCAAATCTCTCATTTTCAAAATCATGCGAGTGTTTAAATTTCCACAGGAAACAAACGCCAAAGATTCCCCACTAAAAAAATCTGTAGGTATTTGGCTCAAAATTCTGTGAGGAATCTTTAGATATTTGGCCCATTCTGCAGATATTTGTAAGAATATCTTTAAAAATGTTTATAATCTTTAATAAAATATCTTTAAAATGTTTTCAGACTTCTATGAAATTTCTAAAGAAAGTAGAGATTTCTTCAGATAATCTTAAGATTATTTTTAGTGGGGTTTTATGATATTGTTTCAGCTGATATTGGTAAGGAAAAGCATTTTACATGGTTTTTCAGAGTGTTAAAATAGGGTACTAGAGTGCTGAACTATACATTATTTTTATCCTAAAAGTTTAACGGCCCTTTCGTATTAATACTTTTGTTTTGCATTTTACTATGTTTCCTGTTATTATTTTACTTCATAATTTTTAAATCTTTTCTCTAGAGATTTAAAGCCATTAGTTAGTTTCGACAATTAACAATTAAACATAATAATAATAATAATAATAATAATAATAATAATAAAAAAAAAAAAAAAAAAACAAGTATACGAAACAAGTTATTCACTTCTTGACAAATTTGTGCATTAAGTTCAAATTGTTTGAACCGAACTTCATTCTAAATAAGAGGTCTATTTGTTTATATATTATATGTAATGCAATATTTTACATATAACAATATTTTAAGATTATTGTTATATTTACATAAACAATATTTTAAGATTTTAAAAAGAAATCAGATATCCACCCTCAACCACCATCCGAGACAAATATATTCGGGATGAAGGGAGGGAAAATTGCTAGTCTCAGGGCCTCACCCAATAACCCTTTTCAATATCTTTAATTTGTCTAATTTTTCTGTTAAATGTATCCGGTTTCAATTTTTCTTTTTTTCCCCTTTTCCATTTTGAGTCCAAGGTATTCGAGTCGCAAGTAAAGGAATTTGTCGGCGACAGTGCTAACGCGCAAGAGAGTAGGGCTCTTCGGGTCATAGGTAGGGGTCGTCGACGAAGATTGGCTGCTCACCGTGGAGGTTATAATCATTTTAAATCTCAAAACTAAATTTGAGTCTAAATCGTTTTACATTAAAAGAAAAATCCGGTTATGAAAATTTAATGTAAGATTAAAAAAACAAATTCTTACAATTTAATTATAAGTAAACAAATAGATAATTATATTCATTTAACATCCTCTAATCCGGCACGCTGGGTAATCCAACACGACTTTCGGGAAAATAGTATTTCTTGTTCAGTCACACCTGCTGTTTATAATAAACTGCTGGAGCAAGAGAATGAGGTAATATTACGTAAAACACATTACAATCGTTAAATAATCGCAAATCTATAAATAGCTTGTTAAACACATACAAATGAGCCAGGAGTTAGGTGATCATAAATTCTTATGCGGATGATTTGCAAAACCAAATTGTTGACAGAAAAATAATTTTTATCAAAGAATTACTAAATGCTCTTTCCGTTTCAGAAAAGATTGTCCAACTTGAAACGAAAATTAATATTAGTCTGCAAAAAATAAACAATGAGTATGGATCATTACATTTAAATGTTTGTTTTATTTATGTGAAAGATAAAGATGAATTAGATGAATTGTCGAGTGTATAAAAATTCATATTAATCGCACAACATCGGAATGCACGATTGATAGACATCGCTCCGGACATAGCGTATCGATTTTTGTAGTGCTTAAGATCACCAGGTCGCAGGATTTGGCTTCCAAAAAAAAAAAAAAAAAATACAAAACAACTACAAAAACCTGATATTCGAAATTTATTTAAAATGAGCTTCTACAAGTAGACCCACTATGCAAACCTACTGCACCCGTTTTCATTTTACCGCCACGAACATATGTTTATACATTATTTGTATGGTGTTTATATAAATTACCGAATTTTTGCACGCAATTTTTTATTCTATTCAAGCTGTTTAAAGATTAAAACACACGTTTTACTGTCATATTTTGTTTAATTCTTATTTTCAGACATTTACCCTGTAATCCGGCATGCTTCATGTCCCGAATGTGCCGGAATTGAGGATGTTTACTGTATTAATATCCTCGAACTAAAGAAAGTTTAAATCCTATATCTCTTATTCCTAAATTATTAACAAATGGGAGGAATATAATGGATCCATTTTCTTACTAAAAACCGGAATTTAATTTTTAATATGAAAAAAAATAATAATAATAATAAAATCTTAATGTACAAAAATTTTAAATGTATTTATGTTAAGATTTTTTCTTGTGTCCGATTTATTTATTTATTTATATTTCTAATATAGTGAAACTTAAAAAAAGGAATTCAGCATATTTTTAGAAAAAAAGTTCTGTATATGTAGAACAACTGAATGAGAATCGATGCGAAACGCTATTTTCTTTGATTTATGACAGTTATGACTATAAAAATAACATAAGAAGATTTATCGCCAATACGATAAAGTTAAATACATCCATAAGAAAGTCAAGGTACAGATAAACTTTGCTCTTTTAAATAAATGGAACAGAATAAAAGTATAAATTATTGTCTGTATACAAGGATATATTCCAACATTTTTAGCATCTGTCTGTTTACTCAAGATTTTTTTCTGTAGTTATGATCTTTTTATTCAAGAAAATATGTATTTTTATTCAATGACGTTTCAGTAGATATTCTGTGTAATTTTAATGTGACATTTAAAGCAATATGCTTCAGAATATTCTGTTCAAGTTTTTAATTTTTTCTATTTGTGAAAATATTAGTTGTATCGATTAAAATATATATTTTTTAAAATTTCTGAACTTTTTTAATGCGACAGGCAGTTTATATGCAGTGCACTTTAATCAGAATATTACCTCAAATTATAATATAAATCACAGGTAATAATAGTTAAAGAATCTACTGCTCAGACCATCATCTCATCAATTTAACGGCTGAAATTCTACAAATAGTTCGAACTCGATTCGCATATTAAAATGCACCTGATATTCCAAATCATATGTTGGTAGAAAACACCTGGAAGCCTGAGTAAGTTGATCAGTTTTAATCGCGTGATCACGA
Source organism: Maratus speculifer (assembly GCA_964019185.1). Lineage (NCBI taxonomy): Eukaryota > Metazoa > Arthropoda > Arachnida > Araneae > Salticidae > Maratus > Maratus speculifer. The sequence goes on from OZ025291.1 coordinate 325,535,249, forward strand.
AAACACCAAGTTTTATCCAGCCAATCCTAATCGACAATTTGCAGCCTGCATTGGGAGAAACCAATCACATCGGCCAAATTTGAGAGGCAATCAAAAAACACATCTAGTGTTACGTCGGTTGAAATTGATCTATTGGTTAGTTGATAGGTTTACCAGTATGTGCTTTCTTGCTTCCATGTTTTCATATTTGTTGGAGGTCGAAAACACAATGATAAATCTTACGATCAATCACTAAAATAGGATCTGAGAGTAAGTTTCCAGCAAGATATGACATGCAGAGACTAACTGCATTTCAATAAGCAAATGGAGTTATGTCTAATCTTTAAATTTTAGCTGTTAACTCGATGAGGTGTTGTTCAGTGCAGCCGCCTCTCTAGCATATAAGATAAAAGAAATTACATACTAGGCCATTTTTGCAGTTGTATTCCGATAACTATGCTTGCATGCAATGGTAATAATTTTATTAGCATACACTGTCAGAAAAATTCGTCAATATACACTAAGTTATCGTTATTTTTTCACAAATAATTTCTGTTCTCCCAGAAAACGTATTTGTTCTGTGAGTTCATTCCGAGCGTCGAAAAATGAGGAAAAGTTTCCGTTTATATCCAGCACGCATGCGCATTGGGTCTGTTAGTAATAAGTTCGAATTTATTTTTAAAATGAAAAACAAAAATATTCTATTGATTAAAATGTCTAATTTAGTTTTAAAAGACAAAAATGTTTTCGAATTTAAAAATAAATAACAATTACTTTCTTTATTCGTTCAAAAATTCTCACAAATAGAACATCCATGTTTTTTCTCTAACATTCTACGTAATATATTTAAAATTCACATTTTTATACTATATTAATACTAAACGTAAAAAAAACCCAGCCACAGTTTCATTAAAGATGAAATCTTTCCGAGATTAACTGCATAATTAAAAGCTTTTTAACGAAATACACCAACCCACACCATATGAAATGAAGGGTTCTATTTTAACGCACAATCATCATGAGCAGCCGTAGCGCCGTGGATTAGCGTTGGTCTGGTAATCCTGGGATCCTTGGTTCGATCCCCGCCTCTTCCGCATTGACTTTTTTCAAGTGACGGATATTTTTCCTCTTTTGACAGAGAAAAAAATAAACAGAAAATCGTCAATATACAGACAATTTCTGGCAGCAGTGCTGCCAGTGCATTTTCTGTGAAAAGACGGAAGTTTTTTTGAGAGTGTAGGGAGTGTTACAAAACTGTAAGCATTTGTAGTTTAATAATATAAACCGAGAAAAGCTGTAAATAATATTAGATACACCTAATGTTTTTTTTTTTTTTTTTTTTTTTTTTTTTGCGAGGGTAGGGGAAAAATTTAATGATATGGACTCAGAAAAACCCTAATAGTTATTCAATACATCTGGTTGTTTTTGTATTTTTAATTTTTAATTTTTTAGAGGGTAGGGGGAAGAATTTAATGGATAAAGCCTATAAGTGGCCTAAACTATGTGATTACATGATTGTCAATTATGATTACAAGTACTGATGACTCGAGACTAAAAATTGTATAAATGAAAGTGACTTTGGGTGGATTGCAGGTCATCTCTATACTATAACAATAAGGAATAGATAATGGGATATCACAATATGTTTCACACAGAGTTAGTGATATCTCAATCCGATTAATGTGCTCTTTTTTATATATCTCAGAAGAATATATCTAAATACTTCATGAATCGTAATGGAACGATAAATCTGGTACCTAACAACTCGTTTCTATACAACACGATTTCTAAAAAAAAAATCCACTACATAAACACATGTTGGACAATTGCACCATAAAAATTATATATAAGAATGCATTTGTTAATAACACATAAAAATTGTTTAATAGTATACAAAAAAGAATATACATATGAATATAAAATGATGATAAAACCATAAAATGTACTACTATGGAAATTAGGGGGCTCGGTAAGAAAATCCAACAAAGCCAAGATCCGTGAATCACTGCAAATGATAACCAGATCTGTAACGATAATGTATCACATATTATACCAAGCGCTTGGATAAATTTTCTTAAAACCGAAGTTAAATTCAAATAAACATTTAAATTGAATTACTACAGATGACAGTATTACCGTGCTCAAAAATCAACTTTGGGAAACTCCCTCTACAAAAAGACAGTACTTGCTTTTGAAAGCTGTGTAATGTAGATATTTTAACGTGTTAGACTTTTTTTAATATTTCCCTGATGATGGACAAGTTTATTGTCCGAAACTTTTGGAATATAATTCTACTTTGTTATTGTAAGTAGAATGTTATTTTAATTAAAGATTTTTTAATTATATTGTATACACTGATAAGCCGAACTTGTTTATTCATTTATAAAATATACGTTTCACTTTGCTTCTACAATCCTCCCTATAGCAAAATATGATGTGAAGATATTTAAAAAACGACTTGACCAAAGATGAATCTTCACAAAGTTATATATGATAAAAAATACAGTGGTGTAATCGAGTGAGTACAAGATAATTTTTTTAAATGAATAAATTATTAAAAGTATTGAAAGTTACATTGAAGATCATCAAGTGTCAGAGGCCTCTTTTATAATATTATGAAAATTTTATCAAAACTTATAAACCTTTCATTGCAGTCTATTTACAAGAAAAAATATACATATCAAATATTTCTAATTATACTTCATTATTGCAATTATGTCTTTTGAACTATTAACTGGACAAATTTACTATTTATTAAAAGAAAAAAGAAATTGATATGTAAAATGAACTAGATATTCAATTCAATCTCTCGTTTTGAAATCCGCCATGGCATTACTTTTCGATCTGTTTAATTAAATATATTGAGTAAGAAGCTGCGTCGTAAACAAGTTTCATTAGATTAAACGTCTTTCCGAAGTAAAATGATAAAAAAAGGAACCTAATATACTGGTTGAAATTTTCAAACTAATCTTACTGACTAATTCTTATTAACTTGTAAAAGAAATGCTGTTTCAGCAGTTTCTTGTCAATGATAGAAAAAACGTTAGTTGAAACTAGGAATGTGAGAGGTGTAATGAGATTTAGTGGTCTTTTTCTTCCTAAGATTCCAGAATACAAACACTTCAGAAAAAATTGGTGTGTTTAAATAGTGGATCATTTAATTACTAATATCTTGCATCATACATAAAAAATATTTTTTATCTAATTTTTTCCTATTCTGCCATGTAGAAGATAGAAAAAATATGATAATTACATTAGTTTCAGAACTTTAAGAAAAAATCATTCATCTAAGGACACTAATATTTGCATCAAAAACTAGAAGAGAACCAAATATAGAATTATGAAGTAGAAGTTACATAATTTAATGTAAATAGCTTTTTAAGTTTTAAATATTGTTCATATTTAAGTAACACAATAATTTATTTCCCAAAATTTAATTTTTCTTTACAAAAACTGTTGCGAACTATTTACTGCTAGTATATATAGGTATATACATATATTTAAAATGTCTCATTATCCTTCATTATTATATTAAAATTTTTTTGTAATATTAAATGGACAAAACTTCTATTTATTAAACAAAATGTAAGTAAAAGAAATAAAAAAATTATATGGAAAATGAGCTCAGTTTTCAATTAAATATCTGGTTTTGAAATCGTCCGTAGCATTAACTTTTCAAAGTGTTTAATTAAATTTACTGAGTAAGAAGCTGTATCGTAAAGTAATCCATTAGAGAAAACGTCTTTCTGAAATAAAATAATAAAAAAAGAAACCTGAATACGTGTTTTAATTTTCAAAAAACCTAACTGACTAATTCTTATTACCTTGTAAAAGAAATGATGTTTCAGCAGTTTTTCGTCAGTGATAGAAAAAACGTTAGTTGAATTTAGGAATGTGAGAGGTGAAATTAGATTTAGTGGACTTTTTTTTATCTAAAATTCCAGAATACAAACACCGCAGAAAAAAATTGGTGCTTTTAAATAGCGGTTAACTTAATTACTAATATCTTGCATCATATAAAAAATATATATATATCTCATTTTTTTCTATTCTGTCATGTAGAAGATAGAAAAAATATGTTAATTGCATTAGTTTCAGAATTTTAAGAAAAAATCATTCATTTAAGGACACTAATTTTTGTGTCAAAAACTAGAAGAGAGCCAAATATAGAATTATGTAACTGAGGTTACTTAATTTAATGTAAATAGTTTTATAAGCTTTAAATATTGTTCATATTTAAGTAACACAATAATTTATTTACCAAAATTTAATTTTTCATTATAAAACTATTGCAAACTATTTACTGCTAGTATACAGGGGTTGGACAAAAATATGGAAACACCTTAAAAAAAAACACGTTTCCTTGCCTAGTATTGTGTACGGTACCCGTTGTTATTCAAAACAGCTTGCAGTCTTCTCGGAATGGATAAATACAGTTTCTGTATGTTTGCCAAGGGAATATTGTACCATTATTCCTTCAAAACAGTGGCAAGTTCAGATAACGATGTTGGCGGTGGATAGCGAGAGCGCACTTTCCGCTCCAATGTAGGTCACAAAGGTTCGGTAATATTCAAGTCTGATGACTTTGGTGGCCTGGAGAGATGCGAAAATTCATCCTCGTGCTCAGAAAACCAGTCCTGGACAATGTGAGCTGCGTGAACTGGGACGTTGTCGTCTTGGAAGATACCATCATCATTGAGGAACAAAGCTTGTCCCATTGGATGGACTTGATCGGTCAAAATGTTCGCATAAGTCTGAGCAGTAATACGCTCTTACAGAGTTATCATGGGGCTAGAAGAGAACCACGATATGGCTGCCCAAACCATCACCAAACTCCCGCCATGTTTCACTCTTGGCAACAAACAGTCTGTATTATAGGCTTGAGATGGCGTTCTCCAGGCGTAAACTCGGCCAGAAGTGGGTAATGATGTGAAAGAAGACTCATCAGACCATATTACGCTCTTCCATTGCTCAATAGTCCAGACTTTATGACTTAAACACCGCTTTTTCCTGTTACAGGCATTAGCATTACTGATGGATGGCTTTTCAATTGCAACACGGCCAGCAATTCCCTATTTATGAAGCTCCCTTCTAATTGTTTTGGTACTCACAGGATTTGGTAACACGACATTCGTTTCAGCAGTAACTTTTGCAGCTGTGGACTGCTTATTTTTCGCGATAATACTCCTTAATGATCGTCTGTCACGATCACTCAGCACACACTTTCGTCCGCACTGTGATTTAGCGGATGATGTTTTTTCTGCATTTCAAATATGCGGAATAAACCTTCGACACAGTACCTCTTGAAACACTAAAAACCTCGGCTACCTTGCTTACGGAAGCACCCACCATACGCGCGCCAACAATTCATCCACGTTCGAAGTCTGTTAACTCTGACATAATGCAATGATAATCTCACATAACAGTGTTCCAACAACGACTGAACGGTACAGCGATTTTACGAAGTTGTATAAGTGGCGTCAGTAGGCGAAAAGTCCAGTGCCATCAAGATAGTTCATTATAATCAATCTTTCTTTTCGAACATGCATTTCTCAAAGGTGTTTCCATATTTTTGTCCAACCCCTGTATATATATACTACCTTTGACAATAAAGTTCGGTGAATGAATTCAGAATGACTGATCTGGTAACACTGGGGAAACAGAACGCTGCACCTGCATAGAGACAAGTATTGACCATCTTTCCCCACCTTTGTTCAGTTGAGCGTCGTTTCTGTTCAGTGTAAGGCGGGCTTTACTAAGTGCTTGTTCAGTGTGTTTGTTCTTAACTGAGAACAGGAAAATGAACGAACAAAAGATCAGTTTAAAGTTTGGTTTTAAGCTTCGCAAGACACTGAAAGAAATTCATGAGGGATGGTGCAAACTGAACACCCACCATACTCGCCAGATCTCAATCCTCCAGACTTTTTCCTATTTTCACGACTCAAACTCTCTTTGAAAGAAATTTGACCATATTGCTGACATGCAACGAAACGTGACGGAGCTTTTAAACTGCATCCCAAACAAAGACTCTTACGAATTTCCCAGGACATGTATATCAGATCTCAGCGGTGCATATTATTGAGAGATGACTATTTTGAAGGATGGTACGGTAACTTTCGTTAATATCACATCTACATTAATGTTACAGAACTATTCACCGAACTTTATTGTCAGAGGTAGTATGTATATATATATTTATATCTAATTATCCTTGATTATTGCATTAATTTTTTTGTACTATTAAATGGAAAAATTTTCTATTTATTAAACTAAAAGTAAGTAAAATAAATAAAAAATTCATATGCGAAATGAGCTCAGTTTTCAATTGAATATCTGGTTTTGAAATCGTCCGTGACATCACTTTTCCAAGTGTTTAATTAAATTTATTGAGTAAGAAGCTGTATCGTAAAGTAATTCCATTAGAGAAAACATCTTTTTGAAATAAAATAATAAAAAAAAGAACCCTAATATACGTGTTTTAATTTTCAAAAAAAACCTAACTGACTAATTCTTGTTACCTTGTAAAAGAAATGATGTTTCAGCAGTTTCTCGTCAATGATTGAAAAAAACGTTAGTTGAATTTACGAATGTGAGTGGTGTAATGAGATTTAGTGGACTTTTTCAACCAAAGATTCCCAAATACAAACACCACAAAAAATTGGTGCTTTTAAATAGTGGATAATTTAATTACTAATGTCTTTCATCATATAAAAAAGAGGATATTAGTTTTTTATCTCGTTTTTTTCCTACTCTGTCATGTAGAAGAAAAAAAAATATGATAACTACATTATTTTCAGAAATTTTAAAAAAATCATTCATTTAAGGACGCTAATAATTTTTGTGTCAAAAACTAGAAAAGGGTGATATATAAAATTATTTCAATAGAGGTTACATAATTTAATGTAAATAATTTTATAAGTTTTAAATTTTGTTCAGATATCAATAATATTTTAATTTATTTTCCAAAATATAAATTTTTAATAATAAAGTTATATCATTAGAAGTTGTATAAACTATTGCGAACTATTTACTGTTAAAAAAATTATATATTTATATTAAAAATGTCAAATTATTCTTCATTATTATATTAATATTTTTTGTACTATTAAATGGATAACTTTACTATTTATTCAAAAATAAGTAAGTAAAAGAAACAAGAAATTAATATGTAAAATAAATTCAATTTTCAATTCGATATCTGATTTTGAAACCATACTGGCATTAATTTTTGAAGTGTTTAATTAAATTTATTGAGTAAGAACCTGTATCGTAAACTAGTTTCATTAGAACAAACGTCTTTTCGAAATAAAATATTAATAAAAAAAACCTAATATACGTGTTGAAATTTTCAAAATAACCTAACTGACTAATTCTTATTACCTTGTAAAAGAAATGTCGTTTCAGCAGCTTCTCATCAATGATTGAAAAAATGTTAGTTGAATTCAGGAATGTGAGAGGTATAATTAAATTTAGTGGAAATTTTCTACCTAAGATTCCCGAATACAAACACCACAGAAAAAATTTGGTTCTTTTAAATAGGGGATAATTTAATTACTAATGTCTTGCATCATATAAAAAATAGATGTATCAGTTTTTTTATCTCATCTTTTCTTACTCTGTCATGTAGAAGATAGAAAAAAAATATGATAACTATACATTAGTTTCAGAACTTTAAGGAAAAAAAAAGTCATTCATTTAAGGACACTAACTTTTGTGTCGAAAACTAGAAGAGGGCCATATATAAAATTATTTAATTAGAGGTTACAAAATTTAAAGTTGATAGTTTTATAAGTTTTAAATATTGTTTATATTTAAGTAATACATTAATGTATAACCCCAAATTTAATTTTTCTTTTATAAAATTGCGTCAATAGAGGTTATATAATTTAATGTAAATAATTTTATAGGTTTTAAATATTTTTCATATTTAAATAATGCAATAATTTATTACCCCAAATCTCATTTTCCATGCAGAAAATTGTTGTCAATATAGGCGATATAATTTATTGTAAAAAAAAATTTAATTTTTTTATACTGATCAGATTTTAATGCTATGCTAATTTATTCTCCTAAATTTACTTTTTAATCCACCTGAGACTAAATAATATAAACAATTTCTTTGTATTATTTTTAATGTATAACTTTCAATAAATTGTGAAAGATATTTAAATTTTTGTTTTTCATTTATATTATAAAAGGCTATTTTTACCTGAGATTTCGTTTAAATTGAAAGGGGGTTAAAAAATGGAGATTTTTTTCTGTCTTTAAAGTTTTTATCTGGCTAGGTTCTAAACTTCACAAAAGTTTGCCAATGGCTAGAAAACTTAAATTTATGTCCAGTCACACTATGCTGTTTCATATTTCAAAAATACCCTTCGTACAATGTACATGTATTTTATACAAATATATATACAAAATATTAATGTATGATCGTCTACTGGGTATCAAACAAGTACTATATAAGTGACAATACGATTCAAAAATAAAGTCAGTAAAAATGTCACCCTATTTTATGAAAAACTAATCTAAAAAATACATCAGTTGATATGAAATATATAAATGAAAAAATGTATCACTTCAAATTGCTTTCTTTTTTATGTAACTTTTTAAAGAGATTATTTGTAAACAGAATGAATAATAGATTCATATGCCAAATACAACATTTAAATTGCAAATATCTCTAGCATGCAGTTATTTAGTACTTAATGAATACTTTATACAAGTAAAAATAATAAGTTATTCCATCACTTTATAACAAGAAATATTACAAGAATAGTTATTAATGAAGTTTTTTTACTATCGATTCCACATTTTAAATTTCATTAATCTTGTTTCGTTTCTTACAATATTAAACTTTGATATTACCATTAAGTTCATTTTTAACGAAAGATAGCAATTTTTTTCCAAGAGAAAACGCGATCAGAGACTAAGAATTAGATAAATCGCAAGAGTCGATGCATAACCTTAATTAAAAATTAAATTCCTAAATAAATAAATATAAAAATTGTGGTTAGATTTAGTAAAATACGGAAAAAGGCAAAAATCCAACAATGAGAGAAGCAATGTAAACACATTAATGAATTTATAAAATAAATAATAATTTATACATTTAAAAAATCAGGCTGCTTTATTATTCATCTGCCCTGAGCTTTCTACTGAACCAATTTTGATAATTATTTTTTTTTAAATGAAAGCTCTATGTTTGTAGTTGTGCCAGTTCTAACTATTTTATAATTTATTTCCAATTTTATATTTGATTTTTCATTTTTGAAGCTCTTTGTGGAATTTCTTTGACCATGGTGTCAAACAGTTTACTTCCATTGTTGTAAAGAAAAGAGAAAACGGAAATTGTTTACTTTCATTCAATATATTATTTTTGATGCCATTTTCGCATTACATTTCAAAATAATTTTAAAAATTTGAGATGTAAATAACGTAATGTTTAAAAATATATCGATTTACCTTATAAAACTTACATTTCAATACTTTTTCATTCCACTGAAACTGATGAGATGCTAAGGAAAATGCTTTTTTGAAATAAGAGAAATATAAGACAACATAAGATAATATTTAAAAAGAAAACTGACTTCTTTAATAAAATTAGACTTTTTACTGACAAATGCGTCTAAAAAGATGTACATTTCTGGTATCTGTACTCGGAGTTACTTTATCAAAATCTCAAGTCAAGAGAGTTAACTTTTCTATGTAAAGTTTTATTGACAAATGTGAATTCAAATTTGGAAAAAGATTTCGTAATAACCTATTGCACTATATAACATTTTTTGAACGATGAATACGGACACGAGAGGTGGGTATGCGTTTTAATGGATGTGAAAATGACGCAACATTTAGATTTCATGCAGAAAAAATTCTTATTATTGTGTCTGGATGAAAGAATATTTGCGGATTTTTATTCCGTAATATGTAGCATAAGAGCCTCAAATGATGATTTCATCATATTTACTTATTCAAAATTAAAAATTGAGGAGTGATTCCAATTGAGTTTTTAACCATCTAAAAGGTACAATGGATTGAGATAAATTTCTAAAAAGTTTAATCATAATGGATTCGAACACCAGATCAGAAAATTACAAATTATATTACACCTGAGACATCAATGATTGGTTGCATAGACCTATTATTTATTATTTTTCACTCTTTTACATTTAAATGTGATTTTTTCATAAATGTCAAAAAATATTTTGAAAATTGTCTAAATAATAAATCCGCCTTCTGATTTGTGCAAAAATCTGTTCGGTTTTCATGACAGTGGTGCATAATATCATAAACAATTACAGGTTCAGTCAGAATCACTACTTTAAATACATCATGTTTATCCACATAAATACTGTACATCATGATTACAGTATTTTCCTTACGCTATCTTCGGAAATTGGAAATTACGAGGAAATTAAAAAATATAGTTATATAATGTACTCTCGTAGTCTGGAATTTGAATCGGATTGGTCTACGCTCAACCAATTAAATTATCCTTGACAAATCCGATGAATACATTTCACTTAGACGAATTTTTGGTAAAGCCATCAGAGTTGTTACTTCAAGAAGTTTACAGAATAAACAGGAGGCAAAGGAATACTTATATATTATGGATACGTACTAATTACACTTTTTAATGCAATTTTAGTAATTTTTAAACATTGTAAAAAAATTTAGAAACGTTTCTGAATATATGGGAGAGTTACGGTGCATGTAATTTTCAAAAACGTTTCTTTGTATTTAGGAAACCTCTTTTTGCAGTATTCAGAAACATTGCTGATTATTTTAGAAATTTAATGTTTGTCTAAAATTTCTAAAATAGGCAATAATGTTTCTGAATATTGAAGAAAGAAATTTTCGAAATACTCAAGAACGTTTTTGATAATTACATGCACTATACCTGCCCATACATTCAGAAATGTTTCTGAATTTTTTTTACAGTAAAGCGTAGCTTTAGAATCATTTTCGAAGAATTTCACTTAAACCATGGTCCTAGAGACTTTTTCACTAAATTCGACTTTTTACAATCGACATGATTTATTCATAAATCACAGTGATTGTGTTTTTTTCTCTTTTTTTAAATACAAGATTTAGGTTATATTATTACAGACTATCTAGGCTATATATGATATGTTAAGAATTAAAGTGGATTAAGAGTACTGTTCATTTAAATTCGAGTGATTTTTTCTTGAAACGCTTAAGTTCTGCATTTTCAGTGCGTATTTGAATCAAATCCATGCAGTCTAAGAGCCGAGAACACAAAACCCTAAGGTATCAATCACAAGAAAAAAATCTTTATTTTATGGAGGAGTAGGAATAGATGGAGATCTAATGATCCATGTCTTCCGAAAGTGAAGTAGTGTATAAGCCAAAAATTAATAATACCAGTGGTTGACTAGTAGGTTTATCATTATGTTTCACCTACAATCAAAGGTATGAAAACATACACGACGAAGAAATGAAAAACACAATAATAAACCTACGAGTCAACCATTAGTGGTATTAAATTTTGGCTTATGCACCACTTCACTTCCGGCAGACATGGAACTTTAAAATCCGCTATTATTACCCTTGCATAAAATAAAAGGTTTTTTTTCCTTGAGTTTGATAGATTAGGGTTTTGTGCTGCCAGCTCTTCGACTTATAGTTGTGATGATTGCATATAAATAGCTGTAGCAAATTTTAGTCAAATGAAAAAATTACAATCTAAGAGAAACTTATTTTGATGTAGCATAAATATGTCAAAAAGGACTTGATCCAATTCAATTCTGAACGCGCTAACAAGTCTGCTATCGAGGATGATCTGAAATCGAAGCATAAATTTCATCTGCAGTAGTACATTCGAAATTTAATTGTTAAATAACGCATTTTAAAGTTTAAAATTTTTTGACCCACATAATATGTGGGTTTGTAATTTATTTTACATAATCTATTCTGAAGAAAACTCGGACATTCGTGTGAGTCATCAGCCATCATTAAGATACCTTTCCTCAACTTGGTTTATTAGTGAAAAATTGCAGGCTCAGACATCGGTTGGAGTAGTTTAGTGATTAGAGTAACAGTCTGGAATTCTGATGTACCGCGTTCGATTACAGACTGTGGCAAATTTTTCACTTCAAATGGATTTATTGTATTTAATTGGTTATATATGTGAAAATTTATTGTAAGTAACTTTATGATTTGAATCCAGGCATATTTTGTGTATGTATGTGTGTTTTGATCATGGTATTGGTTCATTTTATCAAAATAAACCATACATATAAAAAATCATAAACCATATAAATAACAAATAAAACAAGCCATATAAATTTTGGACTTTGGAACGAATTGTCGAATGCTGCGAGTATTTTTTTTTTTTTTTTTAATAATTCATTTGGTCGCTGGTTCAATTACTACGACTAATATTACTTCAAATTCTTTATATACAAAATTATTTACACATTATATTTACATTTTAAATATAGAATATGGATCCAGCGAACGCACGATAGATCTGCTATGATCACCGATAAACAAACAACAGACGATTCTCATATGATGCCAAAACGACAAACCTCAAGTACAGTAGAATGCGCCATGGAGGCGCATACGACATCCAAGGTTATCGAGAAGCCGTAAGAGACATTTGTTCTAATAATTAAATATCTAATTGGAAAAAGATATATGAGAAAAATTAGAATTATAGAAAATTTAAGAGAAAGTTTATTGTTGTAATTTGCTAATTTAATTAATTACTTCTTTGAAGCATATATTTAAATATTAACAGGTGATAGTAAACTCTCCTAGAAAAGAATATTGATACATAATTATTAAATATTATAAATTATTTTCCCCATTTAAAGTGAACCGGGAAGCATTTTAAAATAATTTTTATTTGTTGACTTAAAATTTTGAAATTTTTTGTGATGGTTAACAATATTATTTCTTAACAGAATCATGTGATTTAATTTCTCATAAATTTTTAAACAAATTTAAAATTTGTTTAAAAAGTGGATTCAATTTAAAATTTTTATGACTCGAAATATTATTTGTATATATATATATATAATATATATATATATATATTTAATAGACAGAAATGCATAGGCTTTAATTTTGATTCAATATTTTTAAAAATATTAATTTAAGTAAAAATTAAAGGTATTTAAAGTAAACTTGAAATAAAAACATTTAATTTAAAAAATAATTATGCTTTCAAAGGTAAATATTTTTTTTCAAACTTGCTAAATCTAAATTAAAGTAAAAAAAAAAAAAAAAAAAAAAAAAAAAAAAAAAAAAAAAAAAGATACGTTCAAAGTTTTAACCAATCACCTTTAGCGGTTTTTCAGTTAGGAAAATTTAAAAACAAGAAATGGTTAAAAAACTCTACTTGAAAAAAACACGCATTTTCAAAAGAAGTTATTTCCAATAGAACCATTGCTTGAGTGCTAAATTTTGAAAATAAATCAAAACGAAAATATTAATATTTCTTGTACCAGTTAAGATAGAAACATGATTAAAACGTTATTTTAAGCAGAAAAAAAATAACGCGATGAGTAATTTAAAAAAAAAAAATTTCAAGATTTTTGTGCCTTGTATCCCTTTACATTACTAAATATAAAACTAGTAATTCTCGTACTGTATCATATCTTCATACCAGTTTTAGTATTTTGGTTTTTATCATATGATATAATGCGTCATAATGCGTTCATCCATAAAATAATAATAATAATAATAATTAATATTAACACCGAAATAATTTTTAAAAGAATGCATCGTAACATGTTTATGCACTAAGTTCTTTAATCATCATAGATTTAATTTAATTTTAAATTTAAAATCTACAAGAAGATTAAAAATAATGTAATGAAAATAGAAGAAGCAATTCCTCTTGAGTTACTTTTTTCTTGTATGCATATTTCGCATTATCACGCTATTTTTGCTTCACAATGTCTGACTCGAATCATCCATATATATATACATATTTCCAACACAGTGATAAAAGAAGAAGATAAATCAGAAAAAAGATGTATAAAGGAAATGCAAGTAAAAAAAAAAAATACCAGGAGAAATAAATTAATTTTATAAAAAAATGTTTACTGTTGTCTTTCTTTGGAAACAATATCCACCGATGTTAAGATAAAAAAAATATGCATACATAGTGCATATATATGTATATATATACATATATTGATCTGCATATATGATGGGTATTTATATATATATATATTGATATATTTAAATGATATGTATGTATTGATACACAGTGCATTTATATTGAATAATGATCAAGTTTCGAGAAAGTAAAATAATTAATGTACCTTTGGACCATTTTCGTTTAATCAATGTATTTCTTAATAATATAAAATGCTGATTATTTTTCCTTATATTAAATACTGGTTAAGTTTTGAGAAAGGAATATAGTTAATGTAACGTTTAGACCATTTTCGTTTAAACAATTTACGACTTGATAATAACAAATTTTGATTATTTTTCTAACAATTAATCATCTATGTCATTTAACTGTAAATTTAAAAACTCAAAGAAGAACGATAGAAGTAAACATGTATTTTGAGAATTTACGGGAAAACAAGAAAAAGAATTTCTTCTTGAGTTACTTCCCTCTTTCATGCATATTTCGCATTCTCGCGATATTTTTGCTTCACGATGTCCAGTCGAGATCGCCATTATATATATATTTCCAATACAGCGATAAAAGAAGAATGAAAATCAGAAAACAGATGTATTAAGGAAAAGCAAGAAAAAAACAAGAAAACACCCAGGGGAAATTAATAGCAACATGTCTCATACGCGATCGAAAATATCTTTCACTAAAACTTTTCGTATAGTATGGGTTTATGTTTCCTTTATCAATCTTTTGTTTGACTTGCTCTGGGATGATGGATTCAGATATGTCAGACAAGTAACTGAAAGTCATACTTCAAACTTAAATATGAGAAAAAAGAAAGAAATTTTCATTTCAAGTTCGGAAATTACTATTGTTTCATGGGAGTTGAAAAAAAAATGATAAATTTTGAAAGAAGCAAGGGTATTAAGGTTCTGGAAAACGAGATGACGTCGTATAACTCAATGTTTTTGTTATTAAATATCGATGAATTATTTTTCTATCACAGAATAGCATGCAATTAAATTTGTAAAAACATTTTGTTGTTTCTTTCCTTTGAAAAAAAATCTAGCGATTTTAACACTCAAGGAAAAAGAAACTTATATATATATATATATATATATATATATATATATATATGTAATAAAAAAAAAAAAAATTGCGCCATTTTTTTTTATTCTCTCTTAGCTTCAATTCTAAATTTGTGGAACATATTTCAATCTTAGTTTCGTAACTTGTAACAGCTAAAATTCTTTTTCTTACTTTAGTTATTAATAAATTATTTCTTGCTTCTCAAAAAGGCGGGAAGTATTTCGTAAGCTTTTTACTTTCTGGCATATTCCTGCGATTTTAATTTTATTTTTTATTTTTTAACATCGCGTGACAAGTGTTACTACGCGTTGCTAAAGGGCTTAGTGTTCCGAGGAAAAAATATAGTTCTTGCCAATAGACCGCCTATTACGGCCAATTAGAATTGATCATTTTGTCCGTTAGAGGCTCGAGTCCATCCTGATTGGATTTTTAAAATGATTGACGCGGAGTAGGAGGGCGCTAGTTTTGTCGTGAAAATGATTTTTTCATTTGGCTTTTCAGGAGAGTAGAATGCACCTTTTCTTTAAACTATCAAGACGCGCGTTTTATTGCTCCGCTGAATTAGAATGCATTTTTTCTTAAAAAACTACTCGGAAGCCATGTCATGTTTCCCGAGAATGCGATTGACTTTCAAAAATTATTAGGATGCTGTTTCTTCTTTCTCCCCAAAATTCTAATATTGTGGAATGTAGCTTAATCACGGAGTTGGTGAAGTGGAAGTTATTCGATGAGAGTGCCAAGGTGATTGCGTGAAAGAACTTAACTTATTTATGAGTTCTAATAAAATTAATTTAAAGACTGCTTGATTGAACTTTCTTATGGGGAAATAGCCCAATAAACTCATCCACTGCTGGTCAAATTGCCGGAGCGACTGCTCAGCTCGTCCCACTGTTGATTCTTGGTAGTAGTAATCTGTTCTGCCTCATAGATGGTGTGCCACTGGAACTTGTACATTGTTATGGAACATCGATCTCGTCGAATCATTACATATTAGCCGGTAGGATTCGAACCTACGCGGGGAAACCCCAATGGATTTCAAAATATTTAAAGGGGGAAGCGCTAAAAACTTATATAAATGATTGTTTGGATTGTGCTACTTATGAAGAAATTGTCGAGATTTTAAGTGAAAAATTCATTCAAGTTAGAGTTCCAAAATTTTCTGAATTTACTTCCTTAAAGTTAAATGATCTAAGTGATTTGGATTCTTATTTTAGAAAGAAAGTTGAGATTGGAAGGCAACTTCAGCTTGAGGAAAATTTAATTATACAGGGATTAATTGATGGCCTTCAGCCGGAGTATCAAAATTGTTTGATGGTTAACCCTCCTTCCAATACTCGTGAATGGTTTCGCATTGCTAAACAATTAGCAGCGATTCCAAATCATACCTCTAATAACGGCAATAGAAATTTTCAACAAACTAGACCAATGCACAATCCCAATCCTCAGCCCAGACATTGGACTCGACCTACTCCAAACAATCCATCCCAAAATTTTAATCCTAGGTTTTTCACTCCTAGAATGCCTGCAACTCATTATCAAAACAATTACCCTAGTCGTCCGTGCAGAGTATGTTTAAACAGAGGCATAGAAAATGCATATCATTGGGAGAGGAGTTGTATATTTAACACAAATTCCTGTCAAGCTCAAACTCCTGCTCATATTCAACCACCCCCTACTAATAATGTCTGACAATTATTTATCCCTGGATATGTGGGCAATAACAAAGTGTATTGTGTGGTGGATAGTGGATCAACTGTCTCAATTTTACCCCTCAAATTTGTTCGATATTTAAATGGTAATTTACATAATGTTACCCCTATTACTATCAGACAGGCACAAGGAACTCTTACAATTAATAAATCTTGTCGATTATGTATTAAATTTGGTAATATAAAGAGATATGTTAATTTTTTAGTAAGTCAACTTGATTTGGACTATGCTATTTTAGGTTTACCTGATTGTGCCAAATTTAAATTGAAAATTGATTGTGCAAAAAGCCAGGTGTTACAAGACAATATTTCGTTAAACCCATATGTCAACATATCCAGTGATAACTTAGAATTGCTTCATTTTGATATTATAAAAAATGATACTACTGTGCAACCCGATTATGGAAATACCATAACTCCTCAATCCTTGTCGCGAACTAATAATGATGATTATAATCTATTGGGGGATCTGAATGCTATTCAAAATAAAAATGTAAGGGAACTTTTAAGGGATTATTTAGATATTTTTGCAAAAAATAAATATGATGTAGGGAGAATTAATATTGAACCTCAGCGTATTTATCTTAAATCTGACCTACCAATATCTTTGAGGCCTTATCGTACATCCACTGCTGATGAAAAAGAAATATCTCAGCAAATCCAATCATTATTAGCTGCTGGGTTAATTAAAGAAAGTTATAGCCCATACTCTTCTCCAGTTACGTTAGTAAATAAACGAGATGAAGGTAAAAAAACCCGAATGTGAGTTGACTACCGAAAATTAAATTCTATCATGAAAAATGACGCTGAACCTTTACCCCGAATAGATGAAATTTTAGACAAATTAAGTGGTGCCCAATATTTCTCTACACTAGATTTAGCCTCAGGCTATTGGCACATACCTATTCACCCAGCCGATTCCGAAAAGTTAGCCTTTACTACTAATTGTGGGCTCTGGGAATGGAATGTTCTCCCCTTTGGTGTAAAGGTAGGCCCCCCAATTTTCAACAGGACAATTAGAAGAATTCTTACAAAATATAAAATAGACTTTGCTTGTTATTATTTTGATGATATAATTATTTTTTCTAAATCAATAGATGAACATATACAGCATCTCATCCAAATTTTTTATTTATGCCGAATAGAAAATATTAAATTAAAATTATCTAAATGTACTTTTGCTCAAAAACAAATCAATTTTCTAGGGTATGAAATCCAAAATGGAACTTTAACTCCAGCTAATACTAATATAGAAACGATTAAAAAATTAAAACCTCCTACTAACACTAAAGAATTACAAAGATTTCTTGGTTCTATAAATGTGTATCATAAATTTATTGACAAATATGCTGAAATTAGACACCCCCTAAATAAATTACTTAAGAAAGATACTATTTGGGAATGGAATACTGAATGTCAAAACTCTTTTCAAAAATTAAAAGATGCCCTCATTGCTAAACCAATTTTAAAGATTTATGATCCAAAATTACCCCTACACATGTTTGTTGACGCTTCTCAGGTAGCGGTAGGTGCAGTTCTTAAACAACCCGACCATAATAACTTTTTACATCCAATTGCTTATTTTTCTAGAGGATTGAGAAGTTATGAGAAAAATTATTTCATTACCGAACTAGAGTGTCTTGCTATCATTGATACTTTAGATAAATTTTATCATTACTTTCACGGTGTACAATTTACCATCCATACTGATCATGCATCTCTTGTTTGGTTAAAAAATGTCAAACATTTAAGAGGTCGATTATTTAGGTGGTCATTGAAGTTAAGTATGTTCGATTACAAAATAGAGTACTTAAAGGGATCTACAAATGTCGAAGCCGACATGTTGTCCCGAAACCCTATTTCTCATTTTTGTAAGCCCCTTACTTTTCTTCTTGACGTTAAAGAGATTATTGAGATGCAAGAAAAAGAAAATGTGTGTGGATCAAATTATATTAATGACAATGGACTGATTATAGTTAAAAGAAAAGGTTTTCGTAAAGTGGTAGTTCCCATGTCCCTAAGAAAAAAATTGCTTAATGTTGCTCATGAACAGTTTGGTCACCCTGGTGTTCAAAAAATGCAAAATTTTATTTCTCCTAACTATTATTGGCCAGATATGACCCAAGACATTACTAACTTTGTTAAATACTGTGATATTTGCCAGAAAAATAAAAAACCTAGACAGAAAAAATTTGGCTTATTACAAGCTATGCCCACTACAGATCAACCTTTTGACTGTCTGTCTGTTGATACTGTAGGAGGGTTCAATTATTATAATTCTACAAAAAAATATCTCCATATTATAATAGACCATGCCACAAGATATGTTTGGGCATTTCCTTCCAAAAGTGTCACTACAGAAACTTATACAAATTGTCTGAAACAAATTTTCAATATCAAAATCCATCAACAATTATTCTGTTTTAGTAAGATTTCAAGTGTACAGTCCCCTCAAAAAATACTTAGTGACAGGAATGCTGCTTTTACTTCTTCAAGATTCAAAAAATTCCTGCGAAATCATAATATTAAACAACGTTTGACCACTGCCCATCATCCACAAACGAATGGGAAATGTGAAAGAGTAAATCAGACAATAGTAACTAGATTAAAATGTAAAGTAAACTCCACTACCTCTAAAATTCCCTGGACTAAGCTTTTAACTGAGGTAATTAATGAATATAATAATACACCCCATTCTATTACCAAATTTCCACCTGCGTACTTGCTTTTTGGCCAATTACCCTATGACTCCCCCTTACAACAAAATTATTATCCCCCTGTTCATGAAGCACTTAAAATTGCTAAAACAAGAACTGATGAATTTCATTTAAAAAATAAAAGATATTATGATAAAGATTATATCGAACCAAAATTTAAAATAGGAGATCTAGTTATCTATGAAGAATTTCAGTACCCTAATACTAGAAAGTTGTCACAAGTATTTAGTGGCCCTTATAAAATTCTTAACAAATTATCCGAAGTAAATTTTGAAATTGATAGGCAAAACCAGTTCAAAAGTTCAGAAATAGTACATGTATCTAAATTAAGGCCTTATTATTCCCCTGATAAATTTAAATTAAGTCATGAGCAACAACCCCCTAATCAACAACAACAAACTCAGGTAAAAACTGTAGCTTAAACTATATCTCTAGTTTATCATTTTATAATTTTTTCTCTTAAACAGTAAATTTCTTTTCATATTTTAATTCAGATAATATCCTGTAATTCTCACAGAATGGCAATGATATCTCTTGACTGCAGCGAGAGTGTCACTTGTCTGGAAATTTTTATATTTGTTTATTTATGCCGGCGTAGACGAACAAAGTGGAAATTGCTTATTCTGTACTGAATTACTCTACTTAGAATATTTTTTTTTTCTTTCAACTGAACCTATTTGTAATATTAAATTTAATCTATCAATTATTAAATTAATTATTTGCCAAGTAACAAAATTTTTATCACTTTATTTTAATATATTTTTTTTTCTTTCTCTCTTTCTTTGCTTCTGCATTCCAGTCCAAGTACATGTCAATTATAATATAATTTTGTTTCTTTTTCTCTTTCCTACTTGCATCTTGCAATGTTTTATCACACCGAGAGAATATTTATTGCGTAATTATTTGACATGAATAGATCTTGTTTTTTATTTTTATCATTTATTTATATTTCTTTTTAAGAATCTTAGTAGTTTAAAGGTCACGTGCATTCTCAAACATGAACAAAATTTTTATTTATCTTTATTTTATTTTAATTTATCATATTATATTTTAATTTTTTTTTTTTGTACATATTCCTACTTAATCCTGTACTCGGATTACCAGATTAAGTAAATGATTTCATAGTTGATTGCATTTTTTATTTTATTCCACTTCTCTCTATATTTCATCCCAAAAATATGAGATGAGATAAACGAGATTAAGTATTTAAATAATGTCTTTTGTGATATTTATTATTACTTATTAAGAGATTTACTTATACCCATTATGAGATTTACTTACACTTATGATATTTATTATTATTGATATTTTTCCTTATTATGTTTCTTAATTATATTGTTTATTATTTACATTGTTAAATTTTATTATTACTATATTATAAAATGTGTTATTAATTAAAAATACAATTATAAAAGTATTTTCACAAAGATTCCAAAATGGAACTGTTATGAATGTTCAAGGACTTACTCACACAAAAACTGAACTAATATTATAATGTTAGCTGATGAATTTGGACAGTTAAATGAATTAGACATCCTTGAAATGAGGTAATGAACTATGCCATTCCAAATATGACTTTAAGAGGATTTCTGAAACAAACTTTTAAAAATTGATTTCTAGATTTGACATTGTTAAAAAAGAATTTAACGTTATTGTTTTTCATTTTTATGTTTCATTTTTATGTTATTACTATGGGTAATTGCTTATATTTTCAAATTACTTTTTGATGTGTACTTTAAACAAGATTATATCTTGTATTTGTATTGAAGCCTATTTTATTATATATTTATATATTTATATATATTAATGATGAAATATTAGAAATGAAACATAATTAAGATAATGTTTGATAATTTTTTGTTTAATTAATATGTTAATATTATTACATTATTTTTTTAAGATAAAGATAAATTAGGAATTTAACAAATTAATTTTAATATTTCTCTTAAAAAATTTTAAATTTACTTAAAGTGGAATCCAACTGAAGACATTTGAATTGGTTTTATAACTTATTTAGAATTTTTTACATAGTTCTATATCACATTTTATCTACCAACTTTTGTTTGACGGATTCAGATATGTCGATGACTTTTAAAAACATTTTTGTGTTTAACATAATGGTCATAATTGGAGAAAATGTTCTATTACAAATGATATTTAATACATCCTATTTTGATGTCTGTACACATACTAATTCTAACAAACCCATAGATATACCCTCTGAGACAGGGTTTTAATTAACATCAAGATATGATCCAGCTATAAGCTTTTACACTAATATTGCTACTTTCCGTACATTTGGATTTATTTTACATTTATCACCGTTTTGTACAACTTGCTAAAGGGTGTTGAATTCAATTATGTGAACAGGACTTTATTTTTTTTAATACTCTAAACAAATCGACAAAATAATATCAATGTTGACATTTAATGAATCTTACTTGGACGTCTGTTTTTGAATTACATAAACCGAATATACTATACAGTAGTTATGGAATTAATTTAATATATAGAATAGTATAGTAAGGTAATATATACAATTTTTTTATCACATAGACCGAAAACAACTACAATTTTCCAAATGGTTAAAAATGTATTCACAGTTCTAAATAATAATAATAAATGTAACAGAGATCATAATGCACTGTAAAACATTTGTAAAACGTTAGACCAGTTGCTGCCTTCATTTATGAGATAATTCTTTTCACTTATATAATGGTGTAAATTAAACATATATTACTGATGTAACATTACAATGTTGCATCGGTTATATCGATTAAAGTACTCCACAAAATTGGAAGCAGCAAGGTTGCCACAAATTTTATGGAGTAACGTTACACAAATGTTTTATAGTGTGGATTATTGATATAAAATTATAATACGTTTTAATAATTGCACCTAACCATAACGATATTTACCGTAATTTCACCAATCAGAACAGTATTTCTCAAAATTTCAGGAACTAGAACAACCGATTTGCCCCTGTGCATTTCTGGATAAAGTGCATTTGCATCTATAACTATTGAATGCATAATCAAGAATACAGGGTGATTCATAAAAGATGGGCAGAACTTTAAGGGGTTATAGTACACTTAAAGACAAATAATATTAAATAGGAGACTAAGGGTCCCAGACGTATTCCCAAGGAGATAGGGGGCATTAAAGTTTAGGGTCCGAAATTTCAAATGATTATAAAAAATGGAAAAATTGGTCGATTCGTTTGCGGTTTTTGCAAAAAATTTTCTTTATGCCAGTATTTTCTTGAAATAAAATTTTAAAGTTGAATTTCAAAAAATGCCGATAGGGGGCGCTTTAGACTTTGGAGTAACAAACAACTATTTTTTAACGTTATTTTTTGTATTTCTTTAAATGATTTCGAAAGCTTAGACTTAAACTTAAATTTTGATCTAAAAATCTGAGTCCTAACGAGTAGTTAAGTAGCGTAAACTGAAATTTGAAATTTGAAACCCTTCTTCCCCCAGAACAAAAATCAGTTATTCCCGATCTTTGTGTCGTAGATTAGGCTCTAACTACTGCCGCGTTTTGCTAAAATTATTCTTTATGTCAGTATTTTCTTGAAAATAAATTTTAAAGAAAAGTTTCAAAAAATTCCGATAGAGGGCGCTTTAGACTTTGGAGTAACGAACAACTATTTTATACCGTTATTTTTTGTGTCTCATTAAATGCTTTCTAAAGCTTAGACTTAAACTTAAATTTTCAGCTCAAAATCTGAATCGCTGAGCGTGGTTCAGTAGCGAGGGGAGGGGGTTCAAATTTCAACTTCTGAACATAGTTCAGTTTGCACTACTTAACCATGTCCAACGATTCTGTGCTGTGATACGAGGCAAAAATACAACTTTCGTCAAAGACTGCATAGTCGGAATTCACTCATAAAGGCACTGGCACAGTTGGAAACGTCGCTCATGCAAACGTTAAAGCTCCATTCCTGACGCTAGTCACCGGGTGAAGAAGGAGACAGAAAGTATGCAAATGTCAAATGGGGAAGAAGAAGAACACGTATGCAAAATTTCGACACGATTCAGGCATAAAAACCACTGAACGGTGAGTCAAGTGTAAGTCGCTGTAGTAATGAATCGGAAGATGGTGCCCTTCACGAATAAGGAAAAGGCTGAGATGCATTTAATTTACAGAGCGGCAGATGGAAATGGTGCAGAGGCACAACGAATGTACGGAGAGCGATTTCCCAACAGGCGGTTGCCTAACCGCAAAACTTTCGAGCGCTTGCACAGACAGTTGTGTGAGACGGGATCATTTCTCGCTTCCCGGTCGAATGCAGGTCGTGCAAAAAAGGACGAATCAGTAGTTGTTGCAGAAGCCATTCTGGATGTAGTAGCGGCGCAGCCAAGTACAAGTACACGAACAGTGGCTAGGCAGGTGGATACCTTACAGTCCATGACTTGGAGGGTACTGAAGGATGAACATTTGCTCCCGTTTCATGTGCAACGAGTCCAGAAACTGTCTCCAGGGGATTATCCAAATCGTATTGAATTCGCCCGCTGGTTTCTACAGCAGAACGCGCTAAATCCACATTTTGGACGAACTGTGCTTTTCACCAAAAATTTACCTTCACACGTGAAGGTACATTTAACACACACAATGCACATGTATGGGCGGATGTCAATCCACATGCTACGTATCCACATGCTCATCAGAGACGCTTTTCCATCAATGTTTGGGCAGGAATCCTCGGAGACCACCTAATCGGACCGTACCTTCTTCCTGAACGCCTCAACGGTAAAACATACCTCACATTTCTGCAACATGTGCTGCCAGACCTGTTAAACGTTGTTCCTCCACTCATCCGGCGGGTCATGTGGTTCCAGCACGATGGAGCGCCAGCCCATTACGTACGAGACGTCCGCAACTATCTGGACCTCACATTTCCGAACAGATGGATTGGTCGAGGTGGTCCTGTTGCTTGGCCTGCTCGCACGCCAGATCTTTCACCCCTCGATTTCTTTTTTGGGGGACAATTGAAGGCTCTTATGTATGAGACACCCATTGAATCCCCCGAGGAACTGGTCGCCAGACTTTCCGCCGCTGTAGGGGAAGTGCTCGAAAAGCCTGATGTTTTAGCGAATGTTCGCCGTTCCATTCTTCGCCGTTGTTCTGCGTGCATAACCTCTGGTGGTCACAATTTTGAACATTTATTGTAATTACATGTTAATAAATATGCTTTGGTAACATAATCCTAATTTGTGTCTTTTTATCTCGTATCACAGCACACAATGTGTGGACATGGTAAACTGAACTGTGCTCAGGAGTAGAAATTTCAAACCCCTCTCCCCAGAAACTTAACCACGTCTAACGATTCAGATTTTGGGCTGAAAATTTAAGTCTAAGCTTTAGAAAGCATTTAATGAGACACAAAAAATAACGGTATAAAATAGTTGTTCGTTACTCTAAAGTCTAAAGCGCCCTCTATCGGAATTTTTTGAAAATTTTCTTTAAAATTTATTTTCAAGAAAATACTGACATAAAGAATAATTTTAGCAAAATGCGGCAGTAGTTAGAGCCTAATCTACGACACAAAGATCGGAAATAACTGATTTTTGTTCTGGGGGGAGAAGGGTTTCAAATTTCAGTTTACGCTACTTAACTACTCGTTAGGACTCAGATTTTTTGATCAAAATTTAAGTTTAAGTCTAAGCTTTCGAAATCATTTAAAGAAATACAAAAAATAACGTTAAAAAATAGTTGTTTGTTACTCCAAAGTCTAAAGCGCCCCCTATCGGCATTTTTTGAAATTGAACTTTAAAATTTTATTTCAAGAAAATACTGGCATAAAGAAAATTTTTTGCAAAAACCGCAAACGAATCGACCAATTTTTCCATTTTTTATAATCATTTGAAATTTCGGACCCTAAACTTTAATGCCCCCTATCTCCTTGGGAATACGTCTGGGATCCTTAGTCTCCTATTTAATATTATTTGTCTTTAAGTGTACTATAACCCCTTAAAGTTCTGCCCATCTTTTATGAATCACCCTGTATATGTTCTGAATAGAAATATATATTATAATTGCAACACAACAAAACTTGATTCAGTATTTTTTTGCTATTTGTTTGCGAAACGCTCCTGAATGCTTGACATCACCAAATACAGTAGCACCTCGATTATCCGAAGTAACTGGGACCCATACTTCTTCGGATAATTGAGATTTTCGGATAATCGAGAATTCATCAATAACCATCTAGTTTAATATGTAGTATCCTCATTGAACTGTTATTATGAATTATTTTAACTGTTAAGTAATAAATTAAAATTAAAAACGAAAATGAATTTATATCTGAAACAAAAACTTACAATGGTTTAAATTTTTTCCGAGTTCCTTGTGAGAAGGAATTCTAAAAAAGGAAATTCTAAAATATTTACCTGCACTCATAGTTTTGAAAGGACGGCTTGCATACAAAAAGAATGTGGGGGGGGGGAACCCTTAAAAATGCATCTTTAAGAGAAAATGTTGGATGATAGTAGAAAGTGAAAAAAAAAGTACAGAAGAAACCGACTTCGGTTAATCTAGGAGAGTTTCGGTTAATCGAGGTTCGGATAATCGAGGTTCTACTGTACCATGTATTTTTCAGATTCCAATACAATTAAGTAACCGCATTCAGTGATTTTAGCTTGCCGCGAAGCACTAATACATTGTTTATCGTGATAGAGACGAAGCGAATTCAAGGCATTTTTGTCATTTTAATTAAATTAGGTTGTTTCATCCAGTAGCATTATTTTTCTTTTTTTCATGTGCTCGGAAAGCTTATAAATTTGGAGATTTATCATATGCACACGACTGACAAAAAGATATCTAAAAATCAATATATTGACTAACACTTAACTCATCTTTGTACGATTATTTCTATTTTTATGAAAAAAATTATTTCAAATTTATATATTGGTTTAATAATGGGAAAAATAGTAAAACAAAAATAAATTTTAAATTTCCAGCTAAAATTTGATAATTTATGGCCCGTACTTTATGTAAACAATTAGGGTTTTTATGTATTGTATTGCTACATTTTGCAAATAAATGGGGTTAAATTAAGTAGATTTATCTGCTTAAAATTCTGCAAATGTCATTACATTAATATTCAGTATTATGTATTCATAAAAATAATAAAAGTAAATTTTGCCGTAACAGTTTGATCAAATGTTTTTTTTTTTTTTTTTTTTTTTTTTTTTTTTTTTTTTTGTTTACGAAGATAAAAATTAAAAAAAATTTTCTCCAAATGCAGCTATTTGACATGGGCAAAAAAAGTGTTATTCTATTCTTTGGATTGTTCTTGATCAGTTACAGCAACAGCACATGATGAGATTTTTTGTGTTTTTAGACATGTGCCAGATGTCGCACGAGCTGGAATTAAGAGTTAAGTTCTAAATATCGTAAAATAGTAAATTGTAATCGGAAAAAGGATCTGCGTCATTTTTTTCTTACAAAGATGTAGCCTATTAGGAAAAGTAAAAATCGATTACAATATTTCACTTTTACACACATCGACCAAATTAATTTTTAAAAAAAACAGTTCAATATGGTTAACAGAGGAAGAGCTAGCAAAAAACAAAAAAAAAAAAAAAAAAAAAAAAAAAAAGATAAAATACATATTCTTGTAGTTTTTTTTAATCCAAGATTTGTCAAAGATATCATGTATATATAAATTGCGCTATTGTACTTGGCACGGAATTCCCGATTATTTCTTAACTGTTTCAGGACAACACCCGAATGAAACGCATCTCATTGATTATTATGCAAAACGCTTTTTGTATGATTTAGGTCAAAGTAAATCTGGTTTATTTACGTTTTGTTCTTTCGCTGCCATTTTGGAGCTTCAACATACCATTATATTTGTTTTTTCGGTTCTTTTTACTTAAAAAAATAGATAAAAGTCACGAATTTTAAACATTTAGTTTAAAAGTAAAGAATTTTAAGTGATATTTCATTATGTATTATAAATGAAATTAGTGAAAGGATTATATTTTAAATGAATTAATGAAATACGAAAAAATGCAGAGGCACAATCTTTGTCAATTTATCATATGCGCCTGACTAGCATGAAAATACAGAGTTTTTGATTTCTGTACCAGAACCTTCTGATTTGGAAAATAAATGAGCAAGTAAATAAAATTATGAATAAAAGTAATACAATTCAATGCTTAGAATACATTTAACGTAGACCAAACTGGTTGTCAAAGTGGCTAGTCTACTATAATTCACTATATAATGGGGATAATAACGTTTAAATGTAACACATTTTTTCTTTTTCTTTTTTTATTTTCTTTTAAACGATAAAATATTCTTTTTTAATTAAATGTTCGAATGCTTTGGCATTGTTTCATAAGCTAATTTTACACCTTCCTATTTAAAAATAAATTATAAAGGGTACTCATCATCCAGTTTTAATGGCATATTGTAAGAGTATTTTTAAACTATTTACAACAAATCATAAAATAAATTGAAGAGAAACTGATCTAGTTTCTCTTACAAATTTTCAGTATGTATAACTTTAGTTTTAAACCTTTCAAATACGAATTTTTTTTCATTTTGAGAACAAAATTATTATTGCATTTTTAGCACAATCAAACTGATTGGTAAAGTTATCATACGAATTAAATATTTCCAACTGAGCGAAAAATTGCCCTGGCCGGGAATCGAATCCAGATAATTGGCTTACAAGTCCAATGCTTTACCCTTTAAGCTAACTGGGCACGACAACCGGTGAGCATTTTTCGCTTAGATAACTATGTAGGTCATAACATCTGGTCTGTCATTTAGACAGCTCAACAGAATAGACCTCAGGTAATGGAACTCTATAGAACGATGGGTACATAGATAAATTGCATTTTAAACACAATCAAACTGATTGGTAAAGTTATCATATGAATTAAAATCGTCCAACTTTAAATATTTCCAACAGAGCGAAAAATTGCCCAGAACGGGAATTGAAACTAGATACTTGGTTTACAAGGCCAATTGGCCTTTTAAGCCAAGTATCTGGGTTCGATTCTTCCATAAAAATTCGAGCTTCCATAAAAACAAAGGTTATAAACTTATAATAATAATAATAATAATAATAATAATAATAATAATAAGCTGATAGCGCATCTTTAGTCAGAAATCTTTGTATGACATACTGTTTTATTCAACTGACGTAAAAATCAATGTTTTGTAGAAATATACTTGAGACTCTCATATTCTGACCGATATTTTAAAAAAATTTCGGGCCGCGAAAATATCGGACTAAACTTTCGCTCCGGGCTCAAGCCGGACTTTTAACTTTTATATCGGGCCGGGCCAATATTTTTTTTACGGACCGTGATCGCGCCGAACTTATAATTTTTTTTTACAGGGTCAGTGTAAATTTTTATTCTATGGCTCAGGCCAAAACCTGGCTTGGAAATTTCGATTTCAAGGAGACCTTTAAACCACCCTTCGACTCTATAGAACCTGAATTATAAAATATAAGAATTTCTATGCCGTTATCAATGATGTAAGGATTGTGTTAGATGTTGAAGATATGAAAACAACCTTAATTGGATCCTCAAAAATGGCCAATATATCCACATAAAAATGAACTTCTATCCAATAACTCGTTTGAAAACACAGGAGAATTAAAGATTCAAATTAAAACACAGTAACCGCAATAATTATAATAAAAATCAATTGTAATCAAAAACTTATCTTTAAATTTTGATTGTTTAAAGTTGCAAATCTTCTCGCCATTTTTGCTGCTTTTATAAATAATAATGCAGCACTCAATTTTACTCTGTATATAACGTTCCCATTCTGTTTTTCTCTTTTACCTTCTTCTTAGCCTTTCATTTTCAATTTAGTATTATATTTTTGAGCAAGTATTTAGAAGGAAACATACTCAGTCTTTTAATATAATAATCAAATACAAGATTTAAATGCACTTAAATATATCAAAATATGTATCTACAGATTTTATAATGTATCGGATTATCTAAAACATATTCAAATATAACTGATTACAACTGTGTAACTAAATAAAATGCTCTTAAATGTACTTCTTTAACTAAATATAGCTCACGTGTATGTTACAAACGTCTAATTATGTTATTTTCTAAACGGAAATTCAACATAAATCCTTTTATTAATTCACTTACAATCTGATTAGATTGTACATAATACCAATACTATCTAACATTTAATTTAAATAATAATTTTCAATAATTTATTTCGGAGAGCTATTTACATTGTCGGTATCAGAATTAGTATCTATCTTGCCCCAATGATTTAAATCTCTAAAGGTAACAATTTCCTAATCGGCTTATAATTCTGCTTCATGAACGTAATAAATATTATAATTATAATAGTTAGAAAAGCCGCTAAATGCTGCTGAATAATTATTTAATTGGTAACGAGATTTAATGCCGAGCGAAGGGGAGTAAAGTAATTAGCTTCAGAGACTAAGTATTTCCCAAAAGACTACTTTAATTTCATATCATATGGGGACTCCTATTATTTCAGTTATTGATCTATAACAAAAGCAATATAATTAAAACGGGAAAAGAATGTAATAAGCACATGCATGCGTTTTATGTTCTTGAAAAAAACTGTTTTTTATCACAAAATATATTATATGAACGTTAAAATATTCAGTTATATACTTAAAAGGCGATTAAAATAATTAAATAGTTATAATAGTTATTTTTATTTAAAACATCTTAGTACTTTCAAGACTTAATCAGACTGTTCCCCAGAGAATATTTTTGTTTATTTATACAAATAAAAAAAAATATTATGTATGTTGTGTTAAAAACAAGGTGAAAACTGCGTTTCGTCATACATTTTTATATTGAAATATATTTGTCTATTGCCATAAAAGAAAAACTAAAACAACTTTTATACGCATAATATACAGGATGGCCGTAATAGTATGTTAAATATTCAAATTTTAATGGGGTAGATTATCTTCTACCTCCAAAATTTTCGAATTTTTTAAATACGTTTTTTGGATTTCTAATCATGTCTGAACAATATGCAAAAAACCTCATTAAAAAATTCCCATTGCTTCACTATTTATGACAGTTTTATTACCAGTACATGTGTGATCTAAAATGGGATAATAAATAATTTGAGACGCGTTTGCTCAAAACGATGGATTTTTATACTGCGTGCATTGTCTCTAAAAAACTATGCGTGACATTCAAAAGAAATTTTTACAATGTATTCGTTTCTGTACTATGTACAACTTAAAAACAGAAAAATACAAGATTTTATTTTTTGTTTTATATTATGAAAATATTCAAAAAAAATTTAAAATTAAAAAAATAATAATTATTAAGTTAATTAAAAAAATATTTTTTGCAAATATTTTGGTTTTAGTATAAAGATAAGTAAAATATTTATTTGAACCAAAATTTCCTTTTTATATGCATATTTTGAGATTTTATCTTGCGCGCAAGACGTGATACTTTTTTCTCTTATTATCATATATATGTATATTTTAATTTATCATTTAGATATTTATTTATGAATGTACATATACACTATATTGCCATTGATAATGGGACACTTGCGATTTTAGACATTTTACTAAATATCTAGAAAAATACATGAGGAATCATCTCGAAACTATTAGTGTATAAATATAATAGTATACGTCATACATTTCCGTGAAGATTTTTTACCGAAACGCCATACGGGACCGTCAACAAATTAAAAAAGAATGAATATCTTTTGAATAACCCTGTCAAAACTAATGTAGCAAAAGCGCTCAAACTCTAGATTATGATTGAATGCCTTATTGTAATACACTGTGTTGATTTTTATGCAAATAGCATGCACAATTGCAGAGTAATTAAGGTTTTAATAAAAATGGTCCCAAATTTTCCAAGTTTTTCCATTATAATTTTCAGAGT
Source organism: Maratus speculifer (assembly GCA_964019185.1). Classification (NCBI taxonomy): domain Eukaryota; kingdom Metazoa; phylum Arthropoda; class Arachnida; order Araneae; family Salticidae; genus Maratus; species Maratus speculifer. Next base: position 325,566,744 of record OZ025291.1, read on the forward strand.
TCTTAATATAAAATAATATTTTTTTTCAGAAAATATGACAAACAACATTGCACACAGTACCCTGTAATCAGAATTAAAAAATATAAAAAATTGTATGAAAAATGAGTAGGTTTACTATATAATTTTTTACTGCGCATGCGTCAAAGGTATCAAAATTTCATTTGTATATTATGTTAGCTAAATGTATAGAGCAACTTTTGTAAAAGTATCAAAATCATAGCTTGAAAATTCTGAAAGTAATCGTCTATAGAAAAAGGACAAAATCCGTTGTTTCCAAAATGAAGCAAAAAAATGAGGGATTTTATCCAAATGCAGTAGTACATCCCATATTGTGTATTCTATATTGACACTAATCAATGAATATATGGATGGGTCATTCCACAAGAATCGGGTAACTTTAGAGGTGAAATTGAAATGTACTATTTTTACCTCAGATTTCAAAATTTTTTTGCTATATCAATGAACAATAAGTTAATTTTATTATATTCGTACAGCAACACTCAATTATCTAAATATTTTTCAAAAAATCAAGCTTTTTTAAAAAGTAGATTCCAGGGGACTGACGTGACTTCCAAGCGACTGACAGAAACCGATAGTTATATTCTAGAATGAACTTTTTAATGAATAATTCAAACTTTTAAAAAAAATAATTATTAATAATTATCCAAAAGAGTAATAAAAACATGTTTAATACATAATCTCAATACATATTTTTTATATTAATCATCAACGAATACATGTTTTATTACTTATTTTAATAACATTAATTTTATTTTTTAAAGCTTTAAATAAAACTTTTTCAAACAAGTTATAACTTTTAAAACCAAAGCAAACAGTAACAGTAATTTTTTTCTCAAACATCAATAATTTTATTAAATGTATAAGTGACTTTATTACGTTTGGTACTTGAAACAGGTATTGGTAATTTTTCCAATACAATGTCACAGCCAACTTCTCTCCGCTTTCTTTAACATGCGAACAAATTGCGGCACTCCGGTATTCTTTATTTCTTATTAAAAATTTGACTAGAATAAAGTCTACAACACTGTACTTTATCCGTTGTTCACTTGTAAATTTTTTACTAGGCTTTTCACGTGATTTTTTTTCTTTGGAAGCTGTGAGTGTTGAACAACACCCTGAAAGACTTTTATTTTGTTCAAATTCAATCGTTCCCAATTCGTAATGTTCACAAGTTATAGGATCGCAGAAGCAACTCAAACGATTTCATAGCAAGACTCTTAGGATGATGTACATAGACCAACAACAAACAAAATTTAAATGAAATTTCAGTTTTACAATTTTCGGTACTGAAAATTTTGAACTTCTAAACATCGCACATTTTAAAATTTTACACAGTCGTATAGGAAAAAAATGACTTTTAAATCTAATTTCTTTGAAAGCTATATCTCAATTTGTTTTTTAGTTATTAATTTTTTTGTAGTTTTTAATATTTTTTTGTCATTGTGGCAACAAATGTACGTATAATAAGCAACAGATATACCTATTCTTGTCCGAAAACAACAGCCATTTTCTAAATGATTGAAAAGGGCAAACATTCGTTAAAATATATATATAATTAAAAAATATATATTCAAGTTTTTGACCCCAATCGTTCATGGACCCCCTATTAGCAATCCGTGTGCCTAATTTCATAGCCCTGCGCGCTGTGGTTTCCAAGTTTTTGAGATTACATAGTTATGCGCACAGATTTTAATAGTATAGATCAGTAACTAATTATTAATTAATAAGAGAATTTAAAATAATGCATAATTATTATAGAAATCATGTTATCTAGCATTCACTAATGTGTTTAACTGTTTTTTGCTTTTACGTCAGTCCCTTGGGTGTTTTTAATCTGAAAAACTACCAAAGGACTGATGCCAGGGGACTGACGTTTTCACTATAAAACACAAAAAATCTACTTATTGAAACCAAATACCATATTATTATGTTTTAATATTAAATATAGCAATAAAAAGACGTTAAAAGCAGCCCACATCAATAATAATTATTTTTAAATTATTATATTATTACTTACCAGGGGACTGATAAATTGAGTGTTTGCAATCTGTTTGTCGACACAAGAATGGCAATAAACATTGAATAAAAATTGCTAATGGATAAATATCAGTCTTCACTGCCACTTTATATGATAAATAAATATGAAAAATAGAATTAAGTTATCAACAATGGATAATATCAGAAATTTTTGGAATTTAACATGAGCCAGGGGACTGACGCGCAAAGTAGGAGTACACAACTTGAAATTTAAAAAAAGTAATACTTAAAAAAAAAAATCACATAACATGCACAAATAGTTATTAATTAACTATCTCAGAATGTAACAACCTTCATTTTTTCTGCCTAAATCCATTAGTTTAAAAATGATTAGTACTTAAGTCTTCACTTTTTCCAGTGGTACACGCCAGGGGACTGACTTTTTGGGGTCAAAAAGCTAAATTTTACTAAAAACATTTTTCAATTTTCAAAATATTATGCCTGCTCCTAAACGGAATCAACTTTGTCTACAAATGGGCATTTTTCAAATTTTGAATACATTAAACGGTAAATAAATGTTTTGCAATTTCACGAAGTTACCCGATTCTTGTGGAATGACCCGGATACAACCCCTCTTGTTTTTGCTTCATTTTGAGAATAACGGATTTTCAACTTATTCAATTGACGATTATTGTCAGAATTTTCAAGTTATGATTTTGTGACTTTCACAAAAGTTGCTCTATACATTTAGCTAACATAATATGCAAATGAAATTTTGATATCGTTGACGCATGCGCAGTAAAAAATTATTTAGTAAACCAACTCATTTTTTATACAATTTTGATTATTTTTTAATTCTGATTACAGGGTACTGTGTGCAATGTTGTTTGTCATATTTTCTGAAAAATATAATATTTTATATTAAGAACTCTGAAAATTATAAGGAAAAAACTTGGAAAATTTTGGGATCATTTTTATAAAAACCTTAATTACTCTGCGAGTATGCATGCTATTTGCATAAAAATGAACAAGGCTTATTATAATAAGGCATTCAATCACAATCTAGAGTTTGAGCGCTTTTGCTACATTAGTTTTGACAGAGTTATTCAAAAGATATTCATTCTTTTTTAATTTGTTGACGGTCCCCTTTGGAGTTTCGGGAAAAAATCTTCACGGAGATGTGTGACTTATACTATTATATTTTTACACTAAGAGTTTCGAGATGATTCCTCATGTATTTTTTTAGATATTTAGTAAAATGTCTAAAATCGCAAGTGTCCCATAATCAATGGCAATATAGTGTATATATATATATATTAATATAAATTTAAATATGAGCTTTAAGTTTAAATCAAATTTAACTTTTATTTTTGACTTATTACACAAGTTTTGAAACTTTTAACAAAGGGATATTTTTCGCTTTTTCGATGCGTTAAAAGGTATCCTACCGCCATAAAAATTTTAATTGTAAGAGTTGTAGAGTGTTAGTTCAATGGCACAAAAGAAGAGTTAACTCGATGAGTTTCATATAAACTCCTCTTTGAGTACTGCTATGTTATTGACTCGCTTGTAGTGCCACATATGCAAAATTCCGAACTTTTAGGAGTAAAACATTATTGCTGGGCTAAGGTTTTAAAAGCAATTAAACTCAGGTGATTTTTTACCTTGAGACATTATAAAAAGTCGTGTCTACAATCCGCTGTTATTTAACACGTTGAGTGCCACGTCAGTCATCGATGACCGACACTGAACTTTTCGTTTAGGCCGCATTAGTCACTGCTAACTGACTGTATAAAATACCATATAAAATTTAAAAAGTGACACTATAAATTAATAATAAATCACAAATAAATAATTCAGATTGTATCATGAATGCAATATATATTTTTTAGAATGTTCTATAAATAAATTATCTTAATACGTTTGATGTTTGAGGGATTTTGTTTTAAATTGCAAATTTAACAGAATTATAATTAATCTATGTAAATTTTTAACGAAAATGAATTACATGCATTATAAATTGTAGGCATTCTGTAGACAACCATTATATAATAATGTCTTGTTTCCATTTGAAAAATAATGACAAATTTCCGGCCACCAATGATTACCATAAACAATAACACTAATCTAAAAAATATATAAACAAATGAAAAATAATTTATGTTTCAATTAATGATGTATTGTTGATTTAAAAAGATGAGATGTAAAAAGCAGCTTTTTACTTTGATACAATATATTCCGTATAAACCACGGTAAAATAATAATCATTACTCACTCATCCACTTAAACAATTTTGAAAATATCACCATCTCTTTCCATTAGCAGAGTAATAGGGTTGCTTTTTGGTACATACTTCATTCTTCTGGCACATCACGAATAAGAAAGGTTTGTATTTTATACATAGCAATAGACGGAACAATTGGAACAGTTACACCATCGCGTAAGAATTAAATAATGCGCTACTGCAAGATATGCAAAAAGCGTTATGCAATGTTGGCCAAAATTGTAGAAAAGTTTAGGTAGCTTTCATTACAAAAGATTAAAAACTACATATTGAAGCCTTCCGAGTGCAAGCACTTTTGGAAAAATATGGTGTATTTTCACGGATATGACAACCAGACCTCAAAATCACCCTCCGTTTAAATGTTGATATATATTTATAGATGTATATATCCATATATAGAGAGAGACAGACATATTTATATCTAATGTTTGTCATTCTGTAACTCCCATATTTAGGAGTGGATTTGAATGTAACTTGGTGCATTTGTAGTAAATATCAATGTATCGACTGATTTCAAAGGCCAACTTCACCCGCTATCTATTTTAAAATGGCGGCCATTTGAATTTTTAGAATTTTTTCATAGATTTATATGGATTATATATTTATGGAAAAAGTTACGTCTCACAAAATGAAAACTGTTATATGTCATTTTAAACAGAATGTTAGAAACATTAAAAGGCATTTTGAAAAGTTATACAGTGTAAGTTAACAACATAGGTCATTTTAATAAGTAAGTTCGAATACATAAACATATTTAAAAGTCCAAAAAATTCAAAACGCCATTTTGAAACAAGATGGCGGATGAAGCTGCCATTGGACTAGGTTGATATTTATATGTACTATGTAGAAACCATGTTACATACAAATCGGTTTATAAATATGGGAGTTACAGTATGACAAATATCATATGTATATCAACATTTGAAAGGAGCGTTGCTTAGCGTTCCGGGAGTCATGATCGGTGAAAATATATCAAAATCTTCCGGCGATGCGTTCCTCCGGACGGCTGCAATGGATAGCTTGTTGCTTTTAGTAATGAAAGATACCTAAATCTTTCTAGAAATTTAGCCACCAATGTAAATCCGAATGCCAATTTTACCGAAGGTCTTTAAAATTAAGGTAGATTATAATAGAAACGGCATTATGACTAAAAAAAATACATGTCTATATCAAAAATTATGTTTATAAATCCTGTATTATTACTTCAATTGTCCTTACCTTAACACTAAAAAAAAATAATAATAATAATTTTAAAAAAAACCTCGCTGTTTATGTTACATAACCATGATTTTTAGTATTTTAATTACCATTCTATTATGCTAAAAATAGATAAATTTGTATGTTTCATTAGTACTATTTCTTTTCACTTAAAGTATTTTAACATTATGACTAAAAAAGAATTCAATAAATAATCAGGTTTTATAAATGCTATTATCTTTTGATCTATGTGATTAATATTTTAAAATATGAACTATGGAAAATGCAGTGCAGAGGAAATCTTATCTTACAAATGCAATTTGCTTAAAGATCTGTGATTCATTCATAACTCGATATAAAGATTATGGCTTCTGTAATATGATAATCTTATTTACATGTAAATGTATGGATTTAGAAGTCCCACATGCAGTTATCATGTACTATTCCTGAAGAAGCATAATGACATTTTATATATAATACCGAAAAGAGCAGTGAAATATTACATACGGCTTCCGTTACCCCAAGAATAATGATAGACAGCAAATATTAAATCCCCAAAATGAATTCCCCTTGCGAAATAAATGCTTTGAAAATATTCCGATGTGCACATTTATAAGGAAAATCCACTGAACATATTTTAAGAACAATAAAATTTTAGGTTTTTTTCCGGTGCAAGATTATTATATTTAGGACTAAGATGATATCGCTTCTGTAATTGAAATGGAATATAAAATTTTAAACAAAAAATTATGAACCACAAAATGTCACAAATCGTAAAAATTAGTCTTGAATTTCACATAACTACACAAAAACAATAAAACTTTTCATTCTTTCTTTCTTTTTTCTTTTTTTGCAATTGTTATAACAAGGTCTCCTGGGTTACAAAAATAAACCGTTATTTTATTTGGTGGCTACATTCTATTTTTACATTATATATATATATATATATATACATATACATATATATGTATATTTTAGAGTGCAAAAAAATGAATAAATAAGTAAATAAAAATAATAACAACAATCGCATTTACTTAATAACGTGTAATTAATTTAAGTAAAATTTTGAAATCGATTAAAAATCATGTTTTTGTGAGGAGTTTTCAGTCGAAGAAATAGCCAAAGATTACTATTTAAAACCAGACTTATTTTTAATGTAATGCACTTGAATGGTTTAAGTGCATGGTTTAATCAAATCCTTTATATTTGTATTTATTTATATTTAAATGTTCTATTTGCTTGTTGATGTAGTTTTTAATTTTGTTCTGTCATATAAAATTAGTATTTTAATTTATAAATTGGAAACAAATGTATAAATGTTTGTATTCATTTAAATAAAAGCGGATTTGTCTTACACAAGCGTTTGCATGAAATAGACGTAAATTTAAAAAAAATCATGCTTGAAAATTATTTTTAAAATAACGAAAAATTATTAAATAATGATATATCAAACAAATTGCGAAACAGATTTCAAACAAAATGCATTTGAAAGTACATTCACTCTTTCCTCCCCCCCCCCCGCTTATTCGATGGTTTTAAAAGTATTTTAGAAATTTCTAAAAATATAGCAAATCTAAATTTAAACCTTAGTCAACGTTCATCAAAATAACTTCAGCATTACCATGGACATGTTTGTCATTTATAAAATGTATTTTATATATAAAAAATAAGTTTGTTGAGCTGTAAGCCTTTATGAAGGAATGTATACTAAGAAAATATGCAAGCACCTTTCTAACGGTTTTTATAGGCAAATAGAATAAATCCGCTAAATAAAGTGATCCAACCATTAGTGGATCAATTATAGTCAGTGCTACGGGGTTTTTACTCTACCTCTTTCTGCTAAACTTTAGAAGTAAACTAACATGATTGTTACAACTTTTAATTCATGAACTATAATTGACAAAAAAGTAAATCCGGTCAAGCTGAAAAGCGAAGAAGTTATAAATAAATAGTTTTTTAATTGGTATTTTCTCAGTAGTTCATCAGGCGAAAGAACTCGATCGAAATTCTAAAACGTATTTTTCACGTTTGTTTCTAACAACAATTCTTTAAAAGATATTAGTAGAAATAAGCAAGATGGATGTGGAATGTTTTAACTTAGCGTAATTGTCTTCAACCAATCAAAAACTAAATGTTTACATTTTACTATTAAAAAAAATCACAAAATGGTTTTTCTATCAGAAGACGTCTGAATATAATGTGACAACAGTTGCATCAAAATTCAAAGAAAAATATTATAACTAGTGCTACACATAAAACTCATTTCAGCCAGAAATGACGCAATATTTCAAAAATTTTATCAACTACTAAAACGTATTAACTACTTGCAAATTTTTTTAAATCACTCTCAGTATGCGACGCCAAAGCATCGCTCGCATCTGAGCACGAGCAGTGGTTTAAATCAATTTGAACCATGACCAATTTTCCAGAGTCAAAACAAGCCTTTGAAACAACTGTTACATTCTTTAAAAGAAAAAAACCCACCTATACTCCTTATAATAAGGATTATCAAACCTATCGGCTTTTTGTGCCGTATCTGGCTCATCGTCATTTCTCATACAATTACTACATGATAAAACTGTGACAGAACAATCTTCCAAGCCATGATTACCGGCACATTTTACCCATTTATGATCTTCTGCACAATTGAAATACACACGTCCAAAGGCGCCTGGCAGCGGAAACAACTCAATATCTGAACAAAAAACTGATAAACTGATATCTTTCTATATTAATACAAATTTTACACCTTATGACCAATATTTCCACAATGGTCTTGTCCACATCAAAGATCCAGTTCTCTTTACACTTACGTATAGGACATTGCCTAATAATATCAAAATCACTAGCCCGATATTGACTTCTCCCCCTTTCCCCATCCTCCACCAAATTCCTCACTACATCATCAACCACATCGCCAGCCACACTAAAAACCAGAAGTCTATGCCAGTGTCTCTTCGGAACCGAAACTGTAACTTTATCCTCTACAAGATCAATTTTCTATGTAAGATTCTTTAATTTTTCATTTTAAGTTTTCATTATTAAAATCAGCTGGCCTGTAACGTGCATACGAGTCAGTGTACTCCTTTAGAAAGACCTCGACACAAAAGTCTCCAACTTTTAGGCTTTCATCCCTTTCTTTCATTATTGGCCTTAAACAGATAATCTCATCCCATTCCGTGACATTGTAAGGTATAATAACATTAATGTTCTCGTAATTGTAAAGACATAAGTGGTTAAATGTGACAATACCAAAACTTTCTATGATTATATTAATTTAAAGGCATGCAGATTCAACTTGATTGACGCCACACCTAGCGGCTTTGACACATTGGCTTTATCTGTCCATACTTGCCTTAGATCCCTTTTCACCACCGTGACATCATCACTTTCTTTGGGCATAACTATAACTATAAAATCCTGATGACTCCGAGTACTCAACTTTTTCAATGTAAAAAAAATTCTTTTGATTTTAAAGTATCCAGCAGGCCACCAGAAACACATTGCTTCGAATCTTCATAAGCTTTGGTATCCGTTAACATCGTTCTAACTTTTGTTTCGTTCACTACGCTCTCTCTTTGAGCTTTAACGAACCTAATATTTATGTAATTAAAACATTTTTTTTAACAAATTCATAATTTCAGTAGTAACCTTGTCACCTCCACTTTTTTTTACTTCTGCATTTCTAAAGAAGCATATCTTAAAACATTTACCTTCTGAATTGCAACAGAGTAGTCTTCCACCTCTCTCTCTCCGAAAAATTTATTTATTTTAGCCATTATTCAATGCATACTATTCTCAATACAATAAAAATACCTTCTATCAAAAACAACATCGTAGATTCCTTAACGTCCTTTTGAAGCTATTTAGCTCGAACTTGCATTTCAAGAAATCATTTCAAAGTAGCATTTGCAAGACATTTTCATTTTGATATATTAAAATCCTGCAAGGATAAACTTAATAGTCTTAGCCATTTGCATCATATTCCGTTATATAACTGAAAATATATTATAAAACATCATGCGCATTATCTTAACTCTGTACATTATCTTTTTATTCCCATGATGATTACAATTTAACTCTTCAAATCTTGGTAATTATAAATATCAATGTCAATGTTGTTTTGAAATATTTAATCACTAATAGTAACTGGATACAAAATAATGAATGTTTTATTGAATTCTGATAGATCTTTTTATTTAAGGTCAAACAATATAAGCTATGTACAGTTCGAGGAAAAAAACAAACACCCCTACTAACTCCTCAGAAAATTATCGTAGAAAGATGTTACTGGCAGCGAATGATTGGAAAAAAAAGTCTACTTTTAAATGATTTATATACAGTTTACTTAAGGCGCAACACAAGGCATAGAAAAAAACCCGGATAATAATGTAAAGTCTATCGGGGCATTCTTTTCAAATATCTCGCTCAGATTTTAATATTTTTACATGATTTTCTTTTTGCACAGGATAGCTGAGGACGATCTACAACCGGCCTAGGTTTTACTTTTTTTATTTTAATTTCAGATTTTTTTTAAAAAATACTTTAATTTTCAGGACCGGTTTGAACCGGTTGTGAAACTGAAACTGTCCTAATATTTAAAAAAATATAACCAAAATCGAAAAAGAAAAACTCGGCCGGTTGTGGATCGTCCTCAGCTATCCTATGAAAGAAAAAAAAAGAAAAAAGGAAAAATATTAAAATTTGAGCGAGATATGTGAAAAGAACGCCCTCATAGACTTTACATTATAATCCAGGTCTTTTTCTGTGCCTAGTTGTGGGGCTTTAAAGAGCCATCTACATATTAAAACAATTCGAAACTACTTTTGTTTTTTTTTCAATAGCCAAACATAATTATAACAAGATATTTCAAATCTTCTGTTCAAACTATAATACCTAGACGTTAAATATCAGATCATTTGAATGATATGTTTTTGAATTTATAAAAATTCAAAATTTAGTGCTTCTAAAATTCAATTACATTTCCATATGTTTATTAATATCGCCTGAAATTATACTCCTAATGTGCTAATTTTTTATGTAACAATAATACTGAATTACCCAATCATGAACACGTTTAATTCGCAATTTTTATAATTGTATGATATAAATTATGAATTAGGAAATAATTGTTTGAAAAAATTATGAATTGCAACCTACAATTTTTTTATGGTGTTAGATATATTAAGTCGTGCTTTATTCCAATATTTCAAATTTCGCTTCTATGTAGTTTCTAAATTGTACTGAAACAATAGCAAAATGATGGTATAAGGGATCATCTGTAATAGAAGCGACTAGATATTTTAAAACATGTAATCTATCAGTCTTCGATGACTGCTTGTGTAGCCTTAAGTTGCCTTGATCAAGAAGGATCAACAATCGAGTACCAAACTTTAATTTGGATATAGCCCCTAAAATATGTTTATTTTAAAATAATTAATTTCTCGGAAAGTTATCGTACGAAATGCATTAACCCTTAAATACATATTGTGTCATTTTCGATACCATAAGTGTTCCCGATTTATTGGGGGTTTTATTCACATATTGCGTATTCTCACCAGAAATTTAAAAGAGCAATTTTCACTTTACTTAATGACAGACCATTCGTAATTAAATAAAGAAAAATTTACTATTTAGATTTTTCTGGTATGAATTCTGATTCTTTGAATTGCGCATTTTATGGAACGCGCTATATCCTATGCATTTAAGGGTTAAGCTAATTGTAGAGTTTATTTATGCTGTCATACTTGGGTAATGCTATTAAAAAACAAAGTTAGTGTTCGTTGTAATATGTAAATGGTCCCCTAAGTAGCTTTATGTACATCATTAAAAAGATAACTTAATTTTCAGTAGTTTGGTTCCAGTAACTTTCTTCACTAAAATAATATTTTGCAGAGATAGTATGAAATGTTTTTTTTTCAACTGTACCTCTATTATGGTTATCAATGTGTAAAATAGCTTTTGTTTCAGTCAGATAAAAGTAAATGTAACATTTTGTACTCAAATAAAATTTACATTTTAAATCGGGGGGGGGGGTATATATATGCCCTTCATTTAATCTTAAAGGATCCAAAAGAAAAACATATTGAAATGATTTCTGATGGTAACAAAAAAAAATAAAAATAATCAAAAAAAAAAAAAAGTCAAAGAAAGCAATTTTCTTTCCAGAAGCAAATCACCATTCTTTTCCTTCGTTTTGCTTTGAGGGTTAATGTCCCTGGAGGTTTTACCATCCCTAGAAAACTAAAATACTTTATCCAAGATGCATGTTCGTTAAGGGGTTCACTTGAATCTTTTGGCTAAAGCGAATACAATACAGTATAATATGTTGGTAGTATATCTAAAGAAAGGTAATACATGTTAAAACGTTTTTGCGAAATAATCTCTCTATGCTCACAAAACAAAGTATTATTATTCACATTAAACTTACACTAAAAAATTAACTGATTTCTCACTCACATTACACTAATAAATTAGCTAAAGTCATGACCCATTGTAACATGCACCGTTAAGCCACTCATTGGAATATATTGCGCAATTTGTGTTCCCCCCCCCCCAAAAAAAAAGAGTTATCCATTAACAACATTTTGTAATAATTAATATGAGAATCATTTACAATAAATGTAACTTTCAATGATTAATGTGGATAAGAAATTATACGAAACGTTTTTAAAATGCACCATTAAGTCAGTCAATGGGATATTTAACCGCTCTTTCATGGTTACCTCTATCATGGTTATCAATTTCTAAAATACTTTCTGTTTCCGTTACATAAAAGTAAATGTAAGATTTTATACTGAAATACAAATGGCACTTCATTTGCATTTTAAATCGGGGGGGGGGGGGGGGATATATATGCCTTTCATTTAATCTTAAAGAATCCAAAAGAATGATTTCTACTTTTTGGAATGATTTTTACTCGTAACAAAATGGGAAAATAAAGTGAAAGAAAACAATTTTCTTTCTAGAAGCAAATCACCATTTTTCTTTACTTTGGTTTGCTTTTAAGGGCTAACGTCCTGGAGGATTTACCCAACTTCTAGAAAACTAAAATACTTTGACCAAAATGCTTGTTCATTAAGGAGTTCCTCTTGAATCTTTTGACTAAAGCGAATACAATGCAGAATAATATTTTGGCAGTATATCTATACAAAGGTAATACATGTTTAAAAAAAGCGATATAATTTCTCTAAGCACACAAAGCAAAATGTTATTCAGATTTTTTAAACTTATAAATCAAGTAAAGTCATGACCTGTAACATGCAGCGTTAAGCCACTCATTGTGATTATTTCGCTTTTTTTCGTGCCCCCCCCCCCCCACACACAAAAAAGGAATTAGCCACTAACAACATTTTGTAATAATTAATATATCGTTTTCAATGAATGTGACTTTTAATGGTTAATATAATAAGAAATTATAAGAAACGTTTGTAAAATGCACCATTAAGTCAATCATTAGGATATATCGCGCTCTATCATGGTTATCAATATGTAAAATAGCTTATATGTCAGTCAAATAAAAGCAAATGTAGTATTTTGTACTCAAATACAAATGCCATTTCATTTACAATTGAAATAGGGGTGGGGGAGCGCTATGTATGCCCTTCATTTAACTTTAAAAAATCCCCAAGAAAATATTGGAATGATTTCTATTCGTAACAAAATACGAAAATAAAGTGAAAGAAAACAATTTTCTTTCTAGGAGCGAATCACCATTCTTTTCCTCCGGTTTGCTTTGAGGGCTAACGTCCCTGGAGGCTTTACAACCCCTAGAAAACTAAAACACTTCATCCAAGATGCAAGTTCGTTAAGGGGTTCCGCTTGAATCTTTTGGCTAAAGCGAATACAATGCAGTATAATACAGGGTGTCCAGCAAATAACACCCTGATTTCAAAATTAAATTTCTCAAAAACAAACATCGATAGAATTATGCGGTAAACGGTTTGTTTATTAGGTAAGCTGTAAAAATCTTATACAGAAATTTCGAACGGTGAATATTTTGAAAAGATTGTGTTCTGATTGAAAAGAATGATTAGATTTGACATTTCTCTTGTTTTAGATTGTTTGCAGGGAACACGTTTTTCGGCTTATAGTGCCATATTTTAAGTTTTTTCGAACTAAAATTTTAGAATTTCGAAATTTCAAAAATTTATTACCAAAAAGCTTAAAAATGTGCCACTGTAACACGAAAACCGCATTCTCTGAAAGCAATCTAAAACGAGAAAAATCTCTAATCAAATCATTCTTTGCAATTAGAACACAATCTTTTCAAAATATTCACCGTTCGAAATATCTGTATAAGATTTTTACAGCTTACTTAATAATCAAACCGCTAACCACATAATTCTATCGATTTTTGTTTTTGAGAAATTTAATTTTGAAATCAGGGTGTTATTTGCTGGACACCCTGTATGTTGGCAGTATATCTACACAGATGTAATACAAGTTAAAAAAAATGGAAAATAATCTCTCTATGCCCACAAAACAAAATATTATTCAAATTTTTATGCTTATAAATTAAGTAAAATTATGACCTATTGTAACATGCACCACTAATGCATTCATTGGGATACATCAAACTCTTTTTCGTACCCAACACCAGAAAAGAGGAGTTATTCTTTAACAGCATTTTGTGACAATTAGAATAAATGTCAATTATAATAAATGAAACATTTAATGATTATATAGGAAATTGTACGATATCTTTGTAAAATGTACTATTAAGTCACTCATTGGAATAATATCCCGCTCTCCCCCACCCCCTCTCCCAGAAAAAGGAGTTGTCCTTTAACAGCACATTGTAATAATTAATATAAGTATCAATTATAATAAATATAACTCTCGATGATAAATATGGGTAAGAAATTTTAAAATGAATCATTAAGCCACTCATTGGGATATATCCCGCTATTTTTCGTGCTCTCCCTCCTCCACCAGAAAAAAAATTATCTTTTAACAGCATTTTGTAATAATTAATAAAGTGTCGATTACAACAAATGTAAATTTTAATGATTATTATGGATAAAAAATTGTAAGATACGTTAGTAAAATTTACATTAAGTCACTTATTGGGATATATCCAGCTCTTACTTCGTGCCCTTCCCCTCACTCCAAAAAAGAGTTATCCTTTAAAAGCATTTTATAATAAGTAATACCCTAATAGCATGCATGGTCACAGTGACGTAACAGTGACGTCACTGTGAGTCACTTTGGTCACATCACATCTGTGACCAAAATGCCACCCTTCAGTGACGTCACATTGTGACTAAAATGTGACGTCACACCTGTGACCAAAATGCAACCCCTCAGTGACTTTCTTAAAATTCTTTAGAAATTTATAAATATCCTTCAAAACATGTTATTTACTTTAAAAACATGTTTCCGGCAATTTAAATATCATCGCTTTTGTCACACTTTCGTCACAATGTTAATGTAAAATTAGTCGCAAATGACACATTTTTCACAAATTTGTCTCATTGTGACCACTTTGTGAAACGTCACAAAAGATCTCTAAAACGGCCATAAGACTTCACATTTTAGTCACTGTGACTTCACGTCGACGTCACGTGACGTCACATCGACAATCGATAGTCACAAAGTCACAATGTGACTTCACAACGACGTTGCAGTGACGTCACCATGCTTTACGGGTATGAGTGTCAGTTATAATAAATGTAACTTGCAGTGATTAATACGGGTAAGAAATTATAAAATGCATTTGTAATGAATACTTAAAACGAATTAAAGTTATTTAAAAGTCATTACCAAAGAAATAGGGACAATTACAGAAGTCACTCTTGAACGAATATTATGTGCCAATAATTTGCTTGCCAAACTTTCTTGTTTTAAGCAAGGCTACCTTATCATAATAACAAGGCTTGTCATTCGCCAAATTTCCTTTGTCTGCAGTACACGTGGTCAAAAATCACGTGATTTTCCCGTAAGTAGCGCCATCTAATGTGAGAACCTGAATATTTTCCATTTTTAACCGACTTCAAAGAGGAGGTTATGATTTCGACCTGTATGTATTTGTTGTTCACCCATAACTTTTGCAAATATGAACCGATTTTGATAATTCTTTTTTTGTTTGAAAGCGTATGAGGCCCATGTGGTCCCATTCGAATTTCATAAAAATCCGATAATTAGAACTTTTTTAAAAATAAAAACTTTAAATTTCAAACTCATTTTGAAGCAATCGACCAATTAGAAGTGTTCCTTTTGCATGCTTTCATATTACACTTACATAGACACACAATATTTTCACTGTTAAAAGTTTGAAGTTTTTGTTGCATCATCACTCCACCGCTTTTATGGAATATCTCCATTTTGACCAATGAGAATTCACCATAATACAATGAAGTAATCATTTTCTATAAAAGCGATGGATAGACGATAAAGTAAAAGTTTCAAATTTTTAACAGTGTTCAAAGTGCAAAATCCTAACTGGACGAGGGCCAGGATTCACATAAATTTTGCGCTGTTTGCGAAACGAGATTTATTAACAAGAAAATTTATTTAAAACATTGAAAAATTTGCTAAAATTCAGGCTTCTGATTCGTTAATCTGGTTTCGCTAACAGCGCGAATTCTACCTGGATTCCGGACAAGTTCTCTTATGCAAGAAACCGGAAATATAGCATCTAGGGGATATAGTGTGGAAATCGGCTATCTCAGGGCGTGTTCAGAGCAACTTACAAAAGTAACCAATGTTACCGATCGATTGTAGGGCAGTACAAAAGCAAACTGTGGCAGCAATGAAAACTATTCTGTTGAATTGTAGCTGACGTCACACTTTGCTTTGATTTTCATTTCGTATTTGTCTACAATCGGTAAGTGGTCGGTAAGTAACCGGTAAGTTGTGGTGAACACGCCCTCTTTAATACTTAAAATAAGCGCTAAAATGTTCTGTTCGTTAAATGTGCAACAATGCTAATGAAATTTAAAGATAGAAACGACATCTGCAGGACATTTTCTAAAAATGCAAGAATTATTGCGAGTCTAGATAATGTATCACGAAAATGCCGCAGATGTCGCTGTGATCGACACTTTGGAATTCAGTAGTATCGTTGCACATTTAAAGGATACAAATTTTTAGCACTGCTTGCATTGTAAAAAATTGAACCCTTTTGCTGCATCGTCACTCCATCGCTTTTATAGGAAACGATTACTTCGCTCTATTATGGAGCATTCTCATTGGTCAAAACAAAGAAATTTTATAAAAGAGATGGAGTAACTATGCAGCAAAAGGGTCAAATTTTTTACAGTGTCGATAGCAAATTTTCACTCCATGTAATCCAGACTCTCTCCTTCGAACAATGAAAAGTTCTTAAAAATAAAGGCTTATGATTGGTCAATCTTGTTTTGCTTAACAGCGAACAATCATTCTCGATCCTAACCACTGTTGCAGAGATGCTAGTTTTTTTTTCAAAGTACGAAATCTTAGCTGGAACAATTCTCGTATCCACCAAAGTGAAAGATCCACATCGATCCAGACATGAGAATTCGATATCGAAAAGCTGAAAATTCATCTCTAAAGAGCCTTACACGCTAAAGCAAGAGTGTCTGTAAATCAGGGTGCTTGTTATGCCGGATTCACAAAGTGATTAAAGTACATTGCTATGTGCTAGATTTACATTTGGACAAATATAAATGACGAAAAATTTTGATAAGCTTACCATTAAAGTTAAGCGAGTTAACTTCTTTCACCCATAAAACAAATTCGTTCAGGCGACTACCGCCAAGTTCTGGAATAAAAATTCTTAAATTTTCTGTACTTTGGAAAACCGCGTTTATCAAAGAACATTCTTAACTTCAAATATTACTACTTTCATATAGACGCATGTTGAATCATGGTGTGATTTTGATAATATCTTCCTTTTTATTTTTTAACCGACTTCAAGGAGGAGGTTATGATTTCGACCTGTATGTATTTGTTGTTCACGCATAACTTTCGTAAATATAAACCGATTTTGATAATTCTTTTTTTGTTTGAAAGCGTATGGGACTCATGTGGTCCCATTCAAATTTCATAAAAATCTGTTGATTAGAACTTTTTAAAAAATTAAAACATTAAAATTCAATATCTTTTAGAAGCAATCGACCAATTAGAAACGTTCATATTTCATGTTTTTAAGTTACACTTACATAGACACACGATCTTTTCAAAATGTGAAATCCTAACTGAACAAGGTTCACATTTATTAACAGTGTACACTGTAAAAAAATTGACCCTTTTGCTGCATAATCACTCCCCCGTTTTTAAAGAATATCTCTCTCTTGACCCATGAATATTCTGCACGATAGGCCGAAGTAATCGTTTTCTAAAAAGGCGGTGGATTGACGATGCAGCAAAAGGGCCAAATTTTTTACAGTGTACACTGTAAAAATTTTGATCCTTTTGTTGTATCGTCACTCCCCCGCTTTTATAGAATATCTCTCCTTTGACGCATGAGAATGCTCCATGATACATTGTTAAAAATTTGACCCATTTGCTGCAGCGTCACACAACAACTTTTATTGAATATGTCTTTATGACCAATAAGAATGCTCCGTAACACAGTGAAGTAATCGTTTTGTATAAAAGCGGTGGACTGATGATGCAGCAAAAGGCTCAAAGTTTTTATAGTGTAATTGGGACCAAAGCGTTTGTAAAAAGAAATATTTCCGAATCAAATGCTGTCACTCTCTTATAGAGGCAGCCAGATGTAGGTAATGAGTTTCAGATTACTCATCGAATACGCCACCGCTCATTTCCGATTACAGTGTCACTGTAAAAAATGTGACCCTTTTGCTGCATCGTCACTGCCCTGCTTTTGTAGAATATCTCTCTTTTGACCCATGAGAATACTTCGTAATTGGGTGAAGTAATCGTTTTCTATAAAAGCAATAGAGTGATGATATAGCAAAAGTATCAAATTTTTTACAGTGTAGGTTCCCTCGATATGAATATGACACATGTAGCACAGTATATAATTGGTTGAAACGATTCTGGACAAAAACGAGTCACCAAGCATCTTGTTGAGCGGGCAATTTTCGTCAACCTTGTTAACTTCTCATACGAGTACAATCTAATTCTTCCAGGAAATCATCATCATCAAATTCCATAATGAAAAAATGCCTGGCAATGCAATGCACTTTTAAAAATTTGCAACTTTTGCTGCATCATCACTCCATCGCTTTTATAGAATATCTTTACTTTTATCAATGAGAATCCTTCATAATGCATTTAACTAATCTTTTTCTATATAAGTGGTGAAGTGATGATACACTGTTAAAAATCTGCTGCATTTTGTTGCAACGCACTCCGCCGCTTGTATATAATGTCTCTACTGCGACCTTTGAGAATGCTCCTTAATACAGTCAAGTAACCGTTTTCTATACAAGCGCTGGAGTGCGTAGCAAAAAAATGCAGCAGATTTTTAACAGTGTACACTGTTAAAAATCTGCTGCATTTTGCTGCAACGCCCTCCACCACTTGTATATAATATCTCTATTCCAACCAATGAGAAAGCGCCATTTCACGGCCAAGTAACCGTTTTCTATACAAGCAGGGGAGTGCGTTGCAGCAAAATGCAGCAGATTTTTAACAGTGTACAGCAAAAGTTTCAAATTTTTAACAGTGTAGTTGGGACAAAAGCGTCTGTAAAAGAAATATTTGGGAATGAAATGCTGTCACTCTCTTATAGAGGCAGCCAGGTATCGGTTATGAGTTTCAGATTCCTCGTCGAATTGCCACTGCTCATTTCTGATGCCATTACTACCTGTATAGGTATTAGAGTGTTGCTCTTTATCGATTGAAGCATAGTGCGATTTTTGCTAAAATCTTTCTTTTTCCTTTTTCTGAGTGAAGGGGGAGTACTTTTGACTGACTACACTAGAAAAGCATTTTACTATACATTAATATATGAAGTCATTTTGCTCATATATGGAAGCACTATGTCGCGCTCTTATGTATAAGGACACTTTACTTGATGGATTGTCACCTTTTGAAAGCCACTTTCGATGACCGTAGGATTGGATGCAGACTAAGATTTCATAAATGCGGTAGCTTTTCGAAGTGGCAGATCTTGTCTGAAGAAGTTACCATACAAAAAAAATCTTAAGATTCACAACGATACTAACCGATATTGTAAGTGGTTTCAGAAAAGTTGACAATCAAACAGTGACAAGTAAACTGAATACATCAGAACTTAGCAAAGTGCGTACATTAATATTGCATTGCAAAGAGCTATCGTGTGCCAGTACACATAATTATGTATTACGGTATGCATAACTAAAAAGTAGGAAATAAAATAAGCTTTTTAAGAAAAAAATATCAACCGACTTCAAAAAAGCGCTAAAAAGAATTAAATAATTCTTTAAAGTTCTCTAAGGCCAAAACGTTATCCAATAAGCACACATCGGATATTAGATACCGGCATAAAAAACGGTTAAATTTAATATGTATAATTTAATGTCCACCAAACATAGATTTTAGAGATAATATTATTTTACAAGAGATGAATTGACATATTTATGATTTATTTTATGAATATATACATATAAAAAGTAATGAATTACTTTTTGAAGTTGGTGCCAAACTCTATTTGATGTATATTAAGAATTGTAGCTAAATTATACCTAGTGCCATAATTAAAATGGGGATAATCATTATCGATTGTGATTGTTTGGCACCAACTTAAAAATGTAATTCATTACTTTTTATATGTATATATTCATAAAATAAATCATAAATATGTCAATTCATCTCTTGTAAAATAATATTATCTCTAAAATCTATGTTTGGTGGACATTAAATTATACATATTAAATTTAACCGTTTTTTATGCCGGTATCTAATATCCGATGTGTGCTTATTGGATAACGTTTTGGCCTTAGAGAACTTTAAAGAATTATTTAATTCTTTTTAGCGCTTTTTTGAAGTCGGTTGATATTTTTTTCTTAAAAAGCTTATTTTATTTTCTATGAATTTGTGCATGGAATATTAGCAGTAGTATGCACCAGGTGGCGTTACTTATAAGACAAAGTCATATAATAAGTTGGCAATTATAGGGACAATTTCAACAATAGATTTTCTCCTGAATGCGAGGCCTTGATATTATGATAAGGTAGCCTTGGTTTTAAGTATAGATATTAAAGATAGATGTCGCTCTAGACTAAATAAAAAAATGTAAATCTACAAAACTAGTAAAATCTATAGAAATATGTTATTAAACTGTATGCTTATTAAAATTTAATCCGTACACTGTAAGGAAAAAATATGCAAATCTATAAAACTATTTTTTGTAAATCTACAGAAATTTGTATCTTTACTAAATCAATTTCCCGAAAAATTCTCAGTAACATTGCGGTTTTTTTAAACTGCATAAACGTATCTGTGTTTTTTTGTTGTTGTTGCATTTATATAAAAAGTTTTTAGCTTCCCAGTTTCCTAGAAAACTTTAAGGAACCTCGTTTAATCATGTCGTGCGTATTAAATGACTCTTATTTCATACGTCAAATTTTGATCATTAAAAAAATGATGCTTTTACTGATGTTTATGAACTCAGTGGGAAATAATAAAACATTTTGCTTTGGGCAATAAATGTATGCATTATTTTTAACAATTTAAAAAATGGTTGCTATTTTTGGTCGAGAATAGACCTAGTGGTGTCCGGATTGTGTTTGCTTCAGGAATATGAAAGGTTAATCCACGGCGCACTAAATTTATGAATGTGTGATTATGCTAGCCACGTTTTGGTTTTTATTATCTCAATTGGAAAAATTCAAACATTTTGTTTTGGCAAATAGATGTCCACATTTTATTTCTTCCACTAATTATTTTTTATACTAGATTCATTTTATTTAGAAACTTTTTTATTTGAATAGAAAATAGAAATGTTGTTGTTGATAAAGACGAAAGTAAAAAAGTAACAAAATGAGTAAACGCAAAATATCATATACATATATAAATCCAAAGGTAGACTCTGTACGAAAGATCGACTATTAAAGCTAAAAAACGAGGTCTGATTATCAAGCCCACCGATTACAAAATGTGCAAAGATCATAAGTAGAAACTATTTAATGGTGAACTATTTAATTGTAAAAAAACGTGTGGTTTTCCATCTAAATATAGAAATTATTTATGTCTTAAATTTTAGTCTCTGAAATCAACATTTTCCAAATGTTGTTGTAATTTGTTAAATTGCACTTATTTTGTTTAATATTATTATTATTTTACAATGCACTGTCTTAAACTGTTATAATGCTCAATATAAATGTGTTGCATTTTAAAAATGAAAAGAAAATATTGTTCAATGATACAGTTAAGTAGAATAAAGCAAGAAAATTGAATGAATTTGAATCCCTCTTTAAGCATTTTTTCGTCACATTAAAGTATTTGCTTTTATGCAAGAACAGAACATTTCAAGAAAAATAAAGAAATATATGCAAAACATAAGTAAATTTTAAGAAATATATTTTTTTATCGTTTATTTGAATGAATACACATTGAGCTTCAAAAAACATTTTTTTTTCTTACAGTCATTAGAAATGAATATTTATGCTTGTTTTTGTTTTAGTTACCAAATCAAAAAATGAGTTTCTACCCTCATAGAATGCATGGTTACAGTGACGCCACTGTGACGTCACTGTGAGTCACTTTGGTCACATCACATCTGTGACCAAAATGCCACCCCTCAGTGACGTCACATTGTGACTGAAATGCGACATCTTTCTTAAAAATCTTTAGAAAATTACAAAAATTCTTCAAAAAATGTTATTTACTTTAAAAAACATGTTTCTGGCAGTTTAGATATCGTCGCTTTTGTCACAGTTTCGTCACAATATTAATGTCAAAGTGGTCAAAAATGACACATTTTTCACGAATTTGTCACACCGTGATTTCACAAAGTGGTCACTATGTGACGTCACAAAAAAGCTCTAAAACGGCCATAAGGACTTCACATTTTAGTCACTGGGACTTCACATCGACATCACGTGACTTCACAACGACGATCGATTGTCACAAAGTGACTTCACAACAACGTCGCAGTGACGTCACCATGCTTTACGAGTAGCTAATCGGAAGCTGCTGTTTAAAAGACCTAAGACATAAAATCATTTTAAATTAAGAAAGATACAATATAAAATATAAGATCATTTTAAAAATTCAAGAGGGTTATTTCGCATAGATTCTCCCTCCACCGTAAATATAATAATAATAACAATAATACATAAATAATAT
This sequence comes from Maratus speculifer, assembly GCA_964019185.1. Classification (NCBI taxonomy): domain Eukaryota; kingdom Metazoa; phylum Arthropoda; class Arachnida; order Araneae; family Salticidae; genus Maratus; species Maratus speculifer. The sequence goes on from OZ025291.1 coordinate 325,589,446, forward strand.
AGATACATATAAATATAAATATATATGTACATATATATATATATATATATATATATACACTATATTGCCATTGATTATGGGACACTTGCGATTTTAGACATTTTACTAAATATCTAGAAAAATACATGAGGAATCATCTCGAAACTCTTAGTGTATAAATATAATAGTATACGTCATACATCTCCGTGAAGATTTTTTACCGAAACGCCATAGGGAACCGTCAACAAATTAAAAAAGGATGAATATCTTTTGAATAACCCTGTCAAAACTAATGTAGCAAAAGCGCTCAAACTCTAGATTATGATTGAATGCCTTATTGTAATACACTGTGTTCATTTTTATGCAAATAGCATGCACACTCGCAGAGTAATTAAGGTTTTTATAAAAATGGTCCCAAATTTTTCCAAGTTTTTCCATTATAATTTTCAGAGTTCTTAATATAAAATAATATTTTTTTTTCAGAAAATATGACAAACAACATTGCAAACAGTACCCTGTAATCAGAATTAAAAAATAATAAAAATTGTATGAAAAATGAGTAGGTTTACTATATAATTTTTTACTGCGCATGCGTCAAAGATATCAAAATTTCATTTCCATATTATGTTAGCTAAATGTATAGAGCAACTTTTGTAAAAGTCTCAAAATCATAGCTTGAAAATTCTGAAAGTAATCGTCTATAGAAAAAGGACAAAATCCGTTGTTTCCAAAATGAAGCAAAAAAATGAGGGATTTTATCCAAATGCAGTAGTACATCCCATATTGTGTATTCTATATTGACACTAATCAATGAATATATGGATACAACCCCTCTTGTTTTTGCTTCATTTTGAGAATAACGGATTTTCGACTTATTCAATTGACGATTAGTGTCAGAATTTTCAAGTTATGATTTTGTGACTTTCACAAAAGTTGCTCTATGCATTTAGCTAAAATAATATGCAAATGAAATTTTGATATCGTTGACGCATGCGCAGTAAAAAATTATTTAGTAAACCAACTCATTTTTTATACAATTTTCATTATTTTTTAATTCTGATTACAGGGTACTGTGTGCAATGTTGTTTGTCATATTTTCTGAAAAAAATAATATTTTATATTAAGAACTCTGAAAATTATAAGGAAAAAACTTGGAAAAATTTGGGATCATTTTTATAAAAACCTTAATTACTCTGCGAGTATGCATGCTACTTGCATAAAAATGAACAAGGCTTATTACAATAAGGCATTCAATCACAATCTAGAGTTTGAGCGCTTTTGCTACATTAGTTTTGACAGGGTTATTCAAAAGATATTCATTCTTTTTTAATTTGTTGACGGTCCCCTTTGGAGTTTCGGGAAAAAATCTTCACGGAGATGTATGACATATACTATTATATTTATACACTAAGAGTTTCGAGATGATTCCTCATGTATTTTTCTAGATATTTAGTAAAATGTCTAAAATCGCAAGTGTCCCATAATCAATGGCAATATAGTGTATATATATATATATATATATATATATATATATATATATATATATATATATGAGTTTTTTAATACATGATTTTAGGAATCTTAATACAAAACAAAATATTTATAGAATACCGAACAATTACAATTTTTGAAATTTCGCAAGTTTAAAATACTGCAATTTTGAATATACAGAAATTCCTAAAATTTCATAATTATTTGTTTTAATTAACATGCAGAAGGTACATAAAAAATCCTCAAAGAGATAATCTACATGGGTGTATCTATGGAAGGTTTTACGTGATGGATTAAATTGTAATTCACTGTAAATATTGATATCTCAAACAGTATATTTATAACAAAATTAGAGAGGATTGGTATAGATCTTTCGTTGTAATAGTTTTTGTATTTCGTGTCAATGTCTTTTATCATATTTCTGGATTTCTTGATTTCTGCTTTTCATTATATAGTAAACTATTTTTATAAAATAGCATAAGGAAGAAATACAAAAAATCATTAAACTGATAATTTATATGAGCACATCCATGAAAGGTTTTATGTTACTGGTTAGACTGTGTTCATAGTAATTATTCATACATCAAATATTATATTTATCGATAAAAAATTAGAAATAATCTGATGAGATCTGTTATAAAAAACTCTTATGTATTTTTTATCAATGATCTTCACTAAATTTCTATATTTCTGTGTTTATACATATATGTACAGGGTATTTATTAAGTCCCAGACCCATTTTGATGTTTAATAACTCGTAAAATAATGAAGATATAAACAGACTTATGGCATTTATTGATGGCATAACTCATATAATTTCCTTTTCAGGTGTGAATATCTTTACTTTTGTAAACATTGTCTGCGCGTGTGGATAATTTTAGATAATTTCATTTTCCAGTCTAAATATCTGTACTTTTCTAAATATCGTCTGCTTATTAATTGCATTTTTCTCTCTTTTGTTTTTGGCAACTATTGCAATATTATGTTTACTTTTGATGTGTTTGTTCTATGTTAGTTTTGTATGTGATGTTTTATTCGAGCGGATATTCAGGAGAATGCATACACCACAAGAGAAAGCACAGATTTTTCAGAAAAGACGATCTCATCAGTCGTATACTGAAAGTTTAAAACCGGATTTATTTTTAATAATGTCGAGAAATTGCTGCGGAATGCAAAAGCCTCTCCGTCTCATGAGAATTGAAGAAATTCAGAATTCTCAGACGTCAAAATTTAGTACACTATTTACAATTAATGCAACAGATATTCTTTCAGGAATATTTAAAAAAAATCTTCATGGAAGGAGCAAACAAAAGAATTGGTAACATCAAATCGCTCAAATTTAATCCTCCAACTATCTATTAACAGCCAAATCTTATTATCCAAGAATATATTTCCTCAGTAAAAAAATTATATAAATTAAATCCGAAAAAAGAATTTTCTGCAAGCCAAAACTATCGCTATATCTCCCAGTATGGAAATCCTAACGACGCCAAAGTCCGTAAACAGTCTCGCTCAGCATAATCTCCATTGACAAGTTAGGTCTTCCTTGACTTTAGACATATTGGAAAATATTTCCGAACGTTTTTCCACAACTAGAAGAGCTTCAGCCACATGTTTTTTTGCAACAAGATGGTGCACCACCTCGTTGGGGTACCATCGTTCGTACTTCTTTGAATGACCATTTTCCAGGAAGATGGATTGGGCGAGGAAGTCCAATTCCTTGGCCACCCAGATCACCTGATATAACACAGCTGGACTTTTTCCTTTGGGGATTAGGAAAGGACAGTGTTTACAAGTGGACAGTGTCGAACATTGATGACTTAAAAGCCAGAATTACAACCGCAATAGCTTCGGTGGATGCCGACATGCTTGCCGCTACCTGGAGTGAAATTGACAATCGACTTGATATTCCCCGTGCGACAAATGGGGTACACGTGGAAGTTCATTGACAAGGGTCATGAAACTTTTTGAGTCTATCTAAACATTTATGTTATTAATTTTAATCTATCTTTATTATTTTATAAGTTATTAAACATCAAATTGGATCCGGGACTTTATAAACACCCTGTATCTATCTATCTATCTATCTATCTATCTATCTATCTATCTATATATATATATATATATATATATATATATATATATATATATATATATATAGTGGTGGCCAAAAGTGTGGACATTTTTTGAAAGTTTCATGTTTTTCAACTTTGTGTGCTGGTAGAATATATTAATTTTGACTTAAATACAAATGTTTATATATCAAATTGAAGGCAATTTAATGTAGAATTTAATAACAAAAACAGTATTACAATATCTGTATTACAAAAAAAGTTATGCAACTAATAGTAAGATCTATCTTAGATTTGCATTTTTTTAAAGTGATACTTACACAATCAATACTTCGTAGGATAACCCTTATTTTTTAAGACAGCTTCACAACGTCTTTTCATCGAGTAAACGAGTGTTTGCAATTCATGTTTCGTAATCACATGGTGCCAAGAATCAATTATAGATTCAATAAGTTGTCTTTTATTGGATGGACGTTTTTCTCGTACAAGAATTTTCAAACGTCGCCACAAATTTTCAATTGGATTGAGATCAGGGCTGTTTCCTGGCCATGGTAATATATCTATGCCTTTATTTTGAAACCATGCTTTGCATACTTTTGCTGTGTGGCATGGAGCTGAATCCTGCTGAAAAATAAATGGTGCTTTGTTGGGGAAGAGATCCCTGATGGAAGGTATCAATTTTGGTTCCAGGACAGTTTCTATGTATTTTTTGCCATTCAGGATGCCATCAATCACTTGAATTCGGCCTACACCATCTGCAGACATACATGCCCAAATCATGACACTTGTCGGGTTTTTTGTAGTTGCTTCAATGCAATCAGGATGAAGTGCTTCACCTACTCTACGTCTCACGTATTTTCTACCATCACTACCAAAGAGCGATATTTTAGTCTCATCGCTCCAGATTACTTGCCTCCATTGATTTTCTGACCATTTAATGTATTTTTTTGCCCACTTAACTCGTTTTTCGCGTTGCTTTTGATTTAAATATGGTTTTTTCCTTGGAATTCTAGCTTGAAGTCCAAATCCTGATAATCTTCTTCTTATCGTTCTTGAACTTACTGCAATACCTGCTGCATTCATTTCACATCTAATGGCGTCTGATGATTTTTTTCTATCTTGAAGGCATAGCCGTTTAATTTTTCTATCGGCAGTAGCATTTGTGCATTTTTTTCTGCCTGATTTGGCCTTATTTTCCACTGATTTCGTTTTTTCATAACGTAAACAGAACTTTCGTACACCAGAACAAGTCACTGAACCGCCAACTTGTCTTGCAATTTCAGCATAAGAGAGGCCATTTTCTCTCAATATGACAATTCGGCTTCTTTTTGTAAGTGTCCAGTCAGTTCTTCTTGTTGGTGACATTGTTTAAAATTAGTTTAATTAAAAAAAAGCACTTAAACTATTCAAAAACAGCAATACTCTATTTAATTGCACTAGTATGCGTCATTCCATAAAATATTTCCACAATAATAACTCCTTTACTATCCAAATAACCTAAACTATAGTTACAGACATTTGATTGGTCCTCAGAACAGTGTTTGTGATTGGCCAGTACGCTTTTATTAGAAAAACCGTCATTATTCAAAACGATTTGTGTTTGTTTGTTCTACTTAAATGAGCATAACTTTTTTTGTAATACAGATATTGTAATACTGTTTTTGTTATTAAATTCTACATTAAATTGCCTTCAATTTGATATATAAACATTTGTATTTAAGTCAAAATTAATATATTCTACCAGCACACAAAGTTGAAAAACATGAAACTTTCAAAAAATGTCCACACTTTTGGCCACCACTGTATATATATATAGATAGATAGATAGATAGAGAGATAGATAAATTTAGAGCTGTTTTTATAAATTACTATAAAAAAGATATGTAAAACATCATCAAGGGATAATTTACGTGAGTATGTTCATGGAAGACTTTGTGTTGTTAGTTAGATAGTAATTAGTTCATAGTAATTATTGATAAGAAATTACAAACAATCTAATGAAATCTTTTATAGCAAACACTTATGTATTTTGTGTTTATGTTTTTTACTATATTTTCATACTATATAATTTCATACCATACTCTATATTTTTTACTATATTTTTGTTTTCACTGTATTTAAGAGTAACTTTTTAAATTCACATAAAGAAGCTATACAAAAAATCATCAGATAATTTACATGAGTATACGTATGGAAGATTTTATGTTATTAATTGGATTGTAGTTCATAGTAATTATTGATAAGAAGTTAGAGATAATCTCTTTAGAGATGTAATCTTTCATAGGAAATGCGTTTGCTTTTCTTATCAATGATTTTTAATATATTTCTACATTTCTGATTTTTTAAAAATTATATTTAGAAATATTTTTGTAAATTAATGTGAAAAAGACGTATAAAAAATCATCAAAGTGATAATTTACGTGAGTATATACATTGAAGGTTTCATGTTATTATTTAGATTGGAATTCAGAGTAGTTATTGGTAAGAAGTTACAGATGATCTGATGTAGTAAACACTTATTAATTTGTATAAATGTGTTTATTTTATTTCTGTATTTTCTATGGATTTTATTAGATTTTGGGATAATTTTTTTAGTTAACATATAGAAGATATACAAAAAACCAACAAAGTGATAATTTACATGAGTATATCTGCAGAAGGTTTTATGTTATGGGTTAGATTGTAGCTTATAATAATTCTTGGTAGGCCAAATATTATCTTTGTTGGTTAAAAAAAAAAGAAAAAATAGTAGACTTTAAATATTTCGGTCCTGAGGACTCTGATAAGTACAAAATACTGCGTAATTTTTATCGATGTAAAAAAAAAAAAAAAAAAAAAAAAAAAAAAAAAATGTATCGAACTATCACAATAAACAAATGAAATTATCTTTTATATATATACCAATATAATTAAAACGATCACTGTTATACTCATTTTTATTTTGTCTCAAAAAAAGCGTCAAATATACTGGGATAGCTTATGCTAAACAATTTTATAAATAATTTAAACATTTCAAAAAAGAAGCAAAAAAGAAAAAAAAAACAAGAAAGAAATTACGTACTTATCTATGAATCACGTATCTATATCTTTTATGATAAATGCTTCTGTATTTTGCATCAATGTTTTTTTATTATATTTCTAAAAATTATTAATACCTTTCTGAGTATAAGACTTCCAATATTTTTCGCAATACGTACACACAGGAAATGCTTTTGGGACTATGCCAGGAGATATTCATAAAAGTGATATGTCATGTCATTTATTATAAATTCAATATTTATCTAAAGAAGAAATGATAGTCATTGAATTATTTTAAGATAGAACATTTCTTATCGCTGGTATTTATTGAAATTTAAATAAAAAGATGTCTATTTATATAGTGATAAGTATATTTCAGTGAAAATCGTATCATTTCTATAAAGCATTCAGAATCATAATTCTATTATATTAATTTGACTACATTAACATAAATTGTTTTATTTTTAATAAGTCTCGTGTTTGTCTCCATCTTCTCATAAAGAACTTGTGCTATTCTGAAACAAAAAATAAAACAAAAAAGTAGTTAAAGAAACAAATAAAAGAGTATAAGGTGCCTATTAATCTATTTATATTAAAACACTTCAAACACCTTTTATCAGTTTTTAAAAGAAACTAGCATAAAAAATAAACTAAACATTATTTATTATTAGAAAAAAAATGTCTATTTCAAAGAAAATTTTGCTAGAAAAATTATGTTGTTCATAAATGAACCTTGTCTTAATCCCTTAACTGCCGATAGCGTATATGTTCGTCTTTAAAGAAGGCCTCCATATAATATAACAAGTTGGAAATTGCACGTGAAGCGTAGGAAATGAGGTGCGTTCGTACGATAATGAAGTTTTAAAAATATCACTCTCATATATCAATCTCATAAAATTGTAAATAGTTAATTACAATTAAAATGCGCAGCAACCAATGTTCTCTCTATACTCATTATGTAATGGAATGCCTTTGTGTGGCCTTGTAAATCATTAACAAAAGTTCTTTGCACAACTGACTATGCACAATCGATATTATAATATGTACTTTATGATGCATATCAATATTATTATGTTCGAATGAGTGTAATATTATTAAAATGCATTTGAAACTTTTTTATCCATTGACTGTAATGTAACGGAGCACTTTTGATTGTCCCTGTATTTGATCTATGCATTCTATTTTGAAAAATATTGAAATGACTTGACAAAATTATGCAATAAGTATGTAATTTAAATTTCAAACGATTAAAATGCATTTGCAACATTTTTCCCCATTGACCGTAATGTAACGGGATACTTTTGATCGTGCCTGTAATTGATCTATTCATCCGATTCTCATAAAATTTCAAATGACTCGACAAAATTATGTAATAATTATATATTTTAAATTTCAAAACATTCGGTTGGGTAGTTTTTGCGTTGTTATATGCGGTCATAGAGAGACAGACGATCAAACAGACAGACGGACAGACGGACGGACTGAACGACAACTATAGGTGCTACATATTTACATAATTACAAAGGTACCTAAAAATGGCAAATTGACAGGACCAGCAGGCCAATTTTCATCTGCAGAGCAGTACTCTGCACGCTTATAATGTGTGATTTGTGTCTTATTTTGTTGATTTGTTATTTCAGAAATCTAATGCACATCTTATTTAATTGCTGAATTATGTTATTATGTAAAGCTATGGATATCGTGTCAGATTTCTTCTGCAATTAAAGGGTTAATTTTACTCAAAATTTCACATTTTCTCTTAAAAATAACATAATACTAAAAGTTATTAAAAATTATGTCTGCTCAGTATTTAAATTGTGTGAAAATATTTAAACATCACATCCCCTAGACTTTTTCAATTCAAATAAGTTTAACATTTTTTTATGTTAAATTTACCATTATCTTATGTTTTTTTAATAATGAATGCATACATATATATCTATAACAGACATATATTTAATGCATGTTCCATATATTTCAAATATATTCTCATGTACTTCAACACTGGTATCGTTAGACTTCTGACTTACCCTAAACCGGTACAAAATAATTCTGCAACAAGAATTTATTGAATAAAAAATAAATAAATAAAGTTCTTAAAATAAAATTCTAGTTATAAAAAAAGTTCTTGTTATGAAGGCTTGGACTACATTTTATAGACCGGGAGAAGGAAGCACAGACAATCACCGCATTGAGTTTTGGAAGAAAACCTACTAGTAGTGTAATCTCGATTCGCATATTAAAATGCAATCGGTCTTGTAAATTATATCTTGGTGGAAAACACCTAAAATCCGATTTTAACGGTTCATTCGTTAGTTTACTAGGTACTTACGTATTAACGCCACCGCAGCAGAACTTGAGCAAAATAATGGCGTCGAAAAATGAGCAAAAAATGCATTTAAAGACACTAAAAAGGACTAAAAAAGCACTAAAACACTAAAAAATGGCGTCAAAAATTAGCAAAAAACAAGGCAACAAGGAATCCAAAAGATAACTGCGGTGGCGTTAATACGTAAGTACCGTTTACTATTGTGCTTCCTTGCACTCAAAAGTATAGAAACATGGAGGATTGGGAGCAGGAAAATACAATAGTAAATCTATGAACCAAACGCTAAAATCGTTTTTTTAAGTTTTTTTCTACCATGTTATGACTTGGTATACCGATTTAGTTAAATATGTGAATGGAAAATTAACTAATTCTAGATTTTCATACGTGAAGTCGATGGGGTGATTGTTTATGCCGCCGCGTCCGGTCTAAGAGTAGTATTGCTAGCAATAAGTTGTATTACCAATATACTAGATTAATTTACGACACGATAATTCAATCGGAAAATTAATTATAAGAGACATAAAATTTCCACGTGGGTGAAAAAAGTCCGTTCCAGGATTCGAACTAGGGATATATTGGCTGAAGTTCACCAATGCTCTTCTAACTGAGCCATCCAGGACACGAACACTGGCGGACTATTTCACCCAAATTGTTGTATTTTAGGACTCCAAACTTCGAAACTCCATGGCACACGAACATTTTGCAAGCTGCGTGAACTAATGACTTTTTTTGTATACTATTTTTGTTTTGTTATGTTGTTGCTGTTCTATGATTGTTCTGAGCAAACGAGAACGAGACGTACATTTTGTACGCATTATAAATTGAGATGTAAAATAAAAGTAATATTGTTCATGTAATATTTGTATTCGTCCTGTAAATTAAATGTTATAGTTTCGTCCAAAGGAATCTTTTATTGAAGGATATACTTATCATTCAGACGAGATAAACCACATAAAAGCGAATAACCTACATTCCGAGGTAAGAGTTCTAGATTAATAAAGATTATAGTATTTATTACGAAACACAAATAACCTCAACGATTATATAATCTGGTCTGATACTATAGATCAGCTCAACGGAATAAATGCAGCATTTTCTGCAGTTTCCTTATATTGACCTTCGATTTATTCTGTTGAGCTTATCCATAGTATGAGGCTATTTGGGTGAAATAGTCCGCCAGTGTTCGTGTCCGGGATGGTTCAGTTGGAAGAGCATTGGCGGCTTCAGCCAATACATCCCTGGTTCGGATCCTGGCCCGGATTTTATTCACCCACATTGAAAATTTACGTCTCTTATATAACCATTACATGCTTTGTTTGTAAAACAGATTTGTCTTGTCATCCATTACATACTCAATAATTTCAAGATGTAATGTCAACTTTCATAATTTGATATTTATCCACATTTAAATTCAATATAGTACAGTCGATCTTATTTTTAACGGAGTCGCTATTTAAAGAAATTTTCTATTAAACAAATTTTTCTGCTGAACTTTGATTTTGAAAATCATTAACAAGCAAATTACTCTCCATATTGCGAATGACAATATTTTATATAACGAGTTTATTCCACTTTCGTGCGCGTACAATATTTAGAAGTGTTGCGATGGATGTATGAAATTATTTTTGTGGATTGTTTGAAAATGAATTTTTTTAATTTATTAAATCATTTCTATTTAAAAGGAAAAAGGCTGAAAGCCTTCAATACAATAAGAAAGGAATTCCAATTTTACGAAGTTTTCACAGATAAATTGTTCTGGTACTTAAAAAAATGAGAAAATTTTTCATTAAAAGTGTATTTTTTTATGAGAAACTTGTACAGAATAATATTACAGACTTTTCTAAGTTAAAGTTTTGGAATACTTAAAAAAGAAGAGAAAAAACACACTACGCTTCAGTTTTTGTTTAATTTATTATATTTTTTTAGACATTATTGAAATTTAAATTTTCTCATATGTCTGCACTATATTAAAAAATTTTTGCTCAAATTTAAATATATGTTTCCAATATTTCCATTTTATGTGTATTTTTCACGTGTCCCATGCACGTGTGCTTTATTATTCAAATTTCACAAATTTGAGGGGATTTCTGTTTAACACGTTCGCTGCCGCTTACATGAAGATGTGATGATAGTTAATACCGCACTATAGAGGTGGGTTTTTCCCAGAAGCCGATTTACTTTTTAAAACAAAAAATCAGTAAAAGATTTTCCCGCGCCAGCGCGTGACTGGCTATTGGGCATCACCCCACATCACGCGCTGGCACGTGAGTGTCCGCTTAACGTTGGCGCCATATCACGCACTTTCGCGTGAGTGGCAGCGAACGTGTTAAAGGATATTCTTCATGATGTCTCAATATTTCCATTTTACGTGTATTTTTCATTGTGTATTTTATTATGCAATTTCATAAATCGGAGTAAATTTCTGTTTAACGAATTTACATCATAACGAGCACAATATTTCCATTTTACGCGTATTTTTCATTGTATGCATGTGTATTTTATTATGCAAATTTCATGCATTTCAATTGATTTCTGTTTAACGAATTTTTTTTCATAACGAAATATTTAAGTGTAACATCGAGACTTCATTAAATGGAAGTTTCTCTATAGTTTTAATTTTTAAATTTAATTTAAGTGTTTAAAAATATCAGACGAAGTACATTAAGAAAACCCGGCTCAACATGTCTATTTACAATTTCATTACGAAAGTGGCGTTCACTAGCCTTGAATTTAAGTCCATTTTCATTGTAATATATAGTAGTCTACTATTGATTTCCTATGTAGAATAAAAAAATATATATTATTGCATTATGCCTATAAAAAGTAGATATGAAAAAGTAGTTAAAATATATTAATAAAAATTTTCAAGAAGTATTCATGGACTTATCAAGAAAATTGTTAGTCGTACAAAATTAAGTATTCAGGTCATTCCATGGAAGAATACAAAATAATAAGAAATAAATCTGTTTTATAAAAATATGTAAAAAGTCTTCAAACTTGTATTTTTTCTTCATTTGTGCTTAATATATAACTTTATAATAATGGTAAAGGTTCTATTTTTTACACGGTTTTTATTATTAGTTGCGTTCGTAATTATACATAGAATGATCCAGAAGTTCAGGGACAAGTTATAAAAGACATTTCCCTGAATAGTTCATAGCACCGAAGCATATCTACTTCTAAAGTAATCACTTTGGGCGACGAAACACTTCTGCTAGTGTTCGTCTAACTTCTGGAAGCCATATTTCGCAACCTACCATTATACCTCCTGTGATGTTGGGAATTGTTTTATCAAATTACATCGATGTGCTGGTGCGTTCTCAAGCGGTAAGTACCAATGTGTAGCCTCAGCGAAGATTTTCCCAATGCTTTATCGTCTTCGATGTATAATCCATCTTCTTGAAAACATCGATGCCATTCATAAACATTGAGTCTCACCGTATTAGATTCATCGTACACCTTTCTTAGCATTTTCAAAGTCTCCATTGGTGTTTTACCTAATCATTGACAGAATTTAATGCTGCAACTCTGTTCCAGAAAAGCCATCATACTTATGTGGCAGAGCAAAGATAACTAACTTCGGAAAATAAAAATTGCGCGTGTGATTTGATCACATGACATGAACTAAACCAATATGAGCAAGTTAAGGAGGGTTGGTAAAATACATTTCAGGCAGTTTTACTTTGATCCCCTTTTACTTTTCCCTTTCAAGTCTAAGTGGTCTAATGGTCAAGGCGTGACTCTTCTGTACCTGGGTTCGTCAGTTCGAGACCAACCGTTTCCAGGGTTGAAATGTCTGCTTTTGGAATGTTAAAAAACATGCACGATAATGTGGTCAATAGATGGCGCTACCAGACCGGATTTTTTTCACTTAACTACAACTTAACTGCAGTGAATGTGTAGTTATGAACTACACAGTTTCTGGAGTGAATTTGAAGTAATGTCGACTTCAAAAACACTGCAGGCACTTGTGCCAAATCGTCACAGTCTTCCAACTGCAGTTTTTTACGGTTTCACTGCAGCTCATTTTTAGCTGGGAAATGATGGCGTGGAACAACATTTGAGGACTTACCAGCTGGGCCTGCCTAACATTAAAGTACTAAAAGATCGCCTAGCATATAAAAAGTGAAGCGGTCAGCCCTGAATTGTTGATGGCAGTCACATGACTTTTTTCATGTTATAGGTTTATTTATAGGTTTTTATTATATAGATACCTGCTAAAATTCTTGTCATTAACGTGTAATATATTGTATTATTATTATTTGAAATCCTTTCAGGGGCAAAGTATTTCGCCTGAAAAGTGTTAATTAATTCACACCGCAATTTACGAAGAAATTTATTTCAAAATAATCGAAAGCTCTTTTTTACGTATATTATAACATCGAAATTGCTCTAAAAATTACTGGTGTTATTTGGAAGTGTGACATTTATAATAAACCGGTTGTAGGTTGCAAACGACGACGGCCCTAAAAGGGTAAAAAGTTTTATTTTGTATGAAATATTAAATTCTAAAAGGATTCATTGATTGTTTTCCGATGCAATTTCAAAGCCAAAACATTACTAGTAGTATAGAAAGCGAAAAAAAAATTGCAGTAACTCATTTTCCTACTTCGATGGTTGAAAAAAGGGCACAGATTTATATGCGCACCAGGATACCTACCGTATTTACTCGTGTATAAGGCGCACCCCTACTTTACAAGTAAAAATGGCGATTTCTTAAAATCTCGTGTATAACGCGCACCATAAACTTGATACACTAATGAAGTATGACCAAATGAATTTCAGCGAAAAAAAAGTCGAAACAAGCATTACACTAGACCAGAAAACTAAACGAAAATGCATTTCTAGACTTCAGGTTATAAGAGAATGACGGGAAATAGAAATGAATGACGGTAAATAGAATTGCTAATTAGCGTTTAGATAATGTCACTAGCTCTGTTGTATAAACAAAACTGCAAGGAGTGAAATAAATATGCAGTAATACTTCAATTAAGTAACATTTTCCGAGTTTTAATATCTTCTTTGAATATTTTCTTATGTTATATGTAAATAGTTCGACTGCATCCAACAGTAAAAAATTATTCCGAGTATAAGGCGCACCTAGGAGTTTTGCCCTAATTTTTTTTAAACAAAGTGCACCTTATATACGAGTAAATATGTTAATTGGCGTCAAAATGACGTTATTTTGTTTGAGATAATACCCGGCTGTTATTGTTTATTTATTAATAAAGTGTATTAGGTAGATTTCGTATGAAATACTACCTATTGCATTGTCTCCCATGTTGGAATTTCTGAAAAATTTTTGCGGATCTACACGAATCATGACTCCTAGACCCCAAAACTACCATCAGTAAAAAAGTTTATCTATCTATCTATCTATCTATCTATCTATCTATCTATCTATCTATCTATCTATCTATCTATCTATCGGTGTATATCACTTTCTTCTAGACACGATAACTTCCATAATTATGCTCAGATCTTCATCAAACTTTTACATAAAATCAAGGGGCATAAAATCTCGGTTAAGTTCGTTAATGGGCAAAATCGGACCAAGGGGGTCAAAGTTAGGAGGGTTTTTGTGAAAACAGAAAAAATGCGATAACTTTTTAATTAAAATAGATATCGAATCGGTTTAAAGTTTATATTACTTCTAAAAGATGAGGAAAAAGTTTATGCGTGACAGATTTTTGATAAAGTTAAAAATGGGCTCAAGGGGCGAAAAAAACATGGTTTTTGGGAGAAAAAAAATCATCTCAATATTATCTAAAACTTTTGTATTTACAAGTTTTTGATAGGACCAATTTTTACCGATGAAAAAAATTAAAAACGAAAAGAAAAAGGGGGGAGGAAAAAGAAAAAAACCCATAACTTACTCAATTCTTAAGCAATTAAATCTAATTAAATTTATTTTACATCTTCAGAATAATATCTACAACTTTTATATTGACAAGTTTTTCATAGAACCAATTCTTATAGCAAAAATAAATTAAACAAAAATAGGAGTTGGAGAAAAAACCTTAAATCCAAACTGCTTATATTCTGACTCATTTTAAAATTCATTTTTGATTTTAAACGCATCCAAATGACAGATCCTCTTATTTAGCAACTATATAATGCGACTTATTGGCCAATTTTTTGATAAAGGCAGAATATATTTTTAAAAAGGCTGCCAAAAGAGGTATTTTGAACAGATTTCCCGAAGTTTTCATCATTAAAAAATTCATTAAGTATAACAAATTGCGTTTTTCATGAGTCATTTTTAAATTAATTTTTGTTCTCAAACCCATCCAATTTACAGGTCCTATTATTTAGAAACCATATAACTTGACGTATTGGCCAGTTTTTTGATAAAGGCAGAATATATTTTTTAAAAGGCTGCCAAAAAGGGTATTTTGAACAGAATTTCACGAAGTTATCGTGATTAAAATTTGAGGAAATTTAAGAAATTGCGTTTTTACCGAGTCATTTTTAAATCTTTTTTTGTTCTCAAACGCATCCAATTTACAGGTTCCCTTATTTAGGAACTATATAATGTGACGGAGTGGCCAGTTTTTTGATAAAGGCAGAATATATTTCAAAAAAGGCTGCCAAAATGGGCACTTCGCAAAAAATTTCCCAAAGCGAGATGATTAATGAACTGTGGGTATTCAAATAACAAATTGGTTATTTTATGACTCATTTTTAAAACCAATTTTGCTCTGACGCGCATTCAATTGACAGTTTTTTGTTACTTAGGAACTATATAATGTGCGTATTCTTCGATTTTTTGATAAAGGGTGAATATATATATTTTAAAAGCTGTCAAAGTAAGCACTTCGCAAAAAAATTTCCCAAAGCGATCATGATAAAAGAATTGAGGTTGTATTCAAATAACAAATTGTTTATTTTA
This sequence comes from Maratus speculifer, assembly GCA_964019185.1. Taxonomy (NCBI): domain Eukaryota; kingdom Metazoa; phylum Arthropoda; class Arachnida; order Araneae; family Salticidae; genus Maratus; species Maratus speculifer. The sequence continues at coordinate 325,605,227 of OZ025291.1, forward strand.
TGACTCATTTTTAAATTCAATTTTGCTCTCAAACGCATTCAATTGACAGTTATTTGTTATTTAGGAACTGTGTAATGTGCCGTATTGGTCAGATTTTTGATAAAGGCTAAATATATATTTAAAAAAATCTGTCAAAGTGGGCACGTCGCACAAAATTTCTCAAAGCGATCTTGATTAAAGAATTGTGGATGTATTAAAATAATAAATTGGTTATTTTATGACTCATTTTTAAATTCAATTTTGCTGTCAAACGAATTTAATTAACAGTTTTTTGTTATTTAGGAACTATATAATGAGCATATTGGTCAATTTTTTAAATAAAGTAAGAATATAATTCAAAATATATTGCCAAAATGGGCATTTAAGTAGAGATAGGCATTTTTTTTTTTTTTTTTTTTTTTTTTTTTTGAGATGAAAACTTTTCGAAATCTACCTCCGCCTATAGGCCATGCCGAAAGGGATTTTTTTCATTAATTTCTTTTTTTTAATTGGATAAATTGTTTGTTTTTATAGTTATTAATTATTTTTTTATTTACTGTAAATTCCCTTTTAAGGTAATGGAAAATAATTTTAAAATCTACATGTAACAGGTACTCTAAAACGCAGTTTTCGCCCAATCAGCCTTAGAAAAAAATTGCGCGTAATCTGGTTCTCATATGACATCTATGCTGAAAAGTGAATCACAAGAATTGAGTTCTACACACAGACAAAGTTAAGATAAAAGAAAGCGTACAATAAAAATAAAATAAGAAGAAATGATGTTATAAACCAAAATATTTTATTAAAACATATAATTGTTTATAATTTTTACAGGCAAAGTATAAAATGTTCTTTCAGGGATTAAAAAATGCTATTAAGAGATTGTTTACGAATAAGTTTAATTGAAAATATTCAAAAAATCTTTTTAAAAATATATTATAAGATCGAAATTGCACTAGAAAAATTACTAGCGCTGTTTGGCAATTTGGAAGTTAAATTTAACAGGTTGCATATTGCAAACTGCGTAATGTTTTACTTTCTGTAAAATATTAAATTCTAAAAGGGTTCATTGATTGCTCTCAGATGCAATTTTGAAAGCCAAAACATTACTAGTGGAATAGAAAGCGATAAAGAAAAATTCGTTGTAACTCATTTTCTTAGTGTAGATACACATGTAACACGGTACAACTATACCTTTATAGCTGTAAGAAAGTAAATAAAATTATGCTAATGTATATTGCTGCAGCTCAAGTTGGGTGAATGCAACATCCTGCTCTGATGTAGAAATGAACAAAATTTGCATTTTCTAACGGCACTGGGGGAGTTTACAAAAGAACAATGATATTTTATTTGTAAGCGTTTTCCTTTTTCTATTTTTCAATAATAGAATGCACGTTATTATAAATATTTATGTTTGAAGATAAAAATAGAAAATGATTTTTGAATCAATAGATGACAAAATGATGCTAAGTGTATCTGTAAAGAATGTAAAGGAATTGAATAACTTTGCCTTTATTTCAATGTATGTTTAATCTTTATCTCGTTTAATCTTATACAAATTCAATTGAAATCCATCTGTAGCTAAAATATTTGTTTGTACATTTTTCCTCCTAAAATTCTAAAGGCATTAAACATTCTCATTATTTTATGTCTCTATTCTAAATAAGTATAAATGCTATTTTGTTTCCTTTAAACATGCTTAAAAATGAAGGGAATTTTTTTTTCTTTTAAATGCACTGAAAAATAGAATTGGACATTTTGACCAAATTAATCTTCTATTGTTAAGGCTTAATGGTACTACTAGGTTATCCCATTGACCAAAAAGTCATCGCCAAACTATAAGATAAAATGCCAATAATGGTTGATCGAGAATGTCACATTCAATGACATTAAATACAATTCACGTGTTTAAAATGTCATTAAGTGATTTTTATTTCAACTTTTTATTAATATATTTATTGATATTCTACTAATTATTTGTTTTTCTTTATTTAACATAAAAATTATGTCAATATGTATAATTTAATTATTAATTTGGCGATTTGTATAATTGGGCGAAATTGGTCGACGGGATAACAGAGAAGTACCGGCTTAATATATGACACTTTGTTTATAGCAAAGTTTGGCGATATTTTGGCGAGTTGTCCTAAAGGCACAAATGTGGTAACCCTAAAATTTGTACTTTTCAACAGATACTCGTTGTTGAAACTGATACTGATTTATTAGTAGAAAATCAAACTTTAATTAAGTAACCATTCAGTACAGTTACCCACCATAGCTCCTAACCCAGCTTAAGGATCGAATTAAAAATAAATCAATGCTAAATTGCAGGAATACATATACAGTGACGATCAAAAAGTTCCGGCCAGTTAGATTTTTTTAATTATTTGTTTGCCAGAACGTTTCAGTGAAAAGGAACCGCAATTGCTCCAAAATGTTAGGAATATGCAAATCACCACTGACCACATGATCATTTTGTTCACTTGAAGACACTTGATGCAAAGTTGAGGAATTCAAATTTCGCGAGTGAAATGTTTCTGTATATCTGTAATACTTTTCCCCCCATTAGTGAAATTTTTATATTTAGCCGTGTTTGTTAATTAATCAACGTGAATAATATTCCAGGAGGCGGCAGCACAGTGCAATCACCTCATCGAGTTCGTGAATGAAAATCTAGGATTAGTTAAATCTCGATTCGCATATTAAAATGTAGTCGGTCTGCTGTGTCATATCTTGGACGAAAACCCCTCAAAATCCTAATTTAACAGTTGACTCGTAGATTTAGCATTGTACTTCCCTGCAACCGAAAGAATGAAAACATGAAAGATTGGATGTAGGGAAACATAAAGGTAAACCTATGAGTCAACCGCTAAAATTAGTTTTTTATGTGTTTTCTACCAAGATATGACCTGATAGACTTATATCCTTTTCATACGCAAATCAATATTTATCTAATGCTAGATTTTTATCCGTGAAGTCAAGGAGGTGATTGTCAGTGCTGCCGCCTCCCGGTATGTAACGTAATTGAAATTCAAAAGTGAAATTTTCAAAGTTATTGTTAGTAAATGAGTGATATTTGCTTGTTACGAGATTGCGGTAAAGTTATCTATCGGAAATCTACTGTAAACAGTATGTATATTTTTTTATATACGAATGCCCATAGCTTCAAGGACTTGCCATGGTCCGGGAGATCCTGAAAAATCACTTTTCGTTTAAACAGAATTGTCAGGAGAAAAGCAGTTGATGACTCACATAAAAAAGCCGTTGCAATAACCCGCAATTTACGGCGTAAAAATATTGCTCAAATAAGTCGGTCTACTGTATCAAAACGTTTATGTGATGAACTATTTTATGGAAATGTCGTTGTTAAAAAACCTTTTATAAATATAGATATATATAGCGGAACAAATTGGCTTTTGCCAAGAAAAGAACTAAAAGAACTAAAGAAGAAAAAGAACAAAAAATTATTCTTGTTTCGGAATCCAATTAAACTTTAATCAATTATCATCTGACTGAAATTGTTTTACTCCCATTTGAAATATAAATTGTACCGGAAATTTTATTTAAAAATAGAACTTACTCATGCAAAAATCTTTTTTCAAAATTAAAAGGCTTAACTCTTCATCATTCAAGTATAATTTACTTCTTTTCAACTCTAACGCCGATTTGTAAAATTAGAACACTATTATTTTTTAAGAAGAACGTTTAATTCGTTGAATCATCCATCACAATCCATCCACCAAACTGTTAAAACGGACAAATTGTTCTGCATTAAGTTAAAGCGTTTGAAAGCAATCATTTTGATTGATTATAAAGTATCACTACCAGACAGACAGAAGATAGTTTTGACATTTTTCTACAAACAAAATTTAAAGAATATTTATGAGTATTATAAATAGATTTTGACTCCTAGCGGAAAATAAAGAGTTAATAATGAACTTTCGCATTTAAAACCCTTTAAGCGTCTTAAAGAATTTTCATTCGCGTTTAAAAATCCATAAGATAGTAGCTATGAAATATAATGGTATGAGAATTTTTATTTAATAAAAATTACATATTTATTTACCTTATTCACTATAATCATTATTATAATCAAACAATTAATTTTGATATGAATTTTGTGTTAATTCAGTATTTGATTCAAAAAATGATGACAAAAAACCCGGTTAAGATGCTTAAAGGGTTAAAAAACAATAAGAAAAAATAAATATTTTGGATAACTTTTTTTTAATGCCTAAACTTATTAAATCTCCAAATTTAAACAAAATTTTAATATTTTAAAAGTAGTTATAAAAAATTTGAGGATAGTAAAAATAATGCATTCTTTATTTTATTTTTTTAAGTAGCATATTGTAGTAAGTTGTGGTTTTAAAATAACAAGGTAGAACCCGTCAAATTTCCACGAAAGGCAATATTTAAGAAGAAACTCTTTCTTTGATTTATAATAAGCCTACTGTATAAGCCTATAGCTTAAATTAGCTACAGTAAAAAATGCATCTTACAATGGTCAGTCTAACTCTCAAATATATATTATTTAAAGCTAAAATTTAAAATAATAATTTCCGTAAAACTCAGTTGTCCGAATTATTAAAATTATACTTTAATCGCATATGTAATCAGCAAAATATAGTAAATATCAATTATTATGATGAAGTTATCAATTAAAGTTCTTTTGTTTCGTATAAATGTGTATGAAAAAAATAATAAAATGTATTTCAAATTGACACGATCTTAGAATGTCACATGAAATCTCATCGTGTCATCATTTTCATCTTCTTAAAATTTACATGCGCACATTTCAATTTTTATCAATTTTAAGAGAAAACAGCGTATTTCTGTTGCCACAATTTAATATTCGTTCTAAAAACTATAAAAAAATTAATTTATCAAGAATAAATTTAGATACAACTCTCAAACATATTGCATTTAAAATAACATTTTTTTTTCTATACGAAGGTGTGAAAATTGAAAATGTGCGATGGATAGGAGTATTTAAATTTTCATTACCGAAACTTGCAAAACCGAATTGCATGTAAAAGTGTTGCCATTCACAAAATGATGTATGCATTACGCACAGGTACGTTTGGCCTTTTATAATGTAGATTGCCTGAAAATTAACAACAGTCAATTTCTACATATGTGAATGGTACTGTTGCTTATAATTTTAATTCCAGCAACAAAAAATATTTTGTAATTTTATCATTCTTGGTATATTTTACTACATGCATTCTTTTAATTTACAATTAATTATGTTTGTGTGCGGCAGTCAAATCTTGTAATTATTTTTTTAAAAACTGTTGACATACAATTTTTAGATTTGGTACACACATATATATATATGTATTCCTTAGGACAGTACGGGAATTGGACATTTGTGTTTAAAATTTAATCCATAAAGGAGGTGGTGGTAACAAAGGGCGATTCTACTTGTAATTATGTTTTATTTCCTATGGAGAAATCAGCATCAGCTTCAAGAATGAGTATTTGTTGAAAAGTAATAATCTTAATAGTGCCACATTTTAAATAACATGGCAAAATATCGCCAAATTTAACGATAAAAATTATTTCCATTTACGAAGTAAACTTGGTGATAACTGGCTAATTTATCAAAAATTCCATTTAAATCTATTAGTTTGACATAATCGAGCTCACCGAAATAATAAAAAAAAATCATATTGTCTTTTTATTATTATTATTCTACTGAAAGCATGTTTTTTTATGATAATGGTAAAATGTAGTCTTATTGTTTTTAGGGTTGCATATTTAAAAAGTAAAGATGGAATCATTTCAAGATCACTCCTATGTCTATTTATCAAGTTTAGTTAACCCACATATCTATAAATTATTAGGTATTCACCGATATATTCAGCGAAAATGTAGGGCGCTAATTAAGATTCTTGCAAAAAAAAATATATATATTGTTTTATTTATTTATTTATTTGTATATCCTGTGTTGTGTCCAAAGCTGTCGAAATGCCAAAAAGAAAAAATTTGTATATTTTAACTTTAGTTATATTTATGGTGATATCGTCTAAAATTTAAAGCCATCTTCTATTTTTGAAGCTAAAACTATGAACAAATTAATGGTTGTAAAAGGTTATTTAAACTTTGGAGGAAAACTGCAGCAATTACTGTAAGTCATACAGTTTTTGAGACTAACCCATTCTTACTTGCGAGACGGATTTTTCTATCGCTTATGCAAACATTAGTGAGCGCTATATTATTATTTTAAAATAATGCATTTTCACTTGGATCTATTTTGTTTTATGCATATAAAAATCTTCAGCAACATAGTTTTGATTCTTAAGGTACCTGTGCCTTATATGGACACCCTAAGGAAAATTAATTTTTTTCACCTCCATGTACACGTGATAAGTCTCCAAAAATGTGTGTTCATGATGCCTGGTCTGTTGACTAACATTATTAAAATTAGTGACCTTGTAACTATTCCGGTTTAATTTAAATGGTAAAAACAAAAAATGTTTACAAATGTCCATATAAGGAACCACCTGTCCCTATTATGGACATTTGGCTCCTTAGTGACCTACCACACTGGGTGTATGGAAGAACCACTCTTCTATGTAATTTTAGAGGAGAGAGGATAAAAAAATACATCTTACAGTATTACGGGGAGGGTAGGGCACAGTAAATATCTTCAGAACATACACTTTAGAACGGGGGGTCATTTTTGGCTCTTCGAAGACCGATGCAAAGCACCTCAGTTACTACAAAATATTATGAAATAATGTAAGTGGTTTTGCTTAGCTTTCAATTTTTGTGAATCTGAAGATTCATCTGCTGTACTTCCAATGTGGACATAAGGTGTCCATATTGGGAATCGGCAGTAGTTTTATTAAATCTTCAAATAAATAAATAAATAAAACTTTTTTAAGCAATATAAACAATAGCAATCGCAAATATGTTTTAAAAGCTTTCTAAAACAGTCCACTTTTCAATATTTAAATAAATTTTGCAATATCTAATAAGAATTTAAACTTACCTGTAATTAAGATCAGCACACCACGAAACAACAAGTTTCCTTCTAAATGGCGAACAGCGCCCTTTTTTGTAATTTCCTGACTTAATTATCTTTTCAATTGCTTTTCTTCACGGGCATGTAGTGCGATCTCTCTATAAAAATTGTTACTTTTAAAAATATTAGGTGTGTCCATATTGAGAGCACTGTCTATAATGGGTACAAATACCTTATATTAACTAGCTTGGTCTCGACGATAAATAAATTGGAAACATTTTTAGACTGTTGGAAGTTAAATGAGTACTATACATTTTTTACGACATAATTTTCATATATATATTTTTTTATTATCTGCCTTGTATAATTAGTGTATGATTTTTTAATAAAAATGTGTTTTTTATACATGTAATGCAAACGACATTTAGAGGACTTCAAATTAGAAATATTGGCATCAACGAAATCTTTTCTACACATAGTTCATGATAAGTACGAAATTAAAAATATCCCATTATCCAAGTTTGGGATCGTGGGAAAGTGTAAAATAGCATAATGATGTTATTTAGCAATGATGCGAAAGTATATTTTTGTAAGGAATAAAAAAATGGGTTATTATCGTTTCTTTTATATGGGATCCCATAAATGTAGTGAAAAGTTCAATATTTTATATAACGACCGAATTTTTTTTATTTTTTGAATGAAGAATTTTTTATTTTTGTATGTGTAATTATTATGTTAGTTTAAAAAAATCAAGCTTTTAACAATGTTAATTTTTCTTCTTGTCTGTGTTTTTTATTTATACAGGGTGTCCACTCTCTACGGTGGCCAATGGCTAATTTCTAAACTGTTAGTGATAGACATATAGTTCCAGTTGCGAAAATGCTTTAAAAAAGGTAACGAATTGTTTTTCAAGCAATTTAGGTCAAAAAAACTTTTTATTAAAAAATTACGAAAATTAAATTTTTACACGGTCCCCCGGTCCTATAAGTGATATTTAGTAAATTTTTACCACTACTCTAACAAGTAATATAAAAAAAGTCCCATTACTCTGCGATTAAAACTGACCGAATAATAGCTGTTTAAAGTTGAAGCATCTTTTTGCTGCAAATTAGGGGTCAGTCACAAATTTACTGGAAATAAAAATAAATACAAGGTATAAAATTTAACATCAAACATTGAGAGTAAAATAATTTTTATAATATTATTTTTTAATTTATGTTGATGATTACATATTAAAGCAAAATTTGTACTAAAAATATAAGTAAAAAAATAACTGAAAGTTTGTTCAAATAAATTATGAAAAGCAAGTTACAATTGTTACAAAATGACATATATTTAGAATTCTGATAGATTACTTAATCTTCCTACCCAGAATGGGTCTAATCGACCCCTAGCTATAATTTGTTTTATACGATTCGAACCAGAACTTTTTTCATAAAGAAAGTTAAATAAGAGATTCAGAGAAATAAATCAAATTAAATATATTAAAATGTTTTAAATAACAATTCTGGTGTGAAATGATTTTAATCAAGATTAAATGCAATTTGAACAAGGTAGGAAGGTTAACCTAACAAAATTTGGTGTAGTCCTATAAAATAAATAAACGGTACACATTGAAAATTGTATTAATATTACAATGTCATTGGATATAAATAAGTGTGCAAATTGAACCTCGATCGTATATTTGGAAGTGAGTTAAAATTTGAATAGAAATTTTGTACTAGGGATACTTACATATGAACGTTTTAAGCAAAAAATAAGCTCATCAAAATAACACACATTTTTAAAATAAAATCACGATTTCCCAAATTTTTATTTTCTCGATAAAGAGAATTTTAAAACTCCTGTCTTCAACTATTTTAACCAATCTAGAAGTTAATTAATAAAAATTAATTGTACCGTAAAACTTATAGGTGGTAGCACCTTCAGTTAAATTGCTTTAAAAATATTTCTTTATCGTTTTCTTTATCTTGTTTGTTGTAATTGGAACTAAACGTCTGTGAGAAATGGTTTAGGAATTAGCTATTGGACAGCGTTGGAAATGGACGCCCTTCATAATACTTTAAGCACTTAGTGTACGTTCCCTTAAAGCTCAGTCTAACTCATTTGTTTTAAGTTACAGAAAAGTGGTTTAAGTCATGAAATTTAAAGTTTCATAACTCGGTCAATTTTAATGTTAGATGAATGGGACCTTTTTTGTATTGCTTGATGGGGTGATGGAAATTTTTTATCACTAACTTAAAATATCACTAACAGGATCGGGGGACCGTATAAAAAGTTAATTTTCCTAATTTTTCAATAAAACTTTTTTTGGACCTAAATCGCTTGAAAAACAATTCTTTACCCTTTTTAAAGCATTTTTGCATTGGGAACTATATGTCTAAAACTAACGGTTTAAAAATTAGCCATTGGCCACCGTTGAGAGTGGACACCCTGTATATCCAACTAATGCATATGGCATTTACAAGATTTCATCTCTAAAATACCACCATGATAGAAAACTATTGATAACATAGGTCATAGTTCACAGGAAATCTCAAAAATCGCATTTCTGTAAATTTTGGGACTTATCCTAGTGTAAAATATGGCAATGATATTAGTTGTGATGGAAATGTGTTTCTTTGTAAGGAAAACAACAGTTTTCTTATCCGTCGTTTTATGTGAAAAGCCATAAATATAGATTTAAAAGATTGTATACATAAGAGACTTCTACAATTCTCAGATATATATTCTCTAAATAAGCATAGATCATCATTTTATCTTTGAAAAAAATAGTGTAATCCAAGTATCAAGCACCTTTTATCAAACATATTAGAAATTTTATAATGTAAATCTAGTTTTTAAAGGTCAATTTTGGAATGAAAAAAATAAAGCCCTTTAAATGCTATAGGTAAACAAAAAAATTTAACAACATGTATGTCAGGTTTGAATAAGCTATTATTGTCTAAAACTATTCTTATGTGATATTATCTTTTTATTTGCTAATGTATTTTGTGTATAATAAGCTCTAAAATAGCATTCCTTCCTTTTCTTTAATCTTAATGCAAACAGCGGAGTGACATAGTTCTAGATGAAATAATGTAGAATACAAAAAGTGACCTTTCGCTTGTCAGTCAAAATTCATAGGTAAGATAGACTAACATAGTCTGAAGAGAAAGATATGTCTTGAAAGAGTGACTTTCCTTTTAGAGGACGAGATCTGTGGTGGAAAAGAAATGAACCCCGTTTGCGGCTGGCGCGCTAGGGAGGGAGAGCAGACAGTTTAGTCTTGACTGTACGAGGAAAGAATGAGGTGGTTCAAGTGAAAAGCTCTAGTCCAAAAAAAGGTGCGTTGGGCGAGGCTCTAAGAGGACTGAGCCTGGGTGTGTGGAGAGATTAAGAGATATCTCTGAGTGAATTAATGTGAATAAGAGCAATATAGAGTATCTTAACGGTGCACAGAAGGTGTGTTCTGTATTTAATTTAATGTTGAACCGGATCACGTATATACGGGTTCGTAATTGTAACTATTGTTTTATTATTTCTAAATATTGTGTAAATAAATTGTTCATTAAGTTTAATTGAAAGAGTTAGTCTTCGTCACAATGTACCTCTCATGAGTGTGCGATATCACGTAACTATATTGGTAGTGGCAACATACTAAAATAAACCATTATTCTTTAAAGTTTTGTAGACTTAGAGGGGAATACGACAATCTATGCATATATTTTGCCAAAAAATAATAGTACAGAACGCTAATAAGGAGATATATACTTCGAAAATTTGTGGACAATTGCGAGCTATTATGTTTCTTTCTTTTTATAATTTCTTTGCCTTAAACACAATTGTCCCTCATTTAATAAAAACAAAATTGATTTTGCACCATAAACTTACTGTTACATATAGTTACGTGTTAATTTTTTTTTCATGTTATACGTATCATTAGGTATACAATGTACGATATAGGTTCATCACACAAGATTTCATAGAGGGTAGAAAGGTCCGCATGAAGACTAGAGCATGTTTGATGCAGAAGAAGTATGATAAAAAGCGACAGGGCTTGTTTTTTTTATTTAGCAATTAAAGAAACAATTTTTTTGAGATTTTAAAATTTTACTTAAAGTAGAAAAAAATATATTCGCTTTGTTGATGAGGGTAAAACAATATTATCCGAATCAGCTCCCAGTTGTAAAATGTTTTTGTAATATCAATAATTTTTTTTTAATTTTTTTAACTGATGCTTGCTTTGTTTTATATGCTATTCATGGTATTTTACTTTGTTTATTTAAAGTTTAAAATGTACACATTACAGGCATGTCGACGAAGTAGTTTGAAATTTCAAAATTCGTAGCATCTTCAAATAAAACTTCGTTATCTACAAAATTCCTCGATTTGAATTTTTTAAAACTTTCATAGTGAGACAGAAAGTGTTGCTTCATTTTAGAAGGAAATCCGTGAATATATCTGGCTTGCTATATTCACAGAAAAAATATTTTATGCCCTAAACATAAATTCGTAGCATCTTCAAATAAAACTTCGTTATTTAAAAAATTCCTCGATTTGAAATTTTTAAAACTTCCACAGTGAGACAGAAAGTGTTGCTTCATTTTAGAAGGAAATCCCTGAATATATCCGGCTTGCTATATTCAGAGAAAAAATATTTTATGCCCTGAACATAAATTCGTAGCATCTTCAAATGAAACTTCGTTATCTACAAAATTCCTCGATTTGAATTTTTTTTAACTTTCACAGTGAGACAGAAAGTGTTGCTTCATTTTAGAAGGAAATCCCTGAATATATCCGGCTTGCTATATTCAGAGAAAAAATATTTTATGCCCTGAACATAAATTTGTAGCATCTTTAAATAAAACTTCGTTATCTACAAAATTCCCCGACTTGAAATTTTTTAAACTTTCACAGTGAGACAGAAAGTGTTCCTTCATTTTAGAAGGAAATCCCTGAATATATCCAGCTTGCTATATTCAGAGAAAAAATATTTTATGCCCTAAACATAAATTCGTAGCATCTTCAAATAAAACTTCGTTATCTACAAAATTCCTCGATTTGAAAATTTTAAAACTTCCACAGTGAGACAGAAAGTGTTGCTTCATTTTAGAAGGAAATCGCTGAATATATCCGGCTTGCTATATTCAGAGAAAAAATATTTTATGCCCTAAACATAAATTCGTAGCATCTTTAAATAAAACTTCATTATCTACAAAATTCCTCGATTTGAAATTTTTAAAACTTCCGCAGTGAGACAGAAAGTGTTGCTTCCTTTTAGAAGGAAATCCCTGAATATATCCGGCTTGCTATATTCAGAGAAAAAATATTTTATGCCCTAAACATAACCCGTCAGACAAAACCAATTTTTTCTTTTTTTTTTTTCTTTTTTTTGTCAGCTATTCCAGGACAAATACTCATAACACAATACAGTTGACTCTCGTTAATTCGAAATCGGATGATTCAAATCTTCGCTTAGTTCGAACTAAATATGAAGTCCCGAAATTTTCAATGGCAGAATAACGTTAAACTTTTTCATTAATTCGAACTCATTTTCTCTTATCATCGTTTAATTCGAACTAAGGGGAATTCTGATTTTTCATTCTTCCTTCATTTCTCACGGATTTCAGATCATTTGAATAATTTTCTTTCTTTGATTTTTGTGAAAATTGCTCCGAACGAGCATACATATAATCCCATGCATTTGATATCCACTTTCTAAGTGCCCCGTCTGTACATCAGTGGCGCTTCAAAATTGTCTTCCATTGTGCTTGTTTCTGATCTTTGAATTAGTTTATGTATTTATACAATCTAATTTAATATAAAGTCATATTTTGATGATAACAGACATAATAAATTTTAAAAATACTATAACATTCATTCCTTTGTAATAGTACCATATTAAGCATGTTCTCATTTCATACTTTCCATAATTCGAACTTCAGATAATTCGAACATTTCTTGTGATCCCGACGAGTTCGAATTAACCAGAGCCGACTGTATTATTGATAAAAATTAATACCAGTTTTATTTGAAATATTTATTCTATTATTCAAAGCAACGTTATTCAATTGTAAATCTCTTAAATAGTTCGATCCTTTGATCTGAATTTTAAAAATCCTTTTCTAACAATTGACTTTTAAAAAGACTGGAATTTAAAATATAAATTAATAAATTTGAATTTTTTTCGGCGTATTGTTCATTATCTTCCCTTATTGCCGCGTATCAAAGTAAAAGTGTTTAAGTCCACTGCACACGCTTTGTAGAGATCCCGGATATAACCTTCAAGTGTTTTCGATTTTTGTATCTAACCCGCCATTATATCGACGACAACTTATAAGAGACATTTGATGTCAAGCAAAAAAGTCAGATGTGTGTATCCAATAACTAAATAAACAAAGTGAATACGAATAAAAATCATAGAACTTATCATTCCACAAATAATAATAATAATAAGAAGAAGAAGAAGAAGAAGAAGAAGAAAGTATGAGTGTAGATAAAAACAAACTTTCAGTTTGAATTTACAACTTATATCAAGTTCAAACGAAAGACATTTAAAACGCATGTGCGAGTAACATCATCCCTGTGGATTACTATATAGGAAGAACGGAAGAACCAAAAGATTTTAAATTGAGATACGTTTGAAGCAAAGGGTCTTAAAACAAAACGTTAGCGGATATTTCATACATTTTTCTCAGTTCGTTTAGAACATGATTAAAGTAATGGGGTTATATGTATGTCTTAAATTAAGACATCTATTATGTCTTAATTCACAGATTAAGACACTTAAGTATCTAAAATTATTTTTTAGTCACATATGTGAATTACTTTAATACGCTTATATTTGCAGTGCAGCTATAAATTCACTATTGTCAACAGTAGGTAAACAAGTAAAATTATAAATTCGAAATCAGATGTTGTGAAAGGATTTTTCGTATTTATACAAAGAAGTATCTTACAATGTATATAAATTTAAACATAAAATGTATAATATGAACTTTAAAATGTTCAGGCTTACTTAAAAGGAGATTAAATAATCAACTATAGATGTTAAATGTTAATTTTATTTAAAAATATCTTAGTACTTTCAAACCTTTAAACAGGTCCTTTCTCAGAGAATATTTTCTTTTATAAATACAAATATAAGATTTAGTTTTGAAAAATGAACGAGACTTGTGGCTTGAAGATTAAATTAGTAGTATTTTAGGTGAACGGTTAAAAGAAATATTTGATTTATCATTTGTAATATATAACATCCTAAAAATAAAATCCTGACAATTTGAGAAAATGACGTATTAAAATTTAATGATACAACAATCAAATATTTATTTTTACCGTTCACCGAAAATACTACTATTTCAATCTTCAAGCCACGAGTCTCGTTCATTTTTCAAAACGAAATCTTATATTTGTATTTGTAAAAGAAAATATTCTCTGAGGAAGAACCTGTTTAACGGTTTGAAATACTAAGATGTTTTTAAATAAAATTAACTTTTAACATCTATAGTTGCTTATTTATTCACCTTTTAAGTAAGCCTGAACATTTTTAAGTTAACATTATACATTTTATGTTAAAAGCAAGATGAAAATTCTATTCCGTTATATATTTTATATTTAAATTTAAACATTTTTTTTAATTAACTATTTTAAATATATTACCTTCCGTAATTCATTTTGAAGGTAAAACGTATGCAGTAAAAGTAATTTCGCCACAGATCTTAAAGAATTGTTTTTATACGTTGAAGATAAAGTATTTTTTAAGAGCTACTGCAAATTTTAATATTTAATAAGAATTTTTCTAATTAAATAATTTGTAATAAAAGAAATATTTCATTAAAATTTAATTTACTTTTATTTCGAATAAGAAATTTTTTTTGAAATATTTATTCTATTATTCAAAGCAACGTTCTTCAATTATAAATCTCCTAAATAATTCTGACCTTTGTGTGATCTGATTTTTCAAAATCCTTTTCCAAAAATTTGACTTTTAAAATAAAAACTAATAAATTTGAATTTTCCCTGGATATTGCTCGTTTTCTTCGCTTATCCCGTGTGAAAGTGAAAATGCCTTTCTTCCTGTGTGCGATGGGCGGTGTTCGCCCCATTTTCCGTAATGTATGAATAGGAAATCTTTCATAAATATTCGTATGGATCCGATATGAAAATGCAGAGTGATATCCATAACTTTTCGGACTCTCCCCTGATTAGATTGCAGGTCAAAATGTGCACGAGAGCTGTGTGCTGGAATCCCAAGGGCTCATGTAAAAACCTATCTGATCTCCTATTTCTTCTTCTGTTTTTGTGAATAGAAAAATTATGATGAAAGTAAATGAATATTTCTGTGCTCATCTTTTCTTTCATGTAAAATATAGAGTGCGCATGAACGTTAGTTTTTATATTTTACAGCATTGTGCATGTTGAAAATTACAGGAAAAAATGGAAATGTAAGTAATAATACCGTTATTGCAAAAAAAATAAAGGGATTAAAAAAATGGTTAAATATGGCTCGTCAAAGATTTAAATAGAGTATAATTAATACATATTTTTCTTTTTTTTTATATCATCATGAAATGTTTATTAAGCCTAAAATAATGCAGTGAGATTTTCTGTTCTTACTATCGCAAGATAATCATAAAATCCTATCGTAGAAATTTCAACTAAATAATTATCTCTAGACTGTAAAAAAATAAATATGTAAATTAGTCACTTTTACATAAGCATGTGTGTAACTTTGTAAAATTACACTTTTGTCATAAAATTTGCAATCTTGATACTTGTCAACATTATTCAAGTTGTAAATTGGTTTAAGTGTTGAAAAAGAGATTAAATGGATCACCAAAGTTTTAAATAAGGGATAATTAATATATATTTTCCATTTTTTTCAATAATAGGAATCAGGTTTTAATTGTCGTGAAATAATTAAAACTAGACAACATATTACAGACAATTATTACAGAACAATAGTTGTAAAATAATTTACAATTGGCAGGAACCTTACAATATGTATAAAATTTAACAATTGTCTTAAGCTGAATATTTTGGATGAAATAGGGGGGGGGGGATATTCAGCGTTCCTTAAATCATTTTGATTGTACAATGCGTCAATTATAGTTATTTAATTATAGAACTTAAAGAAACATTTTTTAAACATTTAAAATAAAGAGTTTTAAGAGTTTCACATTTTAAGAGTTACTAGAATTTTTAATATTTAATAAGTCTTTTTGTTGTTAGATAATTTGCAATATAAACCAAACATTTCATTTGAATTTAATTTATTTTTATTTCGAATAAGGAATTTTATTTGAAATACTTATTCTATTATTCAAAGCAACTTTAATTAATCGTAAATCTTTTAAATATTCCCGTCTTCCGATCTCAATTTTCCTATTCCTTTGATAAAAATTGACTTTTAAAATCCGAATTTAAAATAAATATGAATAAATATGAATTTTTAGCGCATATTGCTCATTATCTTCGCTTATCGCATGTCAAAGTGAAAGTGCCTTTCTTCTGGTGTGCAATGGACGGTGTTCGCCCATTTTCTGTAATGTATGAATTTTTGCCCACTTTCATAAATATTCGCATGGATACGATATGAAAATGCAGATTGATATCCATAACTTTTCGACTTTCATCTGACTAGATTGCAGGTCAAATTGTGTACGACAGCTGTGTGCTGAAATCCCTGGGGCTCATCTAAACTCCTATCTGATCGCCTATTTCTTCTTCCGCTTTGTGAATAGAAAATTACGATGAAACGAAAAGGATATTTCTGTGCTCCTCTTTTTCTTTAATGAAAAAGTATAGCGCCTGTGCATGTTATTTTTGATATTTTATAGCTTTAATCAGATTGTGAATTACGGGGGAAAATTGGGATATAAGTATAAATTCTATTCTTGAAATATTTTTTAAATATCGAAGGGGTAAAAATTGTGGTTAAATGTTTCAACAAAGTTTTAAATAAGGTATCATTAATACATATTTTCCAACTTTCATGTGCATCAAGTAATGTTTATTAATAATATATGATGCGGTGAAATTCATTTTATTTATTCCCTTTGTTGGAAAATTTTTATAAATACCTGTGTCAAAAGTTTCAATTTTGCCTGTGACTTTGTGATTTTTGAATTACAGTATAACTTTAATAATTAAAAAAAAAGAATGGTAGAAAAACCAATTTTAATATTTAACAAGAATTTTTATAATTAAAGAATATTCAATAAAAATTGAAATATTGTATTTTAGTTTCATTTATTTTTATTTATAAGGAATTTTATTTAAAATGCTTATTCTGTTTTTCAAAGTAACGTTATTAAATTGTAAATCTATTAAATAATCTTGTCCTTTGATCTGAATTTTCGAATCCTTTTCTAAAAATTTAACTTTTAAAATCTGCAATTTAAAAGAAATTTAATAAATTTGAATATTTCCGACATATTGCTCGTTATCTTCGCTTATCAGGTATCAAAGTGAAGATGACTTTACTGCTGTGTAGAATGGGCGGTGTTCATCCCATTTTCTGTAATGTATTAATTTTCTCCCACTTTCATAAATATTCGCATGGATCCGATATGAAAATGCAGAGTGATATCCATAACTTTTCGTACACTCTCCTGATTAGAGTGCAGGTCAAAATGTGCACGTCAGCTGTGTGCTAGAATCCCTGGGGCTCATCTAAAATCCAATCTGACCTGCTTATTTCTTCTTCCGTTTTTGTGAATAGAGGATATGAAAATTTCAGCGCTTCTCTTTTCTTTAATGTAAAAAGTAGAGCGCGTTTCCTATTTTCTATGGCATCCTTAAATGTTTATTAGGCCTAAAATAATGTGGTGCATTTCATTTTTTTTCTGTTTTTCATTATTGCAAGATAATCATAAAATCTTATGTCAGTGATTTCAACTGAATATTTATAATAACACTCAAAATATAAATGTGTCAATTAGTCATTTTTTGTTATCATAAATTTGCAAAATCACAACTTTGGCATAAAATTTACACTGTTAATATTTTATAGCATTGTTCAGATTATAAATTACAGAAAAAGTTGGGAATATAAGTTTAAATTCTATTCTTGAAATATTTTTTAGGAAATCGAAGGGGTAAAAATTGCGATTAAGTCGTTCATCAAAGTCTGAAATAGAATTTAATTAATCATAAATTTGCAAAATCATGAATTTGCAAAATCATAAATTTGCAAAATCACAACATTGTCATAAAATTTACACTATTAATATTTTATAGCATTGTTCAGATTATAAATTACAGGAAAAATGGAAATATAAGTCTAAATTCTATTCTTGAAATATTTTTTAGAAAATCGAAAGGGTTAAAATTGCGATTAAGTGGTTCATCAAAGTCTGAAATAGAATTTAATTAATACATATTTTCCTATTTCCAATTGCTTCATGAAATGTTTATTAATAAAAAAATGATTCAGTGGAATTCATTTTATTTATTCCTATTGTTAGAAAGTAATTACAAAATCTTGTGTCAGTAATTTCAACTCTACGTTTGTCTCTGTAATTTTTGAATTTCAGTATATCTTTAATAATAAAATTAATGTTTGAAAAAGCATTTTTTAAATATCTAATAAGAATATTTGTAATTAAACAATTTGTATTCAAAATAAAAGTAATTAATTTGAATTTATTTAGTTATTATTTCGAGTTAGCAATTTTATTTGAAATATTTATTCTATTATTCGAAGCAACGCTATTCAATTGTAAATCTAAATAATTCTTCTTTTATCGGAATTTTCAAAATCCTTTTCTAAAAATTTGACTTTTAAAATCTGGAATTTAAAATAAAAATTAATAAATTTGAATTTTCCCGGCATATTGCTCATTATCTTCTCTTATCGCGTGTCAAAATGAAAATACATTTCTTCCCGCGTGCGATGGGCGATTTAATTTCATTTATTTTTATTTCGAATAAGAAATTTTATTTTAAAAACTTATTCTATTATTCAAAGAACGTTATTAAATTGTAAATCTAACAATCCCGTCCTTTGATATAAATTTTCAAAATCCTTTTCTAAAAATTTGACTTTTAAAATCTGGAATTTAAATAACAATTAATAAATTTGAATTTTCCTGGGATACTGCTCGATTTCTTCACTTATCGCGTGTCAAAATGAAAATACATTTCTTCCGTGTGCGATGGGCGGTGTTCGCCCCATTTTCTGTAATGTATGAATAGGAAATCTTTCATAAATATTCGCAAGGATCCGATATGAAAATGCAGAGTGATATCCATAACTTTTCAGACTCTCTCCTGATTAGATTGCAGGTCAAAATGTGCGCGACATCTGTATGCTGGAATCCTTGGGGCTAATCTGAAATCCTATCTGATCTGCTATTTCTTCTTCTGTTTTTGTGAATAGAAATTTATGATGAAAAGATATGAATATTTTTGTGCTCTACTTTTTCTTTAATATAAAAAGTAGAGCGCGAGTGCATGTTGGTTTCGATATTTTATAACTTTACTGGGGAAAATTACTGGGAATAAATTACTGGGAATAAATTTACTGGAATAAATTACTGGGGAAAATGGGAATATAAGTCTAAATTCTATTCTTGAAATAATTTTTAAATATCGAAGAGGTACAAATTGTGGTTAAATGTTTCAACAAAGTTTTAAATAAGGTATAATTAATACATATTTTCCAACTTTCATGTGTATCACGTAATGTTTATTAAAAATATATGATGTGGTGAAATTCATTTTACTTATTCCTTTTGTAGGAAAATTATTATAAAAACCTGTGTCAATATTTTCAACTCTGCGTTTGACTTCGTGATTTTTAAATTACCATGTTACTTTAATAAAAAAAAAGAATGTTAGAAAAACCAAATTTAATATTTAATAAGAATTTTTGTAATTAAGTAATTTGCAATAAAAATTGAAATATTTGCATTTTATTTTCATTTATTTTTATTTTCAATAAGGAATTTTATTTGAAATGCTTATTCTGTTTTTCAAAGTATCGTTATTAAATTGTGTATCTTTTAAATAATCTCCTCCTTTGATCTGAATTTTTGAATTTTTTTTAAAAAATTTGACTTTTAAAATCTAGAATTTAAAAAGAAAATTAATAAATTTGAATATTTCCGACATATTGCTTGTTAGCTTCGCTTATCAGGTATGAAAGTGAAAATGCCTCTCCTCCGGTGAGCAATGGGTGGTGTTATCCCCCTTTTCTGTAATGTATGAATTTCCGCCCACTTTCCTAAATATTCTCATGCAACCGATTTGAAAATTCAGAGTGATATCCATAATTTTTCGTACACTCTCCTGATTAGATTGCAGGTCAAAATGCGCAAGACAACGTTGTACTGGAATCCCTGGGGGTCATCTGAAATCCTATCTGAGCTCCTGTTTCTTCTTCCTTTTTTGTGAATAGAAAATTATGATGAACAGATATGAATATTTCTGCGCTCCTCTTTTTTTTTTTTTTTTTAATGAGAAAAGTACAGCGCGTGTGGTTGTTGGTTTTGATATTTTATATCATTGTTCAGGTTGTAAGTTACGGGGAAAAAATGGGAATGTAAGACTTAATTTCATTACTGAAAAAAAAATTTGAAAAGTCGAACTGACAAAAAAGAGGTTAAATGATTCAACAAAATTTTAAATGTGGAATAGTTAACACATATTTTCTTGTTTTCAATGGTAGAAATTAGGTTTTAATTGTTGTAAAATAATTAAAACCAAACAACACAATAACAATTGCACAACAATTTTTTTAAATAATTATTAATTGGCAGGATTCTTACAAAATATATAAAGTTAAACAGTAATTGTAAGCAAAATATTTTGGAGGAAATAGCAAGTGACAGTATTTTGCGTTCGGTAAATCATTTTATTTGTAACATATATACAGTAATATTTATTTTATTATTGATTTAAGGAAACATTCTTTAAACGCTGAAGATAAAGTATTTTTAAGAGCTACTGTGTATTTAAAAATTAATAAGAAATTTTGTAGTTAGATAATTTATAATATAAATCATAATATTAAATTTCAATTTCATTTATTTTTATTTCAAATAAGAAATTTTATTTTAAAAACTTATTCTGTTATTCAAAGAACGTTATTAAATTGTAAATCTCTTAAACAATCCCGTCCTTTGATATGAATTTTCAAAATCCTTTTCTAAAAATTTGACTTTTAAAATCTGGAATTTAAATAAAAATTAATAAATTAGAATTTTCCCGGGATATTCTTCGTTTTCTTCGTGTATCGCGTGTGAAAGTGAAAATGCCTTTCTTCCCGTGTGCGATGGGCGGTGTTCGCCCCATTTTCTGTAATGTATGAATAGGAAATCTTTCATAAATATTCGCAAGGATCCGATATGAAAATGCAGAGTGATATCCATAACTTTTCGGAATCTCTCCTGATTAGATTACAGGTCAAAATGTGCACGACACCTATGTGCTGGAATTCCTGGGGCTCATCTAAAATCCTATCTGATCTCATATTTTCCCTTCCGTTTATGTGAATAGAAAATTACGATGAAAGGATATGAAAATTTCTATGCTCCTCTTTTCTTTAATGTAAAAATAGATCGCGTGTGCACGTTAGTTTTAATATTTAATAGCATTGTTCAGGTTGTAAATTACGGGAAAAAATAGGAATATATGTCTAAATTCCATTCTTGGAATATTTTTAAAGAGACTGAAGGGGTAAAAATTGCGGTTAAATGGTTCATCAAAGTTTTAAATTAATAAATATTTCCCTATTTCCAATCGTATGTTAAAATGTTTATTAATGAAATATGATGCGGTGAAATTGTTTTTATTTATTCCTGTTGTTGAAAAAAAAAATTATAAAATCCTGTGTTAATAATATTAACTCGAATATGGGATTTTAGAATTGCAGTATAGCTTTTGTCTTCTTCTTATATATAAACAGGGTGTCCAGTTAATGACTGACCCATTTTGAATGTAAATAAAAAAAAGAAAAGTCTTGAGATAAAAATGTGCGGTTTGCTGCATTGTTATCAGAAAATCAATAAATTTTTAGATATGAACTTTCATATAATAGTTCAAATTTCGTCCAACAGATGGCGCTGACGGCGGCAACAGGCTGGTGAAATGCAGCCATTACTCTAGTTTTCATACACATGAGATTTTCCGCTCATTTCCCAGAGTCGAATCTCTGTCGACATGTTAAATCGACGCTCCACTCACCAGCAGAAATAGAGTTTGTTTTAGCAGAAATAGAGCTTTAAAATAAATTTTATGGTTGCATAATGCCTATTATACTTAATAAAACCAACAAAATATTCATTTACTTTTCATACATTTACCCTAAGTAAATTGCATTGAAAAAATGTTTTTGTAGCTGGTTAACTGATTATCTTTTTACGTACAATAGATTTAAAATATGGGATAAACACCGCTTTTTTAAATTAAAAAAATCTTAATATTTAATCAAAACATTTATTCCTTTCAATAGAATGAAATCGCATTTAAAAAATTGGTGGTGTTAAAAAACTTTAAGTTATGGCTCAAGCAAATTTTTCTTGCCTACATCGTGCTGTGAAATCAGTTAAGTGCTTAAAACAGTGGTACGAAAATAGTGTTGGGCATGTTCCCTGTCTAAAAAAAGCGGGGCAGTGACTTATAAATTGGCACATAGAAATATAATAAACCTTGGAATGAAGGAATCCGTTTATAACAAATCCTGTTTTAAACGTAAAATAATGTTGACTTCGACGGAGAAAGTAACATATAAAACCAGCTGCTAGGACGGAAACCTGCCTAAAACGAAATTTTGGTCTTTTTCCGAAAACCGAATTCATCCCTACATTATATTCATATTTTGACATTTAAAACTATTGAAAATATTATTACGAAAGCCACGCGGGATTTTAAGATGAATTTCACACACACGTCTCCCTTCCCCTTCCCTCCCAAGTGAAAACATACCTACGCTGAAATGGAAGGATGTTTAAAAAGAGAAAAAAAAGCATTGTACCTGTTTTATATCCTGAGAGCTACCTCTTTTTAAAATTTCATTACAAAAAGCATTATAGATCCTGAAATATATTTTTCGGCTTCCTTCCCCCTTTCCTTCATGAGCAAAAGAAGGGAAATAAGAATTCAAAAAATTCCTCTTGCATCTGATTTGAAATAAAAACATTATTTAAAAAAAAAGATTCTAAAAAATTTTTTAAAAATATATATCAAAAACACTAATCTTCAAGTAATTTGGTAATACTTATATTTATAAAATTGAACTAAAATACGTAGACCTATGATGATTCTATGATGATTCAGGATCTATTATGCCTTCTGTGAGGAAATTTTGAAAAGGGGTGACTCGCAGGATATAAAAACTGATAAGTCGCTTTTTTTTCTCTTTTTAAGCATCCTTCTATTTCAGCTTCACGTTTGTAATCAGGGGAAGAAGAGGGAAGGAGTGAGTGTAAAAAACATCTTAAAATTTGTCGTGGCTTTCATAATAAAATTTTCAGATATGTTAAATGTCAAAATATGAATATAACGTAGGGATGAATTCGGTTTGCGGAAAAAAGAAAAACATTTCATTTTAGACAGGTTTCCGTCTCAGCAGGTAGTTTTGTATGTTACTTTCTCCGTTTTGATCAATATTTTTTGTGTTTAAGACAGGATTTGTTATAGACGAACTTTTATTCTATATTTTTATGTGCCGGTTTATAAGTCACTGCCCCGCTTTTATTTTAGAGAGGGAACTTGCCACCACTATTTGCGTAGTACTGTTTTAACTTTTGTAATTCACTACATGTCGTATAGGCAAGAAGAGTTTGTATGATCCATCTCTTAAAGCTTTTTGACATCAGTAATTTTTTTAAATACAATTTCGTACTATTTAATGGATGAAATGTTTAGATTAAATATTAAGATTTTTCTAATTTAAAAAAGTGGTGTTTATCCCATATTTCAATTTACTGTACGTAAAAAGAAAATCAGTTAACCGGTTACAAAAACATTTTTTATTTACAATTTACTTATGATAGATGTGTGAAAAGTCCATGAATATATTTTTTTATTAAGTAAATAGACAATATTCAATCATAAATATTATTTTAAATTTCTTTCCATGCAGCAAACTCTATTTCTGCAGGTGAGTGGAGTGTCGAATTAACATGTCGACTGAGATTCTACGCCCGACCAGTGGCCGAGAGGTTCTGACCTCTCAACTGGTAGACGGCAGGTGCTGGGTTCGAACCCAATCGCGGCTGTCGGCTTAACCGTTCGGAGTTTTCGTGGTTTTCTTCGAACCTTGCGTAAATACGGGTTAGGTTTCTTTAGAAAGACCCCCACGAAGGGCATCACCCCTTGTGCTATATCCCTAGTGTAGATAATCGGACGAAAAAAAAAACCAAACTGAGATTCGACTTTGCGAAATCAGCCGAAAAGCTCATGCGTAAGAAATCTAGAGTTTGTCTGAATTTCGACCGCCTGTTGCCGCCGTCTGCGCCATCTGTTGGTTTCAAACTATTTTAAGAAAGTGCATACATAAAAAATTATTGATTTTCTAATAACAATGCAGCAAACCACACATTTTTTATCTCAAACCGTTTTTTTTTTTTTTTTTTTTTTTTTTTTTTTGTAATTTACATTCAAAATGGATCAGTCACTTACTGGATACCCTGTATATTTATTATATATATTTATTATTGATAAAGAATGAAGTTTATATGTGAGTGTGTGCGTCGACGGCATTCTAAAGAGACCGCTGCAGGTAGAGATGCAAAATTTGGAGAAATGTACCTCTGTATAAGAAGTTTTGCACTTTGAAGCCCGATTTTTTATTTTTTAATTAGATTTTATTAATGGAATTTTTTATGCGATTCTTACGTTCGTTTAATGTTTTTAAGCAATTTGTCCACTTTAGTAAAAGAAATATGATTTCATTCTTTTAACCCTTTATAGTAAGTTTTGTTTTCCTTTCAATAACGTTTAATAACTTTTTAATACGTTTAAAAATATGGTGCAACGTATACAAATTCTTGTAAATAATTTTGAGAATTATTTTTCTATAAATACACTATTGTACGCAATATGTAAATGAGTAAAATTGCAAGTACGAAACGAAGTTTTGAAAGGATTTTTCGTATATTTACTTTAGAATATATATAAATGTAAACAATTGTTTTAAGCTAAATATTTTGGATGAATTAACAAAACATATATTATATACATTTCACCTTCTAAAAATCATTTTTTCATAAAATTATTTTACCACAAAATTTAACAAAAAGCATTTATTAAACGCTGAAGATAAAGTATATTTTAAGAGCTACTGAAATTTTTAATGTTTAATGAAATAAAAAAAATTAATTAAATACTTTGTAGCAAAAATTATAATATTTTCATTTCAATTACTTTTTTTTCAAATAAGGAATTTTATTTGAAATACTTTTTTTTATTTTTCAAGCAACGTAATTAAATTGTGAATCTTTTAAATAATCCCGTTCTTTGATCTGAATTTTCGAAATCGTTTTCTAAAAATTTAACTTTATAAATCTGGAATTTAAAAAATATTAATTACTTAATAAAATTAATAAAATTATTAATTGAATTTTTTCGGCATATATATCATTATATTCACTTATCGCATGTCAAAGTAAAAATACTTTTATTTTAATGTGGAATGAGCAGTGTTCACCTACTTTCTGTAATATATGAATTTTCGCCCTCTTTCATAAATATTCGCACATATCTGATATGACAATGCAGAGTGATATCCATAACTTTTCGCACTCTCTCCTGATTAGATTGCAGGTCAAAATATGCACGACATCTGTATACTGCAATCCTTAGGGCTCATCTAAAATCCTACCTGATCTGCTATTTCTTTTTCTGTTTTTGTGAATAGAAAAATTATGATAAAAGGAAATGAATATTTGGTATTACTCTATTATCCCGTCGACCAAAATACTATCCCCAAATTATAAGATTATATGCCAATTATGGATGATTGTGAATCTCAATTCAATGACATTAAAAACAATACATGTGTTTAAAACGTCATTAAGTGATTTTTATTTCACCTTTTTATTTGTATTTTTATTAATATTCTACTAATTATTTGTTTTTTTGTTATTATTTAAAGTAAAAATTACGTCAATATGCATAATTATGTTATCAGTTTGGCGATTTGTATAATTTGGCGAAATCAGTCGACGGGATAACAGAGAAGTTCCAAATAATTCTCTGCTCATCTTTTCTTTCATGTAAAATATAGAGTGCGCATGAACGTTAGTTTTTATATTTTATAGCATTGCGCAGGTTGCAAATTACAGGAAAAAAAGGAAATGTAAGTAATAATGCCATTATTGAAAAAAAAATCGAAGTGGTGTAAAAGAGATTAAATGGTTCATCAAAGCTTTAAATATGGGATAATTAATATATAGTATTTTCCTTTTTTTAATAATAGGAGTCTTGTTTTAAATGTCGTGAAATAATTAAAACTAGACAACACAACAACAATTACAGAACAATTGTTGAAAAATTATTTACAATTGGCAGGAAACTTACAATACAATATATATATAATTTAACAATTGTTTTAAGCTGAATATTTTGAATGAAATAGGAGGGAAAACATTTAGCGTTCCTTAAATCATTGTGATTGTACAATGAGTCAGTTACTATCGTCTAGACTCCGTCCCAAACAACGGCTCTTATCACAAATGCACCAAGAAATTCCTTAGTACTTCGCACAGGTTCATATAACGTTATTATTGTTTAAAGTGGGGTCTAGAGGCTAGTATCTGTCTGTCTGTTTGTTTGTTTGTTTTTTGTCTGTCTGTACGTCTATCTGTCGGTTTGTGTGTCTGTCTGTCTATCTGTTTCTTTGTTTGTTTGTTTGTCTTTCTGTCTGTATATCTCTTTGTTTGTTTGTTTTTCTGTCTGTCTGTTTGATTGTTTGTTTGTCTGCCTACCGATCTGTCTATTTGTTTGTTTATTTGTTTGTTTGGTTGTTTGTATGTGTGTCTGTTTCTTTGTTTATTTGCTTGTCTGTTTGTTTGTCTGTTTGTTTCTTTGTTTCTGTATCCATTTGTTTATCTGTCTGTTTTTGTGTTTGTCGGTTTGTTTGTTTGTCTGTCTGTTTGACTGTCTGTCTGTTTGACTGTCTGTCTGTTTGTATGCTTGTTTGTCTGTATGTTTTTGCCTGTCTGTTTGTTTGCCTATTAGTCTGTCTGTTTGTTTTTTCTTTGTCTGTCTATCTGTTTGTTTGTTTGTCTGTCTGTCGGTCTGTCGATCTGTTTGTTTTTCTGTTTGTTGGCTTGTTTGTTGTCTGTCCATTTGTCTGTTTGTTTGTTTGTCTGTTTGTTGTTTGTCTGTTTTTTGTCTGTCGGTTTGTTTGTTTGTCTGCCTGTGTGTTTGTTTTTACTGTCTGTTTGTTTGCCTGTTTGTCGGTTTGTTTGTCTGTTTGTATGTTTATTTGTTTGTCTCTTTGTCTGTCTGTCGATTTGTCTATCTGTCTGTTGTTTGTTTTATTGTTGTTATGTCTGTGTGTTGTCAGTTTCTTTATTTGTTTATCGGTTTGTTTGACCGTCTGTTTGTTTTTCTGTTTGTTTGCGTGTTTGTAGGTTTGTTTTTTGTTTCTTTGTTTATTTTTCTGTCTGTTTGTTTGTCTGCCTGCCTGGCGGTTTGTTTATTTGTCTATTTGTCTGTTTGTTTGTCTGTTTTTTGTCTGTCGGTTTCTTTGTTTGTCTGTCTGTTTGTTTCAGTGTTTGTAGGTTTGTTTGTTTGTTTGTTTGTTTGTTTGTTTGTCTATCATTCTGTTTGTTTGACTGTTTGCCTTATTGTTTTTCTGTCTGTTTGTTGGTCTGTTTGTTTGTCTGTTTGTTTGTCTGTTTGTTTGTCTGTTTGTTCGTCGGTTTGTTTGACCGTTTGTTTGTCTGTCAATCGATTTGCCTATCTCTCTGTTTGTTTGTTTGTTTGTTTATATTTCTGTCTGATTGTTAGTCTGTCTGCCTTTTTGTTTTGTTTGTCTGTCTGTCGGTTTGTTTATTTGTCTGTTTGTCTGTTTGTTTGTCGGTTGGTTTTTCTGTAAGTCTGTCAGTCTGTTTGTTTATTGGTTTGTTTGTTTGTTTGTCTGTTTGTTTTTTTGTTTGTTCATATGTCTGTCTGTCTTTTTTTGTTTGTCGGTTTGTTTATTTGTTTGTCTGTCTGTCGGTTTGCTTGTTTGTCTGTTGGTTTGTCTTTAAATCTGTCTGTTTCTTTTTTGTTGGTTTGTTTGTTTTTCTGTCTGTCTGCTTGTCTGTTTGTTTGTCTGTCTGTAAATATTTTTGTTTTGTTTGTTCGTCTGTCTGCCTTTTTTGTTTGTCCTTTTGTTTGTTTGTCTGTCTGTCTGCTTGTCACTTTGGTTGTTTGTTTGTCTCTCTGTCTGTCGGTTTTTTTATTTGTCTGTTTGTCTGTCTCTCTGTCTGTCGGTTTGTTTATTTGTCTTTTTGTCTGTCTTTCTGTCTGTCTCTGTTTGTTTGCTTTTTTGTCTGTTTGTTTGACGGTTAGTTTGTTTGTTTCTCAGTCTGTTTGTTTGTTGGTTGGTTTATTTGCACTAGCTTCAAAAACCGGCAAGAAGCCATATTTTCCATTTAAAAAGGGAAATTATTGGCATCATGGGGAATTTCTTGGGTGCATTTGTGATAAGATCGTTGTTTGGGGTGGAGTCTAGACGCTAGTGAGTCAGTTACAGTTATTTTATTATAGAACTTAAACATTTTTTAAACACGCAAGATAAAGTACATTTTAAGAGCTACTAGAAATTTTAATATATAATAAGACTTTTTGTAGTTAAATAATTTGTAATATAAATCAAAACAGTTCATTTGTATTTAATTTATTTTTATTTCGAATAAGGAATTTTAATTGAAATGCTTATTCTATTATTCAAAGCAATGTTATTAAATTGTAAATCTTTTAAATATTCCCGTCTTTCCATTTGAATTTTCAAATTCCTTTTCTAAAGATTTTACGTTTAAAATAAATTCTAATAAATTTACATTTTTAAGGCATATTGCTCTTTATCTTCGCTTATCGCATGTCAAACTGAATATGTCTTTCTTCCGGTGTGCAATGGGCGGTGTTCGCGCATTTTCTGTAATGTATGAATTTTCGCCGACTTTCATAAATATTCGCATGGATCCGATATGAAAATGCAGAGTGATATCCATAACTTTTCGGACTCTCTCCTGATTAGATTGCAGGTCAAAATGTGTATGACAGCTGTGTGTTGATGTCTCTGGGGCTCATCTAAACTCCTATTTCTTCTTCCGTTTTTGTGAATAGAAAATTATGATGAAAGGAAACGAATATTTCTGCGCTCATCCTTTTCTTTAATGTAAGAACTAGGGAGCTTGCGAAGTTTTGATATTTTATAGCTTTTATCAGGTTGTAAATTACGGGAAAAAATTGAATATAAGTCTAAATTCTATTC
The DNA here is from genome assembly GCA_964019185.1 of Maratus speculifer. Taxonomy (NCBI): domain Eukaryota; kingdom Metazoa; phylum Arthropoda; class Arachnida; order Araneae; family Salticidae; genus Maratus; species Maratus speculifer. The sequence goes on from OZ025291.1 coordinate 325,634,596, forward strand.
TTGAAATATTTTTTAAATATCGAAGGAGTAAAAATTTTGGTTAAATGTTTCAACAAAGTTTTAAATAAGGTATAATTAATACATATTTTCCAACTTTCATGTGCATCACGTAATGTTTAATAATAATATATGATGCGGTGAAATTCATTTTATTTATTCCATTTATTGGAAAATTAATTTAAAAACCTGTGTCAATAATTTCAACTCTGCGTTTGACTTTCTGACTTTTGAATTACAGTATAACTTAAAAAAAAAGAATGTTAGAAAAACTAATTTATATATTTAATAAGAATTTTTGTAAATGAATAATTTGAAATAAAAATTTAAGTATTGCATTTTATTTTCATTTATTTTTATTTTCACTAAGGAATTTTATTTGAAATGCTTATTCTGGTTTTCAAAATAACGCTATTAAATTGTAAATTTCTTAAATAATCTCGTCCTTCGATCTAAATTTTTACAAATCTTTTTCTAATAATTTGACTTTTAAAATCTGGAAATTAAAGAGAAAATTAATAAATTTGAATATTTCCGACATATTGCTCGTTATCTTCGCTTATCAGGTATCAAAGTGAAAATGCCTTTCTTCCGGTGTGCAATGAGCGGTGTTCGGCCATTTTCCGTAATGTATGAATTTTCGCTCATTTTCATAAATATTCGCATGAATCCAATATGAAAATACAGAATGATATCCATAACGTTTCAGACTCTCTCCTGATTAGATTGCAGGTCAAAATGTGCACGACATCTGTGTGCTGGAATCCTTCGGGCTCATCTAATATCCTATCTGATCGCCTGTTTCTTCTTCTGTTTTTGTGAATAGTAAATTATGATGAAAGGATATGAATATTTCTGTGCTCTTCTTTTCTTTAATTTAAAATATAGAGCGCGTGTGCACGTTAGTTTTGATATTTTATAGCCTACTGTTCAGGGTTTAAATTACGGAAAAAAGGGGACATTAGTGTATATTCCAGTCCGAAAGTATTTTTTAAAAACTGAAGAAGTAAAATAAGCGGTTAAATGGCTCACCAAAGTATCAAATAAGGTGTAATTAATGCATTTTTTCCTATTTTCGTTTGCATCACAAAATGCTTATTAATAAAATATGATGCGGTGAAATTCTTTTTACCTATTCCTATTGTTGGAATAAAGTTATAAAACTCTATGTCAAAAATTTTAATTCTACGATTGTCTCTGTGTTTTTTGAATTACAATATATCATAATAATAAAAAGAATGCTTGAAAAAGCAACTTTAATATTTTATAGGAATTTTCTTGACTAAAAAATTCGTAATATAAATCAAATTATTGCATTTAAATTCATTTTTTTTCTAATAAGGAGTTTTTTTTTTTTTTTTTTGAAAGATTTATTCTAAAAATCAAAGCAAAGTTATTAAATTGTACATCTTTTAAATATAATCGTCCTTTGATCTGTATTTCCGAAATTCTTTTCTAAAAATTTGACTTTTAAAATCTGGAATTTAAAATGAGAAATTAATAAATTTGAACTTTTACACGGCATTTTACTCGTTATGTTCTCTTATCGCATGTCAAACTGAAAATGCCTTTTCTTCTCCTGTGCAATGGGCAGTGTTCGCCCATTTTCTGTAATGTATGAATTTTCGCCTACTTTCATAAATATTCGCAAGGATCCGATATGAAAATGCAGAGTGATATCCATGACTTTTCGGACTCTCTCCTTATTAGATTGCAGGTCAAAATGTGCACGACATATGTGTGCTAGAATCCCTGGGGCTCATCTAAAGTCCTATCTGATCTCGTATTTTATCTTCCATTTTGTGAATAGAAAATTGCGATGAAAGGCTATGAATATTTCTGTGGTCTTCTTTTCTTTAATGTAAATTATAGAGCGCGTGTGCACATTAGTTTTGATATTGTATATCCTATTTTTCAGGTTATAAATTACGGGGCAAAATGGAAATGTAAGTAAGAATGCCATTATTGAAAAAAAAGAAGTGATAAAAAAGTGGTTTAATATTATTCATCAAAGATTTAAATGGAGTATAATTAATACATAATTTTCTTTTTTTCAATGTCATAGTGAAATGTTTATTAAGCCTAAAATAATGCGGTGAGATTTTCTGTTCTTATTATTGCAGGATAATCATAAAATCCTATCTTAGTAATTTCAACTAAATAATTATCTCTACACTCTAAAAATATAAATGTGTAAATTAGCCACTTTTACATAAGCATGTGTGTAACTTTGTAAAACTACACTTTTGTCATAAAATTTCCAATCTTGATGCTTGTCAGCATTGTTCAAGTTGTAAATTAGTTTTAAAAATGTGAATGAAGGCTAAATGCCTTTCTGGAAATATTTTTTTTAAAACCGAAGGGGTAACATATGCGGTTAAATTGTTCATTAAATTTTTAAATAAGGTAAAATTAATACATATTTCCCTACTTTCATTTACAACACGCAATGTTTATTAATAAAATATGATGCGTTGAAATTAATTTTATTTATTACTGTTGTTGGAATATAATTATAAAATCCTGTGTCAATAATTTTAACTCTACATGTGTTTCTATGATTTTTGAATTTAAGTATATTTTTAATAATAAAAAGAATGTTTGAAAAAAGAAATTGAACATTTAATAAGAATGTTTTGTAATTAAATAATTTGTAATAAAAATTTAAATATTTTATTAGAATTTAATTAATTTTTATTTCAAATAAAAAATTTTATTTGAAATAATTATTCTATTATTCAAAGCAACGTTATTAAATTATAATTTTTTAATAAAAATCCTGTCCTTTGATCTGAATTTTCGAAGTCCTTTTCTAAAAATTTGACTTTTAAAATCTGGAATTTAAAATAAAAATTAATACATTTCAATTTTCCCTGGATATTGCTCGTTTTCTTCGCGTATCGTGTGTGAAAGTGAAAATGCCTTTCTTCCCGTGTGCGATGGGCGGTGTTCGCCCCATTTTCTGTAATGTATGAATAGGAAATCTTCCATAAATATTCGTATGGATCCGATAAGAAAATGCAGAGTCATATCCATAACTTTTCGGACTCTCTCCTGATTAGACTGCAGGTCAAAATGTGCACGACAGCTGTGTGCTGGAATCTCCGGTGCTCGTTTAAAAATCCTATCTGATCTTCTATTTCTTCTTCTGTTTTTGTGAATAGAAAATTACGATGAAAGGATATGAATATTTCTGTGCTCCTCTTTCCTTTGATGAAAAAAGTAGAGCGCGTGTGCACGTTAGTTTTGATATTTTATAGCATTGGTGAGGTTGTAAATTACGATTAAAAATGGGATTTTATGTCTGAATGCCATTATTGAAAAAAAAAATGAAAAAGAAATCCAAATGATAAAAAAGCAATTAAATATTTTATCAAAGTTTTAGCTAGGGATAAGATATTTTCCTTTCTTCAAAGCCACCATGAAACGTTTATTAAGCCTAATAGAATGCATGGAATTTGATATTTTTTCTTATTTTTGTAAGATAATCATGAATACCCTACTTAATAATTTCAATCAAATGTTTATCTCTAAATTCGAAAAAATGAAAGCAAATTAGTCACTTTTATATAGGTATGTGTGTAATCATACCTTTGATATAAAATTTGCAATCTTGATATTTTCATAGCATTGTTCAGGTTGTAATACGGAAAATATTTCGAAATAGCAGAAATAACGGTTAAATGATTGATCAGAATTTTCAATAGTGTACAATTAATACATATTTTCCTATTTTCATTTGTATCGTAAAGTATTTATCCGCAAAATATGATGCGGTAAAATTCACTTTACCCATTCCTGCTGTTGGAATATAATTAATTCTAGTGTAAATTCTCAAATTCACACTTATGTCATGTAATTTGCAATCTTTATATGTGTAATATTTTCCACAGATAATTACTTAAAACAAAATAAATTTTTTTCAGTTATGTATCACATTTTACGCTGTCAGTCACTGGCGACTAACGCGGCCGAAGCGGAAAATTTACTGTAAGTCACTGGTGACTAAATAGGCCCTTAACGTATCAAAAATAGTTTTTCTATGTGTATCTTCTTTTAAAACATTCGTTTTACAAAACTAGTACGATTTTGAAAATAAAATAAAATAAACTATCACAATTTTTAAAATAAGATACACAAAAACACAGTAACATTGCCCTATAAATTTTATAAATGGACATGTGTACATTTACAAATACATTTAATGCATTTGTTGTGAAAGGGTTTCAGGCTTTAAAATCTCATTTATTAAAACGTCGAGTGGTATTGTCCCAAGTATCACAAATTTAATGCCAAGAAGAAAGCGTGACACAGTTGGTGATAAATCAGAAAAGTACATCAGAGCCATTTAATCGTGGTTTGGTTCCAGGATAGTTCCCTGCGGAACATGGTATGAGGAAACATACCTCAGTGCTCGATCTATCGGGGACATTCATCAATGTCTACGAATTTCCAACTCCGTTTCTGCTTTTAAGTGCTTCTGTTCTAGTCTTTTAATCACCGATTGGCTGGCAGCAAAGCGTGTCTTCGAAGAAATTGTAATTTATGAAGAAAGTATTTAGGATTAATTGATACTGAATATATTCTATGTTTAGAATTTACGTAAGTGTACGCTGTTCAACATTACAGTGTACAGCAGATTTTTAAAAAGCACTATTTTGTTCTAGGTCTTAAAATTGAATAAACAGAAATTTGCAAGTTGATTTTACCGTAAAGCAAAATTACGAGTATAATATTTTTATTGTAAAAAATATAATAAAATTATTTGTAAAAAGTACGAAGGTTAAATTTTTATAAAGTTTCTAGGTCATAAGAATTAATTTTTGGAAATAATAAAGGCATGCGATGGTTATATTTTTCAGATTCTGCAAATAAATTCTTATGTATTGTGTGGCATTAAATTAGGTGTAGTACTTTTATTTAAACCACTTCATCAAAAAATTTGGAAATCCTACTCTTCAACGATATTATGTCAAAAAATAACAAAAGTCTGATATTACAAAATAGCTGTATTGATCGTGTTTTTAAACTTTTGATAATAGATTTTGTAAAAAGAAATAAACTTTTATCACTTTTAAAATAGGACAAGTAAAAACACAGTTGCACTACGCAATAAATTTTACAAATGGACATGTGTACATTTACAAATACATTTAATGCATTTGTTGTGAAAGGGTTTCAGGCTTTAAAATCTCATTTATTAAGACGTCCAGAGGGATTTTCCCAGGTATCACAAATTTAATGCTAAGAAAAAAGCGTGACACAGTTGGTGATAAATCAGAAAGGTACATCAGAGCCATTTAATCGTGGTTTGGTCCCAGGATAGTTCCCTGCGGAACATGGTATGAGGAAACATACCTCAGTGCTCGATCTATCGGGGCCATTCATCAATGTCTACGAATTTCCAACTCCGTTTCTGCTTTTAAGTGCTTCAGTTCTAGTCTTTTAATTACCGATTGGCTGGCGGCAAAGAGTGTCTTCGAAGAAATTTTAATTTATGAAGAAAGTATCTAAGATTAATTGATACTGAACATATTCTATGTTTAGAATTTACGTAAGTGTACGCTGTTCAACATTACAGTGTACAGAAGATTTTTAAAAAGCACTTTTTTGTTGTTCTAGGTCTTAAAATTGGATAAACAGAAATTTGAAAGTTGATTTTACCATAAAGCAAAATTACAAGTATAATATTTTTCTTGTAAAAAATATGATAAAATTATTTGCAAAAAGTACGAAAGTTAAATTTTTATAGCGTTTCTAGGTCATAAGAAGTATTTTTTGAAAATAATAAAGGCGTGCGACGGTTATATTTTTCAGATTCTTCAAATAAATTCTTATGTATTGTGTGGCATTAAATTAGGTGTAGTACTTTTATTTTAACCACCTCATCAAAAAATTTGGAAATCCTACACTTCAAAGATATTATCTCAAAAAATAGCCAAAGTCTGATATTACAAAATAGTTGTATTGATCGTGTTTTTATACTTTTGATAATAGATTTTGTAAAAAGAAATATACTTTTATTACTTTTAAAATAGGATAAGCAAGAACACAGCTGCATTACGCAATAAATTTTACAAATGGACATGTGTACATTTACAAATACATTTAATGCATTTGTTGTAAAAGGGTTTCAGGCTTTAAAATCTCATTTATTAAGACGTCCAGAGGGATTGTCCCAGGTATCACAAATTTAACGCCAAGAAGAAAGCGTGACACAGTTGGTGATAAATCAGAAAAGTACATCAGAGCCATTTAATCGTGGTTTGGTCCCAGGACAGTTCCCTGCGGAACAAGATATGAGGAAACATACCTCAGTTCTCGATCTATCGGGGCCATTCATCAATGTCTACGAATTTCCAACATCGTTTCTGCTTTTAAGTGCTTCTGTTCTAGTCTTTTAATTACCGATTGGTTGGCGGCAAAGCGTGTCTTCGAAGAAACTGTAATTTATGAAGAAAGTATTTAAGATTAACTGATACTCAATATATTATATATTTAGGATTTGCAGTAAGTGTACAGTATTCAGGAGTGTGTATGTACATCTGAATCGTTGAAAAAAGTATATGTGCATATGGATTTAAAACATAACAATTCTATAGTTTTTTTTTTTTCTTTTTGGTTTTTTAAGCATTATTTCGAGGAGGCCACAATTTGTCACAAATAATAATTCATAAGTTGATTTTCCCATAAAGCAAAATTGCAAGTGTTAATATTACTTCATGTAATTAATAATGCAATTTTAATCTAACAAACATAATATAATTACTTTCTAAAAGTTAATAAACTTAAATTTTTATAGTTATTCTATGTCTTAAGAATTAATTTTAGAAAAAACAAACGCATGCGATGGCTGTATTTTTCAACTTTTGATAATTAATGAATCGGGAAATTACCTTTTATTTTAACAATATTGTGAAGAAATTTTGCAAATCTTACATTTCAAAGATAAAAAGTCAAAAAATAGTGAATGTTTGATACTACAAAATAGATGTAATAATTCTAATTTAAAAATTTTGATAATTGATTTTATGGCATTTTTAGCTATGCATTTGAAAATGATCTTAAATTTAAACATCACATCAGTTTTTTCTCTTTTTTTTTACAAATCGTAAATTTTAAAGTTAAAATTTAAAAAAAGGACAAAGACTTTCAAAACAATTTGTCAGAGCCTTACTATAATAAAATAAATGTTTTAAATACATTTACGACAAATTTCTAACCTTATCAACCACCAATGTAAATGATGACGCCCAAAGATATTATAAAAGGAAAAGCACGAGGCTGAGCACTGAGCGGATGAAAGAAATTTCCACAGACGGCATAAAATTGTACGGAATTTTAATTCATTTTACAAATTTAGCTGTAAAAATGCATAGCATAAGCCGAAAGATGAACAAAATATGAACTACACTCTCAAAAAAACTTCCGTCTTTTCACAGAAAAAGTACTGGCAGCACTGCTGCCAGAAATTGTCTGTATGTTGACGACTATCTGTTTATTTTTTTCGCCGTCAAAAGAGGAAAAATATCCGTCTTTTGAAAAAAAGTCTGGAAAAGATAAATACGCCGGCGGTGAGGGTCGAACTCACGACCCCAGCATTACAAGACCAACGCTCATACGCAGCGCCACGATTTCTCAGGAGAAAAGTGCTTAGAAGTAGAACCCTTTATTTCTTATGAGTGTGATTTGGTTTATTTCGTTAAAGAACTTTTAATTTTGAAGTTAATTTCGGGAAGATTTCATCTTTAATGAAACTGTGGCTGGGGTTTTTATACGTTTATATTAATATAGTATAAAAATGTGAATTTTAATTATATTTGCGTAGATTGCTAAAAGAAAAATATGGAAGTTCTACGACAAGATTTTTTTGAATAATATCATTTTTTTTTTTTTTTAATTAAAATATCTTTTAAATGTGTTCATTTAAAGTACATTTTAAATGGGAATATTTATTATATCCCATATAGCACAAAAGCTCCTCAATACCTCCCCAGGAGCTCCAAGTCATCCCATATTCCTCCTAATACTAAAATGACAAGATCAGGACGTCCCGGGGAAGAGTCTTTTACGGTGTCCTCAGGAGTAAGCTCCCAGAAGTGTCCCACGGAGCAACTTCCCAGGGACGCTACTCCTGAGGAAGTACCTGGGAAGTCATTCCTGGGGAAGTACCCGGTTAGTGTTTCCTGGGGAAGTGCCGAGGAAGTCACAGTGCAGGCGCCATCTCGTGAGTGATTCTGAAGTACAATATTTAGTTTATTTTTATTGAAATATCAAATTCCATTTGATCGGTATAAATTTTTAATGAGTTAATTTTATTTTATCAATTATTCGATTTCTTATTTTTTTAGCAAGTTAGATAATTGTTATTAAATTGTAATTGTTATTTTTAATTATTGCTATAACTTTTAACCTTTTTTAGTTAAATTAAAAATTTTAATTTATTATTTCAGTTAATTCCTATTTTTATATACTAATTACTATTATATATCTTTTAAACCAAATTTTGTTAACATTTATCAATATTTTATTAATTATTAATCAATAACCTGTTGCGTTTTGCTCTTTTGTTATTATTACTTTTTTATTAATTAGCAAATTAATTTAACTTGTTTAAATTAACTAAATAGTAATTATTTATAGTCTAAATTAAACTGAAATCTCTAAATAGAAGACAATTCTGGATCATATATTTTTTCTGATATTTAGAGGTAAAGGTATTTATGCAAAGAAAAAAGAAAGAGATTCTTAAAGTAAGTTTGTTCATAAGTACCCGTTTAAAACTTTGAAACGAAACTAAACATTTTTATCACAGCACATAACACTAATTCAAAGATAGAACAGTTCCCTTTAAAATGGTACCTTTGGATTTAAAATATATAAATATTGAGATGACCTCTCCCCCTCCCCAAATGCATACCAATACGTGGTTTATTTAAAAAGATTTTCTGTTAAAAAATTTTACATTCCTATAAAATCAGTTAAAAATTATAAATTCATGCAAATTTAATGTTTTAGGGTTTTTATCAATTACCTAGCCAATGTAATTAATTATATATGTGTTGAAGATACGAAAATGTTAGCTAAACAGAAGCATAAATTTAAGTGTCTTTCTGATCTGTGGCGCCAACTTATATGGCGCATGGGGCGCAAGCCCACAGAATAATTTGTTATCTCTATCCAGCCATTATTAATTGAGCCCACTAAATATTTATGTATTTGTTCAAAATGTTTTTGAGCACACTCAATATTTTTCAAAAGTTGGCGCCATTGTTTCTGGTTCTGATTCTTAAAACCTATTTTCTTTTATTTATCATTAATTATTTTTTTTTAATTTAAGATTGTCTTATTTACAAATTATTTTTCTAATATCTTTTATAGATTAGCAAACATAATATCATTATTATTATTTAAATTATGATAGATAAAATTAAATCTTTATTTTGAAAACTTCAGAAATATAAATATTTTTTGGTTCTGAAATTACAGATAAATATTTATCTATATTTCCTTAATAACAAATATTTTATCACAATTTTCAACTGAAAAAAAATCGCTTTACTTAAAACCTTCATTTAACAAACCGATTTCATATTATATTTCTTTGGATATCTATAAAGCATGGAATTTCCTGTTTTACCATGCACATATTTTTAGGTGACAATGAAAGTATTTTAAAGTAACTGCAAACAGTGCTCTGAAGCAGGAATCCCCGTCCCGACCTTCCATCAATTACAAGATTACTATTAGGCTCGCAATAAGCTACCCGCCCCCTCCAACCAGTTTTGCCAGCTGAGAATGTTGTAAATATCGCGGGAATCACTAAAGGAAAGAAAAAGAAAAAAAAAAGAGTGTAGTTCTAAGAATTGGAAATCAGACTATTTTTTGACATAGTAAGAAAAGGTGTTACAATCCAATTTGTTCTTATGTGTAATAGAAAATATATATTAGTTTGGGATTTTTAAGATCGTTGATAAAAACATCTTATATTTTAAATAAAGACATTAGTTCTTTTAGGCTTTTAAAATTGCCTAAAATCTTAGTTACTAAAAATACATTTCAAGAAATCAACAAATATATTTCCCGTCGTTGATTAAATGGAAAAAGGTGCATATTGAATTTTTTATGCACATAAAGATTTCAAATTTTTAAAGACTATTAAATGGAGATTTAACTGAAAAGTAATTTTATTTATAACAATAAGAAAATAAAATGATTTTGTTAACAGATTCAAATTTTATTAATAGTTTCTATTTTATGTGACTCAAGCAATGTTTCAATGTAATGATAGAATTTTACAAATGATTTTCACACCAAATTCTGATATAACAAAATTCTACAAATTTGTACAATGGTGTGTTATTAATGAAAATGCAGAATTTTAATATTTTTACAATGTTATAAAATAATACAGGGGTTTTACAGCATTTTTTAATCCCGCAACAAGTGGTAAATCTCCAAACATCTGTAATTCGTATCGTACAATATGAAAATTTCATAAGTAACGGATATAATTATTCGTTAATAAATACTCGCCAAAATATACCTAATCACTTTAAAACGGGTTCATAGATTGGTTGCATTTATGACGGCCAATTATCAACATGAGGGACATATCAAGGCAGGGAGGGGTTGCCCTCAATGAAGGTCTTTCTAAAGGAACCTAAGCCATATTTATGCAAGGAAATCCAAGATTCGAAGAAAACCCCGGGAAACTCCGAACAATCGGGACGACGGGCGCGATTGGGTACAAACTGAGCTCATCCCACCTACCAGCTTCAACAGCTGAATCTCTTGACCGCTGGTGGCGCCCAGTATGAAACTGCAACAATGAAATATTTCAAAGAGTAAAAAGTAGGAAAGAAAAGACTAAACAAATTTATATATTTTTTTCATAAATTCATATAATAAGAGCACCTTTAACCAAGCGTAAAAAGGAAAAAAAATCGATAAAAATTTCTGTAAAAAAAGTAAGAGCGAGAGAGAGCAAAAAAGTTTCATTTTTGAAAGGATTTACTTAGATTTTATTTGCCAATCATTAAAAAAAAAAGAAAAAAAATTAAGGAACTCATCAAGGGAGGAGGGTTGCCTTCCGGAGGGTCTTTCTAAAGGAACCTAACGCGTATTTACGCAAGGAAGTTTAAGATTCGAAGAAAAGAGCGGAAAACTCCGAACGATTAGACCGACGGGTGCGATTGGGTACAAACTCAGCGCCTCCCATCTACCAGCTTCGACAGCAGAATCACTTGGCCGCTGGTGGGGTTCGCTATGAAACTGCAAAAATGAAATATTTCAAAGAGTAAAAATTAAGAAAGAAAAGACTAATTAAATATATATATATATACATATATTTCATAAATTCATTTAATAAGAGCACCAAGAGAAAAATGAAAAAAAAAAATCTATTAAAATTTCTGTAAAAAAAAAGTAAGAGAGAGAAAGAGCAAAAAAGTTTTATTTTTGAAAGGATTCACTTAGTCTTTATTTCTCAATCATTTAAAAAAAATGCATAATTTTAAAGAAACTATGTGTTTTAACCTCTTGCTATTTTAATCTCTGGAAATAATATTTTTACTAACTAAAATTAAATTTTATAGGGGCTATCATCAGAAACGTTTTGCATCATTCATTGTGTGCCAAAACATATAGTTCAAAATCAATTTTCTAACTACAGAAAGATTTTAATGGATTTTAAGTATTAAAAGCTAAAAGGATATTTTTATCATTTAAAAATACAATTTCATTAAAAAAAAATTTAATTCGAAGACATTTATGTTATAACAAATAATTAGTGATAATTTATTTAGGGTTATTAATTTAAATTTATGTCGAATGTGTGCAAAAGGCACAAAAAACGAGGACATTTCCTAGTTTTAAGTTTCAAAAGCGGAGTAAAAATGCATGTATACCTTAGAAACCTTTATTCCTTACGGACCCTACAGCATAACGGCTAGAGTGCGCGTCCAGAATACCAAGGTACTCAGGTTCAAATCCAGCAGGAAAAATGAAGGTAAGAAATTTGTTACTGAATAATCTCTGTATATGTAAATCCGTCTGAATAATAGAAAAAAAAACAACATTCGCGTTTTCTTCTAAAAAATTTAAATTAAATCATAGCTTTAATTTTTTTTTAAAACATATTAGTGACCTTGAAGTTTCCCAAAGTCCTCCTATATGACTTCCTCAAATCTTCCCCAGAACCTCCTGGGGAGGACCCTCAAGGATGTCCTGGGGAGCGCGCCAGGATGCTGTAAAGCGGACATTTTCGGTTCCTGAGGACCTCCTGGTGACAATTTTCTGCATCCTCAGGGATGCCTGGGGGATGACGGTCCTGGGATGTGAATCCTCCCCAGGACATCCTGGGGAGGCAAGTGTGCTATATGGGATAAATAACTTTATAAATTCAACTTAATTCAACTTTGAATTTGAATAACAAATTGTGAGAATTTTTGAATGAATGAAGAAAGTAATTGTTATTTATTTTTAAATACGAAAACATTTGTGTCTTTTAAAACTAAATTAGACATTTTAATCTATAGAATAGTTTGCTTTTCATTTTAAAAATAAATTCGAATTTATTACTAACAGACCCAATACGCATGCGTGCAAGAAATAAACAGAATCTCTTCCTCATTTTTCGATGCTCGGAATGAATTCACAGATCAAATACGTTTTCTGGGAATACGGTAATTATTTGTGAAAAAATAACGATAACTTAGTGTATATTGACGAATTTTTCTGAGAGTGTAAAAAACGGGAATTCTGTTTTTTTTTTTTTTTTTTAATTTAGTGCCGCCCATGCTAATATATATACAAATATATCTTTATATATATAAATCTTCTGTGCATGTGTTTGTTTCTGAACTCCTCCTAAACGTCTGGACCGACTTTAATGAAATTTTGTGTTTATGTTCTAATGGATTTTAGAATGGTTTAGATTCACATTTCATCGAAATTGATTCAGTACTTTTTTAGTAATTAGGCAAAAACTAATAGTTAGTGATTTTTTGCTAATTAAAAGTGTTGAATAAGTTTGCTGAATGGAATGCGGACGGAATGGTCCAGCGGTTTAAGGCGCCAGATTTAAGCTCATATTCTTAAAAAAAGAGATCGTGTGTTTGAACCCCACTCCTGACATACGTGTATGATTTGCAATAATTTTTTCTGTATTATAATTTTAATTAACTGACTTCAGAAAATCGTTAACTTTTAACTAAAAAGAGAAAAATAAACTTTTCTATCAAAAATTGAACCGACTTCAAAACTACTGCAAAGTGAAAAATAATTTCCTTATATAATTGTAATAAGAAATTAAATTAAGAGAGTAGTATTTATTGTGCGTATTGTTATATTTATGTACATTCATTTGATTTTTTGGAGTCAGTGCCAGCCAAACAATTTCAAAATTAAAATCAAGTATCCAATGCAAATCTTTATATACAGTGGGCTCTCGATAATTCGAAATCGTCGGGACCGCAAGATATGTTCGAATTATCCGAAGTTCGAATTATGGCAAATATGAAATGAAAACATGCTTAATATGTTATTTCATCATTCTATAACCTTAGGTGTGTTTTAAAAGTATTAATATTTAAGAAACTAAAGTATTAGAATGTAATCCGAATGAAAGTTCTTACTTTCATACAATTATATAATCAGTATAATATTAATTAATTAATAAAAAAGTTAACATCTAATATCAAGATGTATTATATATTTTCTTATTATTAAAGAACAAACATAGTAGTGTAAGCTATATATTGAAATATTAGTATTGTAATATTTAAATTTAAATCATAAAAATAAAAATAAAAATAAACAATTATTTAAAAAAAATGTCAAAAATATTATATGTTCCTTCTGTTAAAAACCAAAATACATGAATTTATTTATTCCTATTACTTCTCCGCGCATAAAAGTACGCTTTGTTAAAATATCTCTAAAATCTAATACATTTTTACCTTTTTCTCCGCTTATCTGTCCTGTAGCTGCCACTTATGTTGATAGAGGTAAGAAATACCATGTTTATAAAAAAGTAGCAGGTATTCCATCTTTTTTAAAACTTTGGGTGCGTCTTGAAAGCCTTATTTTTAAGAAACTAAAGTGTTAGAAATATATCCGGTTGTAATTTAATAATCTTACAAAATTAAGTAATCAATATAAAATTGATTATTTAATTAAAAAATATTCTTAATTTACATTCTTAAATATTATTCATATTCTTATAATTGAATAACAAATATAGAAGTGTAAACTGTATTTAAAATTATAGCGCCATAACATGTAAATTTCAGTTACGAAAGTTAAAAAATCATATTTTTTATAAGAAATCAGGTACTTACATATTACCCTGACCAGGTCAAATAGAAGTGTGAATTATAGTAATAGCAGTATAGCACTATTGTACTAATGACAATATAAATATTTATTACAGTAACTTTATTTTTTGATAACTGTGTAGATTAAGTATTATAATTATAGTTTTTTAAATTCATTTATGTTACATTATTAGAATTTCTTTATTACGTATTCAATAATGTTATATTACTGTTCTAAACATGGTTGTCAGGGACAAACATGCTTGAAATTTCTAACAGTAAGTTCTAGCGATTTAACTCCTGTCCCTTACTATAGATTAAAATACTTGAAGTACTATAAATCAGATAAATTTTGAAATGTTCTAACTATAAGATTTTTATTAGAATATACAGTTGAGAAATACTATATTTAATGAATTACTATATACAGTTGAGAAATACTATATTCAATGAATTACTATATACAGTTGAGAAATACTATATTTAATGAATTACTATATACAGTTCGTGTTAAAAATAGTTCGTGTTTTCCATAGTTTAAAAGTACCATATATTCTGTATAAAAATATAAATATACATACGTCTCTTGAAAATCTACTGTGTTGCTAGTGTTGATTTTATGTCCTAAGATGGAACCGTTAAGAATATAAACCTATACGTGGGGTAATCTTCAGAAGAAACTTTTTCAAGGAGAAATGGTCTGCATTCACATTCCATCCGCAAAAATCAAGCAAAGCTGCAGACAGCCAATTTGATTTATTTTTGTGGATTAGAATTAAAGTCATCATCACCATGGCAATCAAACAGTTTAAAATTAGCGTATATAGACAGCTTTGTGAAAATCCTTTAGTTTTTTTCATCTCTCAAAGTAATTATTACAACAGATTTTTTTCTTCTGAGTGGATAGAAGGAGGAATCGATCTGTCAATGAACTTTGTAATCGCTAATCTGCAGCTATGAAAACCAGTGTTGAATACAAGTGGATGTTGGTGGCCAAGAACAGTGAGATGTCCCTCCGAAATTTATGAGATTTTTTGTTTTCAATGATCAAAAAATGCAATTCCCTCCCCCTCCCCGGAGCCACAGAAATTGCCTCCGGAGACATAGTGTCTGAATTCATCACTGATAAAAACCAATGACATTTCCCTTCCAAGACTAACATTCTTTCAAACATTTGGAGTTCGATAATAGAATTCATTTCAATTGCATTAAAAATGCGGAAAAGTCTTTCGTTTGTGCTATGAATAAGAGATATTTCAACGACCAATTCGTTTCAGTTCATTATAAATAATATTTAGCGTTAAGTGTGTCCGTGTTAAAAAAAAATTAAATCAAGGTAAATGTCTCTACGACTTGACGGGACAACTGGAATATAATTCGCCTTAAAAGTAATTTGCGTAAAGCGTGCTCGTGTAAACGAGGTTCGACTGTATTTAAATCATATCACTAGAGATTCATTTCTTTCTCATGCAAGAAATTAACTTAAATTATTAAACAATTTTCATATTTTAAGAAATAAGGATTTCGAGATTTCTTTTATGTTCAAAATGTTTATCTTTTATAATAAATATCCCTCCTTCATCTCAGTATGAATCCATAACTCTATGAATTAATCTGCTTTTCATGTCTGAGAACATGGAAATATGCTTTATTAAAATGTCACTATCATCTGACACGTTTTTACGTGGTTTTTCTTGTTCCACTCATCTGTTATGTAGCTGTCACTTATCTACATAATATGAAACTGTAGAGTACAAAGAGATGCTACGTTTTTCTTTTTGTTGCTTTTTTTTTAAGTGACTGATATTCCACAATTTTTACAAAGTTTTACGTATTTCTTAAAGGTTCTTAAAAATAAATAACATGAAGGTATACCATAAAATATAATTGTCTACATAAAGTTAAACATTCAATAATGATAAAACATGCGGAAAGATTTTAATAAAATGTATTTAAGGCGCAACACTAGGCACAGAAAAAGACCCGGATGATAATGTAAAGTCTATGGGGGAGTTCTTTTCAAATATTTCGCCCAAATTTTAATATTTTTACATGATTTTTTTGCACAAGATAACTGAGGACGATCCACAACCGGCCTAGTTTTTTTTTCAGTTTTGGTTTCAGATTCTTTTTTAAAAAATTACTTTAACTTTCAAAACATGTTTAAACCGGTTCTGAAATTGGAACTATCGTAATATAAAAATTACATAAGCAAAATTGAAAAAGTAAAAACTTGGCAGGTTGTAGATCGTCCTCAGCTATCCTATGTAAAAAAAATCGTGTAAAAATATTAAAATTTGGGTGAGATATTTGAAAAGAACGTTCTTATAGACTTTACATTATCATCCGGGTCTTTTTCTGTGCCTAGTGTGGGGCCTTAATTTTCTTATCACCGCGCATTATGTCATTTTATCAGAATGTTTCACGTTTGTTGAGCAATGAGCATGTACAGATATATATGTACAGAAACAGTTATATATTTTTGAGAAATATTTGTGCACCATTGAATTTTACTTGCGTGTCGCACTTGTTATTTCAAAACGCTCAACTAAGTCAAGATCTTCTTATTTTTTTGTACGTTCATATTTTCTAATTTTGGCAAGACTTGCGATCATTCTATTATTCTTAATTCATGTAATTTCAAAGGCGGTAACTAAGTAATGAAGACAAATACAACCCATCATAGAACTAAGTCTATTTTTATGATTAGAAAATTGTTATTTACTTCCACTAACTTTTAGAATTCTTTATAAACACTTCGGCATTTAAAAAAAAAAAAAATAATTTTTGAAGCTAGATAATAATAAATATTTAAATTAGATGTAATTTAAAAGGTGGAAATTTGTGCACTTAATTTGGTTGGTTGCTTATATTCATGACGGTTAATTATCAACACGAGGTATATAGGCCCTAATGGGAGGGGGATAACAAAAGATAAAGACCAATATTTGAAGAAAACCAAGGAAAACTCCAAACAATTATACCGACCGGCGCGAAGGGGGTTCAAACCAAGCACCTCCCGTCAACCAATTTCGAGAAGAGACCATTCCGGCCGCTCGTGGGGCTTTACACTTACGGCTCGAATTTTCGCATCTATATTTATATTTTATATCTATATTTTATATCTATATTTTATATATATTGTCTATAGTTTTTGGATAAGATTAATTTCACTAAAAGCTTTGCACTGAATGATATCTAGTTGATGCAGAACTATAATGTTTGAATCCTTTTAAAATTCTACTTAATTATTAATAAAAGTACATTCTGATAACATTTTAAATTAAAAGTAATATAAACGTAATTAATTTGCCTTTATAAAATAAATAAATATTGTTTTACTTATTTTTTTTACTATTTATGTCGTGATAAAATTGAAAAAAATATGATTGAAAAATATGGGTAGTTCGATAATTTAATGATGAGGAATTCTTAATATTTTTTTTCAAATATTTTTTTTTATTTCTTTTCTTATGATATTCTGATAGATTTAGGTAGAAGCATAGCCAAATTGCTACATAAGATTGCACGCGATCCGTGTAACTACACGGATTCTTTTTCACTAGTGTAATATATGCAGACTTTTTATTGAAGTTCTGGAATGGACATGACACGAAACGCTAAAAATTCAGTAAGCTAAATCAGTAGCTAAAAAAATTAAAAAGATCCGAAAATTCAATATGGAGATTGGGATTAGAGAGTAAAAGAAGGGAAGAAGATGTGCATAGTGACATAATATATTATAAATCTGTGACTTTGAAACTGCATATATAATGATCCCGAAAGGAATTGTCTTAGGTGGCCTAAATATCAAAATTGTAAAATTATTGACTCAAATTCGATAATTATGAAAATATGCATTAACTGTATATGTGGAACATTAAGAATTAGGTTTAAGCATTAGCTTTTCAGTTTGCGACTGTAGTACTATTTGAACAAAAAAGTGATCAACGAGAGTTCTTTCATATTTATTAGATTTCGTTATTTCCGATTTTTTTCAGTGTGCATTATGAAGCAGATGAAATTCCTCTAAATGAGAGATTGTTTCTGCTACACTACTGTTTGTAAATAGCTAATAAAATATGATAAGAGTCTACGTACAGACTGAGTGAAGTACACTGTAAAAAAATCTGTAATGTTACTTAACTTTTTCTAGGAAACTGGGATTCCAAGAACTTTTCATGTAACGGTAACAGCAAAAATTCATGTAAAAGATCAAGTTACATGAAATTTGCCTGTTACTGTTACATGAAAAGTTCGAGGAATCCCAGTTTCCTAGAAAATGTTTAGTAACATTACAGAATTTTTTTTTTACAGTGTACGACACTCAACGAACACATCGTGAAATTTTGTTGACAACGTAGATAATAACTGGAATTTTGTTGTTTTAAAATTCATTATTTTTAATGGGAATAAATCGTCATCAAAATAAATAAACTTACGGATATAAGTAGACTCATTTATTCCATTACGTAATCATTCGGGCGTTCTAATTTAGTCCTAAATCATTCTACTCAGTAATTGTTCAACCTTGAAAATTCTGTAATGAAGGAAATGATTTTAGATGTTTAACTTAGACTGATAAATTAGAATAAGTGTTTTGTTATTATTATTCATTATATATTTTTTTAATCTGAACATTTCTTCATTCTAAGATACGTAATCATCTGTGAAAGAGGGGACATATAAAAACTTTTAATTCATAATTTCAAGATGTAACTAATAAAATTTAAAATGTTGTTTCATCGTTGTTAAATAATATATGCATAGATTATCAATCAATTTTCTTAAAAATGGTGCAAAATCAATACAGTAAAATATAATTATCCTTCTAAAAAAACTAAAAACGGTGTGAAATACCGTAAGCCGAGATCAGTCGGTTAAAATCGAGTGGATCTAATAGACCGGAAGACGGCAATACAGGCAAATACTGTATCGAGTTCACGGATGAAAATCTAGGATTAGTTAAAAAGTGATTCGTCTATTTAAGCGCAGTCGGTCTACACTGTAAAAAAAATCTGTAAAGGTACTACACTTTATCTAGGAAACTGAGATTCCAAGAACTTTTCCTGTAACGGTAAGAACAAAATCTCAAGTTTTAAAATCGGTTACATGGATTTTTCCTGTTATCGTTACATGAAAAGTTCTTGGAATCCCAGTTCCCTAGAAAATGTTTAGTACCTTTACAGATTTTTTTTACATTGTACAACTCATATCTTGATCGAAAACACCTATAAACCGGATTTTTTCGATTGACTCGTAAGTTTGCCATTCAGCTTTCCTGCACTCAAAAGTATGAAAAGTTGGAGGAATGGGAGCAGGGACACATAACTGTAAACCTATGAGTAAACCTCTGAAATAGGGTTTTCAGATGTTTTCCAACCAAATATGACTTGATAGACAGATGCGTTTTAATATGCGAATCAGATTTATTAATTATGCATCTTCACCCAGGAACTCAATGAGGTGATTGCCTATGTCTCCGCATCCCGGTCTATGATGGTTATATGATTAGATGATAGTTAATGATCGAAATGATAGACTCATGAAAGTGGGGTAGTAATATTTATCGCATAAATAAAAGGACATAATATAATAATATGCGCATAAATAAAACTCTTAAATATATGTATAAAAATAAATAGGCATGAATTCGTTTAAAACGAATTCATGCCTACATATAAAAATAATCAATATCCTATCAATTTTTCATTGGCTTTACAGATTTATCTGCAAAACTATTTTTAATAATTTGATTTAATTTATGATTTCTTATTTAGAATAACAAGTAAAAGTAATCCAATAACAATAAACTCAACATCAGTCTACTAAAAATCAATTGATACTCTAATCACTCTATATCCTTAAAAATATGCTTTTTGTAATGGTTTAATATTATCTGTTCGGCTATCTAAATTTCTATGAATATCAGCCAATTATGAATACATATGTAAATTATATTTACACTTTTTTTGAAAAATAAATAAAATCCGCATTCTTATAAATATATTTTGAATTCATGAACGAAACAGGCGTACAATTACATTTGATATCCTTTCATTCAATATCCTCTGAAAATTATTCTAATGATATTTATTCTTAGAAATGTCTCGCATTTTTTTTTCTTTTGAAATCAATAAGAACATGATCAGAATATTGAATAAACATTACAATACAAAATAAAGTGAAAATATCATTGAAAATTTCGAATATGATAATGATATTATAGCAGTAACAGATTAAATTCAGATCGCAGCTTGGGATGAACATTTATATAGAGAGAGGGGGGAAGTTTTAACTGGAGGCACCTTTGAACACTCTAAATATTTTCCTTCAAATGAATTATTTAAAAAAAATGATATGGCAATACATTACTGCTGATTCAGGGAAATAATTGTACAAAGTTGTACTATTTTGTATGAATAGTATTGTCTAAACAGTATTTTTCTCCCTCTTGAATCTAAACCTAAAAAAATAAAGTTACAAGATTTTTGTTTACAAACTTCTATTCCTAAAATTTAAATTTATTGTTCAATGTTTAAACAAAGACGTTAGCTTTAGTTTATAAGCTTTGTTATATTCAAACTCATCAGCCAACTTGAGTAAACCGTTGTAATGTTGAACTCCGTGAGATGGGGCACCATTGAAAAAAAAGTTGGGGCACCATTGAACAGCGAAAAAATACCGAATAAAATGGTGATAAATAATAATTGAAACAATTTAAAGAGAACACTTAAAACTATGAAGTAAAGAGTTGTTAATGCATCTAAATATTATTATTTCTGATTTTTTACTTTCTTCTATCTTTACAAAAAGAAAGTATTGGATTCATGAAAATTTTCGACTTCCGGTTTTCGACGGATTTATACGTTTTAGAAGGTCCTGAACACGTTTTGACTATTTTTAGAAAATGTCTGTCTGTGAGTCTGTCAGTCTTTCTGTCTGTCTGTATGTGACAAAACATTTGTTCGCGCTCTATCTCAAGAACTAATGCTCGAAATTTCATAAAATTTTATATTCAGTTAGACCTTGATATGAATTAGTGCCTATTGGTTTTTGGTGTAAATTGGCCTGCAGGTGGCGCTGCTATACTACGTTTTTCATGATTTTAAGGATTGCTATATCTCAAGAACAAATGCACAGAATTTCACCAAACTTCAGATTCTGTGAGACCTTGATATACATAGACGTTGATTAAGTTTTGGTGTAAATTGGCCTGCAGGTGGCGTTGCTATGCCACGTCTTTCATGATTTTCATGATAGCTATATCTCAAGAACTAATGCACAGAATTTCACCAAAATTCAGATTCCGCAATACCTCGAGATACATTGCTACTGATAAGGTTTTGGTGTAAACTGCCCAATAGGTGGTGCTGCTATGCTACATTTTGAACGATTTTTGCGATAGCTATATCTCAAGAACTAATGCAGAGAACTTCATCAAATTTCAGATTCTGTTACACTAGAATATATAACGTAATTAGACGCTGATTACATTTTGCTATAAACCTCACAACAGGTGGCGCTACTATGCTACGTTTTTCATGATTTTTACGATAGCTATATCTCAAGAACTAATTCACAGAATTTAACCAAACTTCAGATTCCAGGAGACCTTGAGATACATAAACGCTTATTAGAGTTTTGTGTGAATTGCCCAATAGGTGGTGCTGCTATGCTACATCTTGCACGTTTTTGCGATAGCTATATCTCAAGAACTAATGCAGAGAACTTCATGAAATTTCAGATTCTGGTACACTATAATATATAACATAATTAGACGGTGATTACATTTTGGTATAAATCTCACAACAGGTGGCTTTGAAATCACCCAGTCGTGGACAGCCAACCTTTCGGTATAGGAACTTGCTATGTTACGTTTTTCATAATTTTCACGATAGGTATATCTCACGAACTAATGCACAGAATTTCACCAAACTTCAGAATCCGCGAGACCTTGAGATACATAGACGCTGATAAGGTTTTGGTGTGAAATGCTCAACTGGTGGCGCTGGTATGCTACATCTTTCATGATTCTTGCGATAGCTATATCTCAAGAACTAATGTAATCAAGCTAAATCGATGTAATTATTTGCACTTTTTAAATAGTTTAATTGACGTGATTTAAATAGAAGAAAGTTTTGTAATGGCCACAATATAGTTTTTACGTGAAAAAACTAGTTTACAACTAGTTTTTATGTGAAAAGAGGTTAATTAAGAATGCCAAAGGACATGGACTTATACTACAAACAATTCCTCTTAATGTACACATAGGTTCCAATTTCCGTACGCATCAGTGATGGGAAGTTTCAAGTCTAAACTGAATCAAATATAAATTCATTTATTGGATAATTGCAAATGCTGGATACAAAATAATAATCCATGAGTTATTACGTTTCCAATCATTATTTCTGGTTTCCGTAACGGATAAAACGGAATTTTATATCAGGTCTCTTAAAGAAAAATAGCGAGTGAAAAATTTTAATTTTCCAGAAGGAACAATTATCACATTGGTGCATTTGAAGGATATTGTAAAAAGGTTTTCACAACCAAACACAACTCAAGGGACAATTTTTTGTTTTATCAACGATGAGTTTTGACATCAAATTTGATGGATCTAAGTTTAGTTAAATAACAAAAAAATTAATAATTTCAACAAAATATAGTTATTTAATTTTATTCATATTACTTTATATTTTTGTAACATATTCAACTTTTTTTATAAAAACTTTCAATATTTTCATATTTTATTCATCTGTTCAAAGGTGCCCCTTGCTTGTTCAAAGGTACTCCTACATGGGGCAGGTTTGAACAAAAATCTTTCAACTTTTTAAATCCTCACAACTTATTTTATTTCTTTGGAAAATGTTTAATTTATGGTTCATATGATGAAGAAATGCGTTGTTTTTATTATGTAATATTTAAAACTCAAAAAATATAATTCAAGTAAGAAATGTGTTGATTTTTTGAAAAAAAGTTCAAAGGTGCCCCCTCTCCATGTAAATATGTGTAGCAGATATTTCATTAGTTTCACTTGTCATGCATTTGAAAAGAAGCTAGTTTAATTAATTTTATTTCTTGCCTTCTAATCCGTTTTATGAATTGAAAAAAAAAAAAGAAACGTATACAGGCTGCATACAGTTCTACCATATTTCTCAATAACTGTTTCGACTTTGAATCACAGAAAAAAAAGTTATAAAATTTACGATTAAATCAATAGACTTCTGTGACTTAAATATTATTTAGAAAATTTCACTCCTGTAAATGTGTCGCCATATTTCATGGAAATTCTAAATTGCGATTGGACATAACTAGTTGCCGAATTATTTTTTTAACTATTTATGTACTTGAATCCTGGTTATAAAATTGCTTTGTTAATTACACTTTTCTTTAATTATGCCGCAACAGAGTCCTAAAAATAGCCCTTGTACGGATAACAGTACATTGGTTTATTTAATAAAAGTATTTCAAAAAATAGGAAAATGGTTGAAAGCCAAACTATGTATAATAAAATCATAAAATAACAGTTATTTTGGTTGATTTAAGTTTTTTGAGGTAGATCCATTCATTGCTCAAGTGCTACAGATAAAAGAGATAATATTTGAAATTTTATTGTTTTTCAAATTTGGCATTTTTTATAATTACCTGTATTAAAATTTTCTGAAAAGTTGAACAAAATCATAATTTTTAATTTAAAAACGCGAGAAAATGTACTTTAATATCAATGAGCACTGCATATCACTCAATTAAGAAATAATGTATATAAAAATTCTTTGCATTTGCTTCGAAATGTGTTTTTCCAATAATTTAATATTTCTATAATATTTTTAAATTTTTATGGATATCAGTCATTTACGTTTGCATATGTAAATTACATTTTCGCTTCATATTTTTCAAAAAACAGAATTTCATTTAATGTATATGAAATATATTCATTTATATTTATTGAATTCATGATTGAAGCAGACATAAAACTACATTAAATATCCTTTCATTCAATGTCCTCTAAAAATTCTTGTAATGATATTTATTCCTAGAAATGTGTCTCATTTTTTTTTCTTTTGGAATCAATAAGAACGTGATTAGAGTATTGAAGAAACTTTGTAATACAAGATTAAGTGAAAATAACATTGAAAATTCGGAATATGATTATGTTATTATAACAGTAAGAGATTAGATTTAGATCGAAGCCAAGAATGTACATTTATTTATATAAATTTAAGTAACGGATGGTTCATTAAAATTCATAACATTTGTCACGGGCTTAAAAAGAAGATAGTTTAATCAACTTTATTTCTTGCATTCTGATCCTTTTTATAAACTAAAAAAAAAAAAAAAAAAAAAAAAAAGAAAGAAAAGAAAGAAAAGAAACATGTAAAAATATACTTTAATATCAATGACCACTGCATATCAGTTAATAAAAAAATAATGTATGTAAATATCCTTTGCATTTGCTTAATTTTTTTCAATGAATTAATATTTCTATCCTATTTTAAAATTTTTAGATATCAGTCACTTATGTTTGCATATAGATTTACTATTAACATTAACGTACCATTTTTACTATTAATTTACTATATTTATTAATTATTTTATAATATAAATTTAAGTAACGGATGATTCATTAAAATTCATAACAATTGTCATGGGCTTGAAAAAAAGATAGTTTAATCAACTTGCATTCTTATCCCTTTTAAAAATAAAAAATAAACATGTAAAAATTTATTTTAATATCAATGACCACTGCATATCAGTCAATTAAAAAATAATGTATATGAAAATCCTTGGAATTTGCTTATAATTTTTCCAATGATTTAATATTTCTATCCTATTTTTAAATTTTTAGATGTCAGTCATTTACGTTTGCATGTGTAAATTATATTTTTGCTTCATATTTTTTTTTTATAAAAACGAAATTGTATTTTATATATAAGAAATATATTCCTATTATATGTATTGAATTCATGATTGAAACAGACATAAAATTATATTAGACATCCTTTCATTCAATACTTTGTAAAAATCTTCTAATGATATTTATTAATAGGAATGTCTCGGATTTTTTTTTCTTTCGAAATCAATAAGAACGTGATTAGCGTATTGAAGAAAGCCTTTAATACACGATTAAGCAAAAATATTATTGGAAATTCAGAATATGATTGTGATATTATAGCAGTAAGAGATTAGATTTAGATCGAAGCATAGAATGTACATTTATTTATATAAATTTAAGTAACGGATGGTTCATTAGCATTCATAACACTTGTCATGGGTTTTAAAAGAAGATAGTGTAATCAACTTTATTTCTTGCATTGTAATCCCTTTCCTGAATTGTAAAAAGATACATATACAGGGTATGTATAGCTCCACTATATTTCTTAATATCTTTTTCGACTTTGAATCACAGAAAAAAAATTACAAATTTTACAATTAAATCAATATAACTTCTGTGACTTAAATATTATTTAATTATTTTTCACCTGAAAATATATTGTCATATTTCAGGGACATTCTAAAGAGTGTGAAATGGACATAATCAGTTGCTAGACTATTTATTAAACTATTTATGTACTAGTATCCTGGTTATGAAATTTTTTTGTTACTTACACTTGTCCGCACCATAGTCCTAAAAAATTACTTTTGTAAGTATAAGAGTACATTGGCTCATTTAACAAAAATATTTCAAAAAATTGGAAAAGAGTATCTTTGAAAGCCAAACTGATAAATATATACAATCATAAGATAATAGTCGGTTGGTTGATTTTATCTTAAATTGTTAGGATCCATTTAATGCGCAAGTGCTACAGGTAAAAAAAAATAATATTTAAAATTTCGTTGTTTTTCAAATTCGGCATTTTTTATATAATCATCTCTATTGATATTTTTTGAAAAGTTGAATAAACTTATTACTTCTTATTTAGAAATGTAAAAAAATCCACTTTAATAACAATAAGCACTGTACATCAGTTAATTAAAAAATGGTGTAATTAAAAAATATGCATTTGCTTTTGAAAGTGTTTTTTTTTTTTTTCAATGATTTAATATTTCTAGCCTAGTTTAAAATTTTAGGTATCCATCATTTTGTTTGCATATGTAAATTACATCTATGTTTCTTTTTCTTAAAAAAATTCCTTTTTATGTATAATAAATATATTCGTGTTATATATGTTGAATTCATGATTGAAACAGACATAAAATTACATTAGTCATCCTTTCATTTAATGTACTCTAAAAATTCTTCTAATGATATTTATTCCTAGAAATGTATCGCATTTATTTTATTTATATATTTATTTATTTTATTTTTTTTTTTTTCAAATCAATAAGAGCGTGATCAGAGTATTGAAAAAAAGCTTGTAATACAAGATTAATCGAAAATGTCATTGGAAATTCAGAATATGATTGTGATATTATAGCAGTAACAGATTAGATTTAGATCGAAGCCTAGAATGTACATTTATTTATATAAATTAGAGTAACGGATGGTTCATTAGCATTCATAACACTTGTCATGGGTTTTAAAATAAGATAGTGTAATCAATTTTACTTCTTGCATTCTAATCCCTTTCCTTAATCGTAAAAAGATATATATATACAGGGTGTGTATAGCTCCACTATATTTCTTAATTTTTTTTCGGCTTTGAACCACAGAAAATATATTTTTACAAATTTTACAATTAAATAAATATAACTTTTGTGACTTAAATATTATTGAGAAAATTTTTCACCTGAAAATATATTGCCATATTTCAGGGACATTCTAAAGATTGTGAAATGGACATAATCAGTTGCTAGACTATTTATTTAACTATTTATGTGCTTGTATCCTGGTTATTTCGTTACTTACACTTGTCTTTAGTTCACACCGAACCATAGTCATAAAAAATACCTTTGTAAGTATAAGAATACATTGGCTCATTTAACAAAAGTATTTAAAAAGATCGGAAAAGAGAATCTTTGAAAGCCAAACTGATAAATATATACAATCATAAAATAATAGTCGGTTGGTTAATTTTATCTTAGTTTGTTGGGATCCATTTAATGTGGAAATGCTACAGGTAAATAACATAATATTTAAAATTTCGTTGTTTTTGAAATTTGGCATTTTTTATAATCATCTGTATTGATATTTTTTTGAAACGTTGAATAAACTTATTACTTCTTATTTAAAAATGAAAGAAAATGTACTTTAATATCAATGAGCACTGCACATCAGTTAATTAAAAAATGATGTAATAAAAAACCTCTACATTTGCTTTTGAAAGTGTTTTTTTTTTTTTTTTTTTTTTTTTTCAATGATTTAATATTTCTTTCCCAATTTAAAATTTTAGATATCCATCATTTTGTTTGCATATGTAAATTACATCTATGTTTATTTTTCTTTAAAAAATGATTTTTTTATGTATAATAAATATATTTGTGTCATATATATTGAATTTGTTAGCGAAACAGACGTAAAATTACATTAGACATAATTTCATTCAATATACTCTAAAAATTCTTCAACTGATATTTATTCATAGAAATGTCTCGCATTTATTTTTTCTTTTGAAATCAATAAGAACGTGATCGGAATATTGAGGAAACTTTGTAATATAAGATTAAGCGAAAACATCGTTAAAAATTGCGAATATGATTGTGATATCACAGCAATAACAGATTCGATTTAGATCGAAGTCTGAAATGTATATTTATTTATAAATTTAAGTAATGGATGGTTCATTAGAATTCATAACACCTGTCATGGGTTTTAAAAGAAGATAGTTTAATCAACTTTATTTTCTGCATTCTAATACGTTTTATGAATTGAAAAGAAGAAACATATACAGAGTGCGTATAATTCTACTACATTTCTTAATATTTTTTTTTCGATTTCAATCCTAAGAAAAAATGTTACAAGTTCAATGATTAAGTTAAGCGAATTCTACGTCTTAAATATTATTTGGAAAATTTTTCACTCCAAAAAGCATTTTCACATTCCAGAGGAAATGTAAGGTGTGTGAAATGAACGTAACCGTTGCTGAATTAGTTTTTATGTATTTATATATTTGAATTTTGACTATAAATTTATTTTGTTATTTATACTTGTCTTTAGTTTAAGCCGCATCAGAGCTCTATAAAAATATCCTTCTACATATAAGAGTACATTGCTTTATTAAAAAAATATTTCAAAAAATCGGAAAAAAGAATCTTTGAAAGCTAAGCTAATATGTATAAAATCGTAAAATAATAGTCATTTTTATTGATTTTAATTTGTTATGACTCTTTTGCGGTGCAAAGGTAAAGGTTATAACATTCGAAATTTCGTTGATTTTCAAATTCAGCATTTTTTTAATATTTATCAGTATAAACATTTTTGTAATGTTCAAATAAACCTATTATTTTTATTTAAAAATGCAAGAAAATGTATTTTAATATAAAAGAGCACTGCACATCAGTCAATTAAAAAATGAGTAGAAAAATCCGCTGCATTTGCTAAAAAAAAATGTGTGTGTTTATTTCCAATTATTTATAATGTCTATCCTATGTTTAAATTTTTAGATATCAGTTCATTTACGTTTGCATATGTAAATTAAAATTTTATTTCTTATTTTTTAAAAAAATAATTACATTTTATGCATATTCCCAATATGCCATGAATTCATGATTGAAACAGATGTAAAATTACATAAGATACTCTATCATTCAGTATCCTCTGAAAATTCTTCTAATGATACTTATTCCTACAAATGACTCGCATTTTTTTTTTTTTTTTTTTTTTTTTTTTTTTTTTTTTTTTTGAAATCTATAAAAATGATATCAGAGTATTCAAGAAACCTTGTAATATAAGATTAAACGAAAATATCATTAGAAATTCTGAATATGATTGTGATATGACAGAAATAACAGATTAGGTTTAGATCGAAGTCAGAAATGTATATTTACTTATAAATTTAAGTAATGGATCGTTCATTAGAATTCATAACGCTTGTCATCGGATTGAAAAAGAGATAGATTAATAAACTTTATTTTCTGCATTCTAATCCGTTTTATGAATTGAAAAGAAAAGCATATATAGGGTTCATACAGTTCTACTATTCATTTTTAATAATTCTTTTCGACCAATAGAATCACAGAAAAATATTTCAAACTTTGCAACTTTAGGATGTAATTATCTTCGAGACACTGTTTTTGAAAAATATGAAATTTTTATCAAACACATATATTTTTAGTTAAAACAGGTAATACAATTATAAATTCATACAAATTTGTATGGAATTTTAATTACATTTTCAAATTTCGAAAATATTTAGTCAAATTTTGATAAAAAATTGCTTTTATGCCAAACTTTCTATAAAGAAATCTATTCAATCTATTTCACTTTTTTTCAGCAATATATTACCAAATCACTTACCTGTGTTGTGAAGCAAAATATTTCTATACCTCTTAAATTTACTAACATATACCAAATTTTGTATACAGAACATGATTATTTTCTTTAAAAATATTTATATTTAAAAAATGGCTCTTAAATTAATGTATACAAACTTACTAGCGATATTCTGCTTCATATTTTAACATCTTAATCTATTTTAAGAAATGGTGTTTACTGTACACGTACGCAATGAAAAATATAGTTTTTCAGAAAGCGTAAATTGAAATTTTGATAGAGCAGAAAATACTATCTATAAATTTTACAACTTTAAAACCCACCCTATTTCTAAGTATTTATTTCTTTATGCATATGTTATATGTTATACAGGGTGTCCACTCTCAACGGTGGCCAATGGCTAATTTCTAAACCGTTAGTAATAGACATATAGTTCCAATTGCAAAAATGCTTTAAAAAAGGTAAAGAATTGCTTTTCAAGCGATTTAGGTTTTTAAAAAATTTTATTAAAAAATTACGAAAATTAAATTTTTATACAGTCTCCCGGTCCTATAAAATTAGTAAAATTTTACCACTACTCTAACAAGTAAGACAAGAAAAGTCCCATTTCTCTGCGATTAAAACTGACCGAGTAATAGCTGTTTAAATTTGAAGCATATTTTTTGCTGCAAATTAGGGGTCAGTCACAAATTTACTGGAAATAAAAATAAACGCAAATTATAAAATTTCACATTAAACATTGAGAGTAAAATGATTTTTACAATATTATTTTTAAATTTATGTTGATGATTACATATTAAAGCAAAATTTGTACTAAAATTATATGTAAAAAAAAAAATTACAAAAAGTTCGTTAATTTAAATTACGAAAAACAACAGTCACAAATCATTACAAAATGACATATATTTAAAATTCTATTAGATTACTTAACCTAACAGAATTTGATGTAATCCTATAAAATAAATGGTACGCACCTAAAATTGTATTAATGTTACACTGTCATTGGATATATATACCTGTGCAAATTGAACCTCGATCGGATATTTGGAAGTGAGTTAAAATTTGAATAGAAATTTTTAGTTAGGGAAAAATACGTACGAACGTTTTTAGCAAAATAAAAGCTTATCAAAATAACACACCTTTTAAAATAAAATCGCGATTTCCCAAAATTTGATTTTCTCAATAATGAGAAATTTCAAACTCACGTCTTCAATTATTTTAACCAATCTAGAAGTTAATAAAAATTAACACTGCCGTAAAACTTATACGGAGGTAGCACCTTCAGTTAAATTACTTTAAAAATATTTCTTTATCTCATTTAAAACTTTTTTGTAATTGGAACTATATGTCTGTGGCAAATGGTTTAGGAATTAGCTATTGGACAGCGTTGAAAATAGACGCCTTTTATAATGCTTTAAGCACGTGGGTACGTTTCTTTAAAGCTCAGTCCAATTCATCCGTATTCAACTTCAGAAAAGTGGTTTAAGTCATGAAATTTAAAGATTCACAACTCGGTCAATTTTAATGTTAGATGAATGGGATCTTTTTTTCTCGTACTTATTAGTGTAGTGGGGAAAATTTACTAAATATCACTTATAGGACCGGGGGACCGTATAAAAAGTTAATTTTCGTAATTTTTAAATAAATTTTTATTTTGATCTAAATCGCTTGAAAAACAATTCTTTACCTTTTTTAAGGCATTTTTGCAATTGGAACTATACGTCTATGACTAACAGTTTAGAAATTAGCCATTGGCCACCGTTGAGAGGGGACTCCCTGTATATTAGTGTATTGAAAAATATGCTTTATCTTTCTATGGCTCTTTAAAAGATCACTTCGGTTTTCAAAAAGGTCATTTGCGCATTATATTTTAAGCAATAACATTGCTGTTTTTTACCGCTAAACTAAAAAAAAAAAAAAAAAAAAAAAAAAAAAAAAAAAAAAAAAAAAAAAAAACACTTTGGAATTTTAAATGTTTGAATTTTAATTTAAAATAATAAAATAAATCGAAAATTTTCACAAAACAATAAGGAGCAGGCATATACCTTAAATATTAAATAGAAAATTTGTCATCCGAAAAAAAAATATTGCTATAATTGTTTAGGTTGAGAAATGCATATAATAAGTTCCTCAATTATTTTTTTCTTTTTTCCACAGTATATTTTAATTAATAAATAAATATACTTTTAATCATAAGAGAAATTTGAAGTCACTTTAATATTGTGATACACACATAAACATGTAATGTGCAAAATTAAAATGACACGCTTGAGAATTTGTTGAGAATTGAAGAACACTGCTAATTTTTTATGCTGAGTTAAACCAACTTTTGGTTTTGCAACAGCTTCAACCATAAAGTGGTGCAATCTCGAACCAAAATTTGGATGTACGTTTGAACAGGAGCTCCAAATGTTGGAAAAATATTTGGCCATCTTATGATTGCAACTCTTTTAGACCAAAAGTTGATTCAACTCAGCACATATTTTTTTATCACTGCATACAGATAGAGATTTGACACAGTACCTTTGAAACTTTTTTTTCAATTTTGAATAGTATTGTAATATATGTTTTGAAACAAAGCTTCAATCTAAAAATTAAATGAAAATTTTAAAAAATCTTCTAGAACAGCCCACTTTACTAAAATTAATTTTTTAAAGAAATTTTACTTAATTTTTTTTTACTACTTTTATAAATTTAAATATTTTTGCTTCGATTTTTTTCAACACATTTATTAGAATATACTACATAAAACTGTGCATATATTGTTAAATGCATAAGATTTGAGATTTAATATGATTTTATTTATGTGTGTGTGTAGAGGGGGATTTTGAAAAATGAAGGACATTCAACAAACTCTCATTTTAAAAATAAAAAATATATATATGTATAAATTTAACTCGCTGTATTGATAAACAAAATTTAAAATAATTTGCAATATAATTGTCGTTTAGGTAAAAATAATGTATCTATTATTAACAATTAAAAAAACCTTTCATTTAATATTAAAAAATAAAATCGATATTTTAATCAATTTCGAGGTTACCCATTAATAATTAAATGCCGTATTTGCCTTTCGTCAACATACCCACTTTATTCTTCTAAAATACCACTTGAATGATATTGAAGCTCTAATATATGATGTTGCCAATAAAATAAATACTAAAAATATTATTAAATAAATCTTCAACACATAAATGTCATCAATAGTATGGTTTAAGATTAAAGATGGATTTATTTTTTCAATTGTTGCAACACGTTCTTTTTGGAAACTTGCAACACCCCCTATTTTGTTCAGCAGTGAGCAAGTAAAATTTATTCCTTATTATAGTTCTTAACTTGCATGCGTGTCTAAATATAGATTTCTATGAAGAAAAATTATTTTTCAGTTAAACCTAGTTAGATGATTAATAAAAGCTATTTTTTAGCCACAAATCATATTTAAAGCAAAATATGATTTTGTAAAAGTATTTTCCTATAATTTATTTTAGAAAGGAAAGTCGAAAAACATTTTTAAATCCATTTTTATAAAATCAGATTTTGACGGTTAACAAGCCTAATCCGTTTTAAAATAAATAAATAAAAATACACGAACAGATAATTTTGCAAATGTAGTAATTATACAAAGTCATAGAGTTTTGTGTATATTAGTTTTTTTTTAATATATTTATTTAGAGTCTTTTACACGAATGTTGCTAAAATAAATTATAATTCATATTCTATGACTTAAAGATAAATCAATATCACAATTTTAGCTTGTTTTTGCAAGATATATCTAGATATAGTTAAAAATGAATGTACTAATCATATACAAGCATTTGATTTTAGAACAAAGCATTTGATATTGTAAAAGTGTCGTTTTTCTCAATAACTTTTTATAAATTCTCTTACATGTAATTTATTATTCTGTGCATGGAAATTTCATTTATGTTTCTCATTTTGACATAAAAAATATTAAATGCTTTAAGGTCAAACGTAATCAACTTATGCAGAATTATTTAAGACATCTCTTACGTAAGATCTTATATGAGATATCTTATATAAGAAATCCTTTAAGGGAACATACAGAACATAAAAGATTCAAATTTTGGGGTTTTAATTATCGGCCTAAAAAAATGTAGCTAAAAGAAAATGGAGAAAACTATATATATATACATTTTTGCCCTTATTTTTAATGTGTTTTTTAAGATTTGGTACACTTTTAAAAATTGTATTTTAGGTAAAAAGTGATTTTTTTTTAAATTGTGTAAATGAAATGTTCTTTTACAATATCTAATATCATAGATCAGAATGGAAAAAAGAATTAAGGAATGAGAAATATATTCTTTATATTTTTTGAATTTTTCAAGTTTTTGAATAAAATATTTTTATTTTTAATTGTTTTAAGCCAAAATGAGAAAAAATGTTTTTTATTATTCAAAATAGTATGATTTCTGACGCCATAAAAAATTTAAGCCGCTATATTCAACAGTTCTTTGGAAAAATGTACCGAAAGACATATTGTTAAAAAATATGAAAAAATTTAATTAGTTCTTGAAAACTATGAAAGGAATCAATATATTTTCATTATTATATGAAAAAATCTGTGCATACTTACTGTAAAAAAAAAAAAAAAAAAAAAATAATAAAAAAAATAAAAAAACCTATTTTTAAATGAAATACATGATGTTAGATATTTCGCAAAAACTACTTCAATTTACTTGTCGAGATGTTCCACGTGACCTTAATATGCTTTTTAAAATATTTCGAATAATGCTTATTCCTCGAAATGTCTCAAAGTTTTACTAGTTTGAAATCATTAAGAACGTGAAAAAAATACCGAAGAAGCTATGTAATATAAGATTAAGCAAAAATATCATTGAAAATTCCGAATATGATTGTGATATTACAGCGACAAAAGATTAGATTTAGATCCAAGACTGGAATGTATATTTATTTATTTCAGTAACGGATAGTTCATTGGCATTCATAATACTTGTCGTATTTTCGAAAAGAAAATAACTTTAATAGAAATTTAATTTTCTTTATTATCTGCCCTTTTTGTGAATTCAAGGAAGAATCATATAACATGTTGAAAAATTACTTTCAACAGTATTTCGTAATGTATTTTTAATGCTAAACATATTTGTTTTAATTAAAAAGTGAAATTTGAAGAATGTATAAAATGCCCGTGCAACGTACGGGCAAATAATTTCAAATGACGGCTTATTATTCTCAATTGTCAACTTTTATTGTAAATTTTGCATTTTTTATTCCGAACATTTTTCTGATTCAATTAGACAAAAAATTTTGTTTTAAAAAATTGGTGATAAAACATAAAAAAGTCTGTAAATTACACAAAAAAATGGAATTATTTGAAAGATTTTTTCGAAAATAATGATAACATTTGTATAAAAGGTTTCAAATAAAAAGTTTTCGATAAAAATTGACAAATTTGAAATCTGTAACTTAAAAATGCTAGGATGCATGTCTTATTCAGCCACAATTGATACATCAGTCTGAAGATTATCTATTATAGATATTCAACACACATAGTTTCAAAGCAATATCCATAACAGAAGATTAGCTATTGTACAAAATGTATTTTTAAAGAACCAAAGTAAATTTTTCTGTTTAATCTTTTTAGTATTTAATTGATAGTTAACCTTCTCAAAACCTTATATTTTTTAAATGTTAAAATGATATAATCGCTTGTTAAACATATGATGCAAATGAACAATATTGACAGTGCTTAGTAAGCTTAATCACTGTTTTATATAACCATGTGACTATGGGAATGAATGGGGCAGTGTTTATGGGGATGAATGGGACTGCCCCATTTATCCCCAGGGCTATTCTATAATAAATGAAATTACATTTTGTCATTACCTAGAAACCAGATGTTAAAAGAAGAAAACGAGGCCACTGTCGTGTCCTAACCGATACACCAGAAAAACAATATTTCGAAAAGAAAAATGTAAAAAAAGAAATTAAAAAAAAAAAAAAAAAAAAAAAAAAAAAAAAAAAAAAAAAAAAAACAGAAACCAAGAAAAATGAATTGCCTGCCTTCAAGAAATATTTTTAGTAAAGGTATGGACAGTAGTGATGAATCGGACAATTTATCACTTCATGAACATGATTTCAAGTGATATCGACAACCAAGTTTGCAGCTTGGATAATATAATATTAGACGACTTTCTCCTAACAAAGATTTGTGGGAAAAATATTTATCATTACGTTTCTAGTGTTTTAAAGAACGATAATGATAACCTTCAAGTACAAGTCTTGAGGAAAAACGATAATAATTCCTTATTTTATCATACCAATCCACCAGAAATTTATTTTGATAATCTGGAGGATATTGTTATGAAACTTCCAAAGCGTAGACCTCTGGGAACTGCCAGAATCAAAGGACTGTTGTCATTTTATATTAGCTTCAGTAAATATGTAAAAAAATAAAATATATACCTCATTTTTCAAATAAAATATGTTTAGAATATATTTTTCTACCTTTTCCATTCATCCCCAAAGTTGTTAAATTCATCTTCACCATGGGGATGAATGGGGCAATATGCATGCATGTTAAAAAAATTAAAAAAATTTTAAAAACAATTGTTTATTGAAATTAGTATTTCAATAAGTTGCTAAATGCTGAAGTATTCTTTAAGAAATATTTTTTTAATTAACAACTGTATACAGCTTAAGTTATTAGTAAAAATGTAAAAATTGTCCCATTCATCCCCACTTTCCCATATCCATTTACCTATACTTAAAACGGGCTTATTTAATACTGATCAATATCCTTAAGGATATGTTATAAATTTCATGTGTGAAGGCGCACAACCATAGAAGACGATGTCTATTTTGCAAAAATATACTTATATAATTTATCAAATTATAACATCCATTTAGAAAGTGAAATTCTAATCAGTTTAGTATGTTAAATTCAGATTCGGATAAGGAAAGCTTACCGATACAAGTTTCAGATATAAGTTTGAAATTCGGGTTAAAGTTTATCCAAAGTATCAGCTAATGAATTAATAATATTAAGCTCGACGTAGCTGCGTTTGTTTGGTAGCTTTAAGGCCAAGAGTATGCCCATCCTTTTTTTTCAGTGACTTTAATTAGATGAATTTTCACTTTTAAATTTTCCGGTTTCAATTTTTGGTTTTTTCCCCCCACAACATGACTTTTGCTAGAGGTCTTGATTCGAGAAGTAGAGATCGGTATTTCTGAACACCTCTTACGCTAGAGAGTCGCAATAAGAGAAGAAACGCTAATGCACTACAGACGTAAAAAAAAGGCACAAAAAATAAAATAAAATAAGGACACCACAAGATCCATTCTCAACCGAAAACACCAATCATTTTCCAAATGATTAAATAAAGATATATTAGACATATTTCATTGAGAAAGTACAGAAAATCTGTTTTGTCGACTCCCACAGACAACCAAGTTTGTTTTTTCTATATTCTCTCGTGTATGGCATCTGTTTACATAGTTGCTTCACCATGAGACTTAAATTTTTTTTATGTACCTTCTAAATAGTCTATCTCATTTTTAGGTGCGTTCGTAATTATGTTATTACTTAGCACCTATAGTCGTCGTTCTGTCCGTCTGTCTGTCCGTCCGCATATAACAACGCAAAAACTACTCAAATGAATCGTTTGAAATAAAAAATGTTTTATTGATACTCAATTGTGGGCAGTTATTTAAATTTTATAAAAATCGGATATATACTTCAATTACTGGGACAATCAGAATTATACCGTATTACGAACAATGGGAGAAAATTGTTTCAAGTACATTTGAATGATGTTACACTCTTTCTAACATAATAAAATTAATATTCATTTCTGAAGCATATACTAAAACATACATTCTGTACAACCTGTGGTGCAAAAGATATTTCTTATTAATTTACAAGGTTATACAAAAGTATTTCATTACATAATGGTATAGGTGGGAACATTGATTGGGGCGCGTTTTAATTCTACTAAATTATTTCACATTTTATGAAATTAATATACGTTGTTGAGGTTTATTTCAAGTTATTTCCGTCGTAATAGAAAGCAGATAATTTTTACAGAGATGCACAAAAAATTTCACTTGTTATACTGTAACCGAAGTACTGTATGCTATTGCATTAAGAATCAATATTTTAAAAAATTCGTTATAGTAACAACGAACCTCATTTACCACGTTTGACGGGAAATTTCTGTTTTTATTTTTCAAAATGATGGGTTTTTTTTCTTTTAATGTGATTAAGATTTCTCATTTTGATGTAAAAAAAGTAATAATTGTGTAAAAACTCAATCAGAAATACTAATGTAGAATTACATCAGATATCTATTTATCAATATGTCGTTTTCGAAATATAGCACTCTTAATAATGTTTACTTCACAAATTGTCTGCCTACATTCTCGCTTAGAATCAATGAGGACATGATACGAATTTCTGAAAATCGTGTTATATTACATTGGATGAAAACATCATTCAAAATTCTAAATAGGATTGTGCTATTATAGGAATTACAGATTAGATTTATGTATGAGGCTCAAATTTACTATATTGATTTTCATAAATTTAAGTAACGATAGCTCATTGAAATTTCTAAAATTTATCGTGTCATCGGAAATAAAATAAGTGTAATCATATTTTTCTCGCATATCCTGTACAAGTGATGTTCTTTTCCTTTTGTTAAATAGAAAAAAAAAAGAAAAAAGAAGGAAAAAAGAAAAAAGAAAATCCAACAAGTTGCTAAAGTATTTTCCATCATTTTCAGCATTGTAATTTGCATAATAAACAGATAAATTGTTGTTTGGTATCTGAAATTTAAAGCTAATAATTTTGAATTAAATATGATCCAAAAGTGAAAAATGTTTTTTAATTCTATTGTGTTTTATATAAATAATAAATAATAAATAAATAACACATATATAAATGTTTTCATATAAGACTATTCGATGGAAATTGACAAATTTGAAATATATAACTTGATAATGCAAGAATAAAAATATCTTAATGTCAGTTGCAAATAATACAACATTGAACAGATTATTTATCATCAATGTATGTATGTTTATAAATAATAAATATACGGATCACACAAATGAATGTGCATTGTTTTAAGATTAGCTATTGGATAATTACAAGCCAATATTACCATTTTTTATATTTTATTTTTTATATAAAAAGATAATACACATATTTTCTGATAGTTTTAAATCTATATTTTTTATATTTGCAATGCATTTTATAAAAGATGTAACATTCAAAATCAATAAAGTCCATTATAATCAGCATAGCTTTTTCTTATGCGCTTACTTCTTTATCTGTTAAAGATTGAAAATCAATCAAATTTTGTGTAAGTTGAATGCTTCTGAACTAAGTTTGAATGGAATTACATTTTTCTTATAATGCATTGTATGTTAATTTATTAATAAAATAGATAAATATGAAGTGTCTGAAAAACATGGTAATTTCTGTTTATCAACCTGTATTTCCGCTTTGATTGCTGCTTTTTTTCGCAAATTGCATAGAACTCTGTTTTCGTCGAAGTTGCTCCAGAAATTATGCTGAATATTACTTTTTCGGATTAAAAATTAAACTTTTATCTATGTTTGTTTTCCCTCAAAACCCAAAAATTCTTAAACCTTAAGCATAGTATCTGAAATTCTCCAAATAAAAGACTTTATCCTTTACGGATAAAAGAAAATAATCTTTTCTAACCACAGAGGAGTTCCGGACTCTCACTTTTCTGTACTTTTTAAATTTTTTTTAAGAACATAGTTGATGAAAAATACACATAGTGGTAGCCTATCATTCTTAGCCGCTCTTAATATTGCTTCTTATCAAGGCAGTTTGATAATTGGTGAAAATAGGCCTAATCTGAACAGCGGCATCAAGAAAATTGAAATTATAGATTATCTCTCTTTTTCTATGCCAATGCGGAAGTAACAACAGCTACAAAATCGCATAGAATATAACTTATATTGACGTATCTTTTTCCATAAAAATGCTGAAATTATTTTAAAATATTTTGTTATTACGATCTGGCACTTATTACCACATGGGCAAATCGGGACGGCATAGGCCCCGGACCTTTAGAGCCCCCAAAATTCATACATTAAATTATAAATTATGTACTTTCCTTTTCCAATTCCAACTCTTTTACTTGTTGAAGTTACTAAATTCATCTTAAAGTAATATAACAAATTGCTAAAGTTTTATAAAATATTTTGTTCTAT
The DNA here is from genome assembly GCA_964019185.1 of Maratus speculifer. Taxonomy (NCBI): domain Eukaryota; kingdom Metazoa; phylum Arthropoda; class Arachnida; order Araneae; family Salticidae; genus Maratus; species Maratus speculifer. The sequence goes on from OZ025291.1 coordinate 325,674,508, forward strand.
ACTAAGTATAAAAAATTGTATTTTTATTCATTAAGTTATTTTAATTAGAATTCAACGAACTAAGAATCTTCTTCCATTTATATCAAAGGTGCGAAAATATGTTAATGCTTTACACATACATATATGAATGACCATCAGTTCTACTTGAATAATGTTGCAATGATTCAACAAGTGCCTCCTAATTTATCGTTACCCACGATTAAATGTACATTGTCTGTAATTCTCTTTCCATACATATATCTATAACGAAGAAACAGACAGAGTGCTTTGTTTATGACATATATGTAATTTTATATTTCAAATTTTTGTTTCTGGTCAAAAAGTCAATTTCTAGTTGAGTTACTGCCGAAACTACAAGAGAAAATATTAAAATGCTGATTAAGAAGTGAAAGTATATCATAATAAATTTTTCCACATGATTTAGCGTGTGTTTAAAATGGTTTAGCTGTTGCATCTTTAAATCAAAGAACAGTGAAATGGAATGTCTGGCACTTTTGTTGATGATTGACGGAGGGTCTAATAAATGTTATGTAAACTATTTTTATAAATTTTAATTACAAAGGATTAATGGAAGAAATGAAGCTCTAAGGAGTACAACAGTAACATACAAATAATATTTTTTTGTTATAATATTGCAATTTCCCATGCATAGAGCCCAGCGTACATTTTCACACGAGAAGCAAGATAAAAAAAAACACTTTTCAAAGCTCCTCTTTAAAAAAAAAATACTTATCCTTGAAAAGTAAAAAAGACAATTTATAACAAACTAATAATCTTTGAATACTATAAATTATAACACAACCATAGATTTAAAACAAAAATACATTTATTACATTTTTTCAAAGTTCCTCTTTTAAAAAAAATTACTTATCCTTGAAAAGTAAAAAAAGACAATTTATAACAAACTAATAATCTTTGAATACTATAAATTATAACACAACCATAGATTTAAAACAAAAATACATTTATTATATTTTTTCTATGTTATGAATACGATTTCATGCAGTATTTAAAAAATGAAATAAAGTGACAGATGTATGCAACTATTTACAGTAAACATAAAATGCTTTTATTTTTTTCTGAAAAACATTTTATTCATCTTTTAAAGGAACTTAGATCACGCTATGAAATAGGCGAATTTTAGATGCTATGAAATAGTCGTTATATTTGTAATAAAAGCATCTCGATTATAAAAAAATCATTGTTGTAATAATTATCTTAAAGATTATAGATTATTCAGATATTATTATTAGAAAATATAATTTATGCAAAATTTAAATTAATTGCATTTAAAGAAAATATTTCTATATAATCTACCCAAATGTTTAAAAAGATACCCAACTGTTTCTATTAAATTTTATAGCTCCTACAAATTTGTAAAAGAAAACAAAACAAAAATATCGTGATTGTTTTTAGGGAGGGAGCATAGAGAAAGTTGATGTTTGCTATATTTTATAGTGCATGTACGAAAAAGTTCGGTGGCAAAAAATAATAATAATAAAAATAATAAACTTGAGGAGTTTTTCATTTAATGTGATGAACGGCAATAACAATAGCAACAAGAACAACAAATTTTATTTATCACATTCTTCAAATCGTATTTAATACATTTCATTTGCTCGTTAACAGGCTTTGCTTTTCTCAATTATGGCGTCAAAAATAAAAAAAATAAAAAAAATCCTTCCAAATGTGTTAACGTTATGCGTATTTTTACACAAAATAACTCAAATTTTATAATATCGCTTTATAAAAAACTTTCTTTGGAAAAAAAATCAATAAGAGAAAAATGAGTTCGTTTTCAATGTGGCAAGAAAAATAAATATATCAAACAAATTAATTAACTGAATATTATTAACTGAATATAATACAGTATATTAATTAACTGAATATAATATAGACAAAACACTTCACTTATTATCATTTGCTTTAACTGATTTACCAAATATTCTAAATCGTAGAAACACAATTTAAAAAGAGTATACTTGGGTAAACTATCTTAAAAGCCCTCTTAAAACGAAATAGTATGCTTTGATATTTTTAACTACTGCAGACTATCCGAAAAAGAATATGGCATCAGGTATAAAAATTTCACGCATAAATTTTCATTTCCCTTACAATTTTTCCACTTTGTATATCGTAAACGAATAAATAAGAACTAAGCGAATTAAGTATTTTTAAATTTTTTTAGTTTAAAGTCATAATTTAAAAAATGTTGAAAATCAAGAAAAAGAAAAAAAATAATTTATCATTTAAAAAATGTATTTGCAATACATTTTACTTACAACTTTGTTTACATTTGAAAATGGCTCATTTAAAATTAAAAAAGAAAAAGAAAAGAAAGGAAAATGGCCTGCCCAATTTGTCAACATTTTGTACATAATCACATTTTGAACAAGGATTATTCAAAGCGCAATAAAAAAAAGCATTAAAAAAAAACATTTTTTAGGGAAAAAATTAAAAAGAAAAAAATGCATTAGTTCTGAAAAACTGACAAGACGGAGACTGATAGTTTATGAATTCATTTCTGTAGATTGTAACGTAGACACAGCATAAAAGAATAAAGTAATTCTTTGAAATTCTTCTATAATATTTTAAATTAAGACCAGAAGTAACAGATAACAATTATACTTTTTTTTCAAACATCTAAGATTCTATTTATTGACCGATACAATGACTTGAAAAAAAATTGGCAAATTTATCAAAATTTTTTATACTATCGCATTTTGAAAAAAGTAATTATTGGTGAATACTATCACCCCAATCATTTAGTAAAAACAGTTTAGACTTACCCTGCGTAATATTTTAGTTATATTATTTTATTCCAAACTATATGAATGTTATGGGATTTAATTATGATTTCACTTTGTTAAGTTGTATCGCTTACAAAATTCATTAATATATAACTAACAGTTATAATGCTATAAAAATCAATACACCGAAAACATAAATTAAATAAAGCATTTAAAAGAAAGAAAAAATTAATTTTAAAATGATGATTCAAAAATACAGAAAAATTCAAATCATATTTCATTCCTAACGTCTGTATATTATTCATATTTGTGAATTAGCATCGTCTACATTCTATACAAAGACTGTTAAAAGAAATTTTCTAAGAAAGAGAATGTCTTTGAAATTTGTCAACCTTTTGTGTATGTCCATCAAAAAAGACAATAATTTAGAAAAATGCGATTTTTTAAACACTTTTTATAAAAATAAAAGGAAAAAATGTCATCTGACTTTCCAAACTGACAAGAAGAAAATTGATAGCAAACTAAATGCCCATTGAATAATGTAGGCGTTAACATAGACAGAATAAAAAAGGTGAAATGATTCTTTTTTACAAGTTCATTTTAATAGGCCTAAAAAGGTAATAACCATAAATAATTGCTATCAATTGCTTATATCTTAATTTCTTTTCATTAATGTATGTATTTTTAAATAAACATATTTGTGACATTCATTTCTGAATAGTAGAAATAATTTAAATTTAAGAGAAAAAAAAGTTTAGTTTTGTGCTGATTTCCTTTTCTTAAAAATATTAGTTGTCGGTTCAGTTTAGGTTTTTCTATATTAAGAAATATTTACCTTGTTAGATTCAAACTCGAACATGTAAGGTTAAATGGGGCAAATGAACCCGCGAAGTAACTGCACCGTAGGTTATTTCGACCATTGATGCCTTTTATATTATTGCTTTTGCGAGCATTGCCTTTAATATGTACTTCTTAAACAACATGTGTCAAATCAATCATAACTGTATCTTTGCTGTGATAGGTTGTCGAAAATTTCGGTAAAAAAGTAGTTAGTTTTATTGAACTTTATTGTTTTTTTATTAAAATACTGTAAATACTTTTATTAAGAAATATTCTTTTAAAAACATTAGACATATAACTGTATTAATATTATTAGATACTTATACATATTTATTTCATTTTTAAAATATAAGGCCGGTGTCCCAATTATTCCATTAACGTTTCAAGAATGGGCTAACTGGGACATGTATCGGAGTAACTGAACCATACTGTGTCCAGTTACCCCAATAGTTATGCTTTATGTTTTCAATAAAATACATACTGAAAATACTATTAAATCAATATTCAAGATGTTAATGTCAGCCCCAATACAGTTTAAGATTAAAGATGGATATATTTTTTCAATTGTTGATACATGTACTATTTGGAAGCGTGCGAAATACCCTATGTTGTTCTGCAATGCGAAAAAAAAGTGTTTTTTCTCATAGTTTTTAAATTTCATGTGTGTTTAATATTATAGATTGTCAAGGAATGTCAAGGAAAATTAATCTTTTCAATTAAAACACAATTGTATGATTGTCAACAACCTGGTTTTTTAGCCACAAACAATATTTAAAACATTATTTGATTTTTAACAATATTTTTGCATGATTTATTTAAGAAATGAAAGCCGAAAACTTTTCTTTGATATTTATGAACCTGTCATTTAAGGATTAACAAGCCCAATGCTTTTTAATATAAGAAAATAAAAATATACGAAAAGATAATTTTTAAAAACTTAGTTATAATACAAAGTCATAGAGTTTTGCTGCATATTATGATTTCTTTAAAATATAGTTCTTTAAATACTTTTATATCAATATTATAATTTATGTTCTGTGATTTAAAAGTAAATAGATATCATAATTATAGCTTGTGTTGGTAAGATATATCTGAATATAATTAAAAATAAGTGCAATAATCATACACGAGTATTTGATTTTAGAAAAAAAAATGACATTTTCAAAGTGTCCTTATTTTTAATAACATTTTATAAATTTCCTTACAGGTAACATATACATTTCTGCACTTTCATATATTATTTATATGCCTCATTCTGGCATAAACAAGTATTGGAAGTTTTATGGTAACATGTAAAGTACTGATGCAAAAACATATGATACATTCTCTAATTTAATTGCACATGGAGCAAAAAACGGTTCAAAATTTTGAATTTTTTATTATCGGGCTGAAAAATAAAGTTAAAACCTTCTGGTGCAAAAATGATTATGGATCTAAAAAACTATGGTGCTAGAAGATTTTAAAATACGAAGTTTTAAGCATTACTGGTGTATATATATATGTATATATATATTCTCAAAATGTGTTTTTTATACTTTGGTACACTTTTCTAAATCTCTATTTGGAGTATAATGTGGGTATTTTTCCAAATTGCATAAGTTATTTCTTTTCCAATATCTAATATCACAGGTGTGAGTGAAAAAAAAAATGAAAAAAATGTTCTTAATTTTTTTTTAAATTTTTTTAGTGAAATGTTTGTAATTTTATTTCTTTTAATCCAAAGGGAAAAAAGCTTCCTGTTGTTCTCAAATAGTATGTTAACTGACACCAAAATAAAATTTTAAGGTGGTATAATCAACAGTTTTTTTTTTAGAAAAGGGTTCCGAACAGACATATTGTTAAAAATGTATATACACTGCTAAAAATTTTGTCCTAGTTTGAACAAATTTTGGTGCTCAATAACTGCCACTGTAAGATGGTGAAATGTTGAACTAATATTTGGAGCTGATGTTGTAGCATAGTTCCAATATTTGGAAAGAGGTTGAAACAGTGTTCTCGCTGCCATTTGACCAACGTTAGTAATTTGGCTAATTAAAAATAAAAAACATTCGCCAAATGAAAAAAGTATTAGCCAGATTGATTCGCTGTGTAGCACAAAAAAATTATCTTTAATCCTTTAATGTACCCCCTTTTTTTCAGTTTTTATAACTGTGACAACGATTGTTATTAATCAAATTTCAACTATCCGCTACAAATATAATATATATATATGTATATATATATATTAAATATATATACACACGTATGTATAAAAAACGGAAAAGAAAAGAAAGAAAAAGCAAAAATTGAACACTAGCAATTTGGCGAATCCAATCGCTTTTTTATTCGCCAAATGAAAAATTTTGTCGCAATTTGGCGCATTGGCGAGCGATAGCGAGAACACTGGGTAGCTCCAATTTTTGGTACGAGAGGAAGCTCCAATTTTTGGTACGAGATTTCACCATTTTAAGGTGGCAGCTACGGAGTACCAAAATTTGGTTGAAAAAAGAGCAAAATTTTTAATGGTGTATATGATTAGTTAGTTCTTGAAAACTAATTTATATATGAAATCACTTTCTTTTGATTATTATATGAGCAATAACGTGTACAGACTGTTAAAAATCTTGTCATAGTTGGAATTAAATTTTGGTGTTCAATAGCCTGCCACTGTAAGATGGTGAAATCTTGAAAAAATATTTGGAGCGCCTCTTGATGCATAGTTCCAATAGATGGAAAAAGGTTGAAATACGAAACTCCAAATTTTGGCACGAAATTTCACCATCTTATGGTGACAGCTACTGAGCACCAAAATTTGGTTCAAACAAGCGCAAAATTTTTAACAGTGTAACTGTAAAACAATTATTTCTATCTTTATTTTTAAATGAAATACATGACGCTAGACATTTCGCGAAAACTACTTCAATTTACTTGTCGAGATGTTCCATGTGTCTTTAATATGCTTTATATAATATTTCAAATAATGCTTATTCCTCGAAATGTCTCAAAGTTCTACTAGTTTGAAATCATTAAGAACGTGAAAAGAATACTGAAGAAGCCATGTAATATAAGATTAAGCGAAAATATCATTGAAAATTTCGAATATGATTGTAATATTACAGCGATAAAAGATTAGATTTAGATCCAAGACTGGAATGTTTATTTATTTATTTTAGTAACGGGATAGTTCATTGGCATTCATAACGCTTGTCATGTTTTCGAAAAGAAAATAAGTTTAATCAAAATTTATTTTTATTTATTATCTATCCTTTTTGTGAATTCAAGAAAGAATCATATAACTTGTTATCGAATTACTTTCAACAGTATTTGGTGATGTATTTTGAATGGTAAACATATTTGTTTTAATTAAAAAGGTTTAATTTAAGCATGTATAACATTATGCTAAATACATAACATGAAAATCAACATAATATTCTCGGGTAATTGTTATAAGCGTAGCAATAATAAGTAAATGAATACTACATATAAATAAATACTAAACACGTAGTAACGGCGTTAATAATCTTTAAATTAAATAAATAACAACAAAAAAATGGAAGAGAAAACTTTTCAAGTCAATCAATGTAGTAACGATACAAATTTGCACTATAAAGTTTAGAATTTCGCTTCAATAATAATAATAATAATTATTATTATTGTAATAACAACAGTAATAATAATAATAAAATTTTTATAAAAGATTTCATACAAAAGAAATTTCGACAAAAGTGTAACAATTTGAAATGTATATCTTAAAAATGCAGAAATTGATGTCTTATTCAGCTACTATATATAGTATATCAGTTAACATATTTACTGTGTTAAACGTATATGATTGTAAAAAATGAATATACGAATCGTAGGTACTTATTTACGTTAAGTTAAAAATTGGCTATTTTATACTGATCAATATTTTCAAATCGACAAACAATAGTAGACCAAGTCTATTTTGAAAAAACAATTTACAAAATACAACAACCATTTAGAAAAAGAAATCTGTCTTGTTAGATTCAGATTCTGATGATGAAAGTTTAACTGATTAAAAATTTTCAATTCAGATTCGAGTTTATCCAATGCAAGTGATCAGCTAATTGGTTTAATAATAATAAGATCGATGCAGCTGCTGTCGTTCGGTAGCTTCAGAGCAGCATGCACACCCTTTCCTGTTTTCGGTGTCTTTGCTAGAACCAATTTTTTTTTTTTTTTTTTTTTTTTTTTTTTTTTTTTTTAATTTGCCCGGTTTCAATTTAAGATTTTTTTCCACATCCTGAATTCCGCTAGAGACTCGACTATACGGGCCGGGATCTTTGAACCTGGTTTCTGCTAGAAAGTTTCAACAAGAGAAGGAAAACTAAAGGATCAGGGACGTTAAACAAAGAGATTCTAAAAGGTCACTGGCGTTAAAAAAAAAGTAAAGAAAATAAAGTACGGACACTACAAGGCCCATTCTCGGCACTAAAGAACAACCATTTTTCAAATGTTTTAAAAAAAGATATAGTTCATTTAGAAAATGCATAAAATCTGTTTTATGCATTCCTACAGTCATCTATGTCTGTTTTCAGATATTTTCTGATGTATGGTATCTGTTTACAGACTTGGTTCATCGAGGAGTGAATAAAACAATTTTTTCACCTTCCAAATGGCCTATCTTTTTTTTTTTTTTTCTTCACTTAAATATTTTTTAGATTTCACATTTTGATGTACAAAAAAGTATTAAGGTCCCTGCGTTTAAAACGTCAATTTCGATAAAAATTTTCAATATTTTTTATATCTTTTTCTTACAGAATGAATATTTCTGGTTCTAAACCTGCTTTTATTTTTCTTGTACTCTATTAGGAATGAAGCCAGAGCTCTTTAGAAAAGGCAGACAACTTAAATCGAACTTGAAAAATTTAAATGCGATTTCTAAAAAATTAGATTTTTAACGGAAAAGGTAAATGATTATTGACTTAACTCAAAATTTATTTATCTTATAACCATGATTTTTTTTTAGCTTTTCGATAACGTTTAGAATGTAATGAACTGAATAATTAACTCTAAGTGATTTATTTGTTGATATATAGCTAATTTTAAGAAGAATTACACTTAACATTGCTAAAAATTTCTATAATTGTATATAATCAGCTGTATTCTTTTAGATTTCCGTATATTAACTAGTTTTTTAATTAACTACACCCTAAGAGTATTTAACACGCATATATTGGGAAAAATTGTGTTACATACTTTTTTTTGAGTTGGAGCCTTTTTTTATAAAGAAATGCTAAAAAATGACTAAAATTCTTCGAAATTTAAAAAGTTGTACAGATGTAATATCTTATATAAGGTACCCTGGGGTAATAACGCCAGGCGGGGTAATAACGCCAAGTGCTTATATTTTGCATAATTATGAAAGAATAAGGTAAATGACACCCATGTGCTCTGCGCAGAAAGGTTTTGAGTCATATAAATCACAAAAAACAGCTTCAAGTTAATTTATTTCATTTTTAGGTCTTATTGTTTTTACAAACAACTAAAATTAACGCTTGATCTAAAATTTGCGAGATACGTTTTGTGATGTGAAGACTATCTTTTTATCCGGAAATACTTTATTAATTACATAAATTTGTAGTGCATTTCATGGACTTTTAAAATGTTGTTGAAGATTTTGGATATCTTCTCGAGATAATTTTTAATTTAAAATGTACTACGCAATAACTATACCGGGGTAATAACGCCAATCCTTGGTTTAATACCCCGGTTGATTCCCTACAGTGGCAGAGCTACATCCTAAATACTGATTCAAATAAACACAGTTAAAACTGTGCAATGTTTCTTATATTTCTATTTAAATGGTCCTTTTTAAGCAAAAAGAAGCCCACGGTCTGATATTCTTTTGCCTCACCCCCCCCCCCCCCACACACACACACCACACCTTTATTTTTCTTACACTTTCATAAAAAAAATGAACATTTTCAATAGCTTAGAATGCAATTTGTCAATTTCTAAGTTTGTAGAGTTTGTATTTTTAGAATTGGGCTATCTACATGCAATTATTCCATCTTATTTCATAGTTTTGTTTGCATGGCGTTATTACCCATATAGGTGGGTAATAACGCCAAATAGCATTGGTCAAGAAAAAACGCCATTACATTTTATGAATACATATCTGTTAAATTATTTTTTTTATATAGATAGTCAATGAGTTGCTGTATCAAATCCTATATTTCTTTGAAAAATTCAATCTAAAACTGAGCCGTGAAAATTGGTGGAACCTTAACGTGGCGTTATTACCCCAGGGTACCTTATGTATAAATTTAACTCGCTGTGTTGATAAACAAAATTTAAAATAATTTGCAATATAATTGTCGTTTAGGTAAAAATAATGTATCAATTATTAACAATTAAAAAAGCTTTCATTTAATATTAAAAAAAGAAAATCGATATTTTAATCAATTTCAAGGTGCTGTATCCCATTAATAATTAAATGCCGTATTTGCCTTTCGTCAACATACCCAATTTATTCTTCTAAAATATGGTTCAAATGATAAACTAATTGAACTTCAAAATTTATAAAATAAATAAAAAATGCTTATATAATTAGAATTTTCAAAAAGCATAAAAAATTTTGAATATTTTAAAATCCCTTTTACTTTAAATATTAGTAATTTTGCTCAATTACTTTTTTCAGATTTCCAAATGAATACTACACAAATACATATTATTTTTATCTTTACATGCTTTTTACACTTTACATATCTTAAGCAGTATTGGAAATTCTACAGCTTTGAACTTTTTGATATTTTTTTAATAAAGTAAATTTATATTTCCGAATTTATTTCATGGAAATTTATTTTTATCTGCAATTTTTAAACTAATATTTTTATTGACAAAACGGCATAACAAATTTATGCCTTGAATCTTTTTTTTTTTTTTTTTTTTTTTTTTTTGTTAATTATTATGTAATTTCTTTTTTTATTAAGCACAATTCTGAAATAATAATTTTTCTCTTTCCTATCGCCTTTTTTGTGGAATTTTTTAAACGAAAATTTATCCTTTTTTTGTATAAATTATACAAAATAATTTTCAGGTGTAATTTCTCAGACATTTATATGATTAGTTAATTCAAATAATGCATACCTTCCAAAGTCTAATAAAATATTATTGCAATAGTGTTAAAATATTTTCCAAATTTTTACTGATCTTTAAATACATTTATTTCTAAAGTTCATCCTCAATATCATTTATCGTTTGCACAAATAAGAAATGAAGGATTATATTTAAAATAATACATATATTTTTTATTTTAACAAATTAAAGCACTATTCATAAAAAATCAACTAAATTGGGAAAATCGTTTGCTAATGAAATAATATTTACGATAGATAAAAAAAAAATATATGTATTTATTTTATTCGTCTGCTTTTATTTTCTCGGTAAAATCACGCAAAAATAGAAATTCTTTTTGTTGTTGTCATTTAGTTTCTTTTGCAGAACTAGTTAAGGAATATAGGTTATGTAAATTTATACGAGTTTTAAAAAGATGAGATTTTAGTCACGAATTAGTTCAAATTTGCGTTTAGATTAATAAGTTTTGAAAAACTATTAATTAAAAAAAAATCATAAACGTTAAGTTTTTAAGGAAAAGGTTTATATAAAAGTTGATCAAAAAATAAATATTTGCTTTTAAATATCAAGTAAGATTCTGTTAAATTGTGAATAATTTAATTACTTATTTTTATTCACACGACAAATATATCACGCGATACTGTAAATTTTGCTAATACATTCAGCGCAATTCCCTACGCAAATGATGATTCTAAACGGTTTTTTTCTGTGTGCATAATTTCTTCACTTTCATGTTTTAAAAGTGCTAAGGCCTTTTTTTGTATTTGATATGGTGATTTATTTTTTTTATATTGGTTCTGTATTATACATGCGATAAATATACTCATGTAATCAGTTTTCAGGTTATAATTATAATTTTTTCCAAATAAAAGTGTGTATAAAGATGCGTTATGTGTTAAATTTAATCTTTTTACACTGCATATACCAGTAACATAAATAAATATATATGTAAGTATATTAAATGTAATAATAGATTGTCTAAAAATCCATGCACAGTATTGTGTAATATTCATTTGAAAATCTGAAAAAAGTAATTGAGCAAAATTATTAATATTTAAAGTAAAAGGGATTTTAAAATATTCAAAATTTTTTATGCTTTTTGAAAATTCTAATTATATAAGCATTTTTTATTTATTTTATAAATTTTGAAGTGCAATTAGTTTATCATTTGAACCATATTTTTTTAAGTAAGAAAAATAAAAGTAAAAAAAATAAACAACCCACATAAGAAAATGTTAATAAGTTCAAAGCTGTAGAATTCCAAATTCAGCTTAAAATATGTAACATGTAAAAAGTATGTAAAGATTAAAAAAAAAAAAGGTGGTCCAGCTTGGAGTTGAACCCGCCACCTCCGAGTCTAGAGTCCAGCACTTTACCTCGGAGCCACGGAGCTGCTGACCACAGCAATACTAACAGGTATTTGAAATAAACGCTAAACTTTGACCCCCCCCCCCAATTTCTCAAAAACCAAGGCCCATTTGAAAAAATCCTTTCAGCTGAATAATTAGTGGTATAACCCCTACAACATACTTAAAAATCATTAAAATCTGTGAGCACCATGTTTGGTGGTGCCCTTGTTAGAATCAATGAGAACATGATGAGAATTTGTGAAAATCGTGTTATATTAGATTGGGTGAAAATATCATTCAAAATTCTAAATAAGATTGTTCTGTTATAGGAATTACAGATTAGATTTATGTATGAGGCTGAAATTTACTATATTGATTTGCATAAATTTAAGTAACGATACCTCATTGGAATTTCTAAAATTTATCGTGTCATCGGAAATAAAATAAGTATAGTCATATTTTTTCTCTTGTATTCTGTAAAAGTGATGTTCTTTTCATTTAGATAAAATGAAAAAAAAAATCAACAAGTTGTTAAAGTATTTTTCTCCGTTTTTAGCAATGTAATTTGCATAATAAACAGGTAAGTTCTTGTTTGGTATCTGGAATTTAAAGTTAATAATTTTGAATGAAATACGATCCAAAAATAATAAAATAAAATAAAAACGTTTGTTTTTGACATAAAAAATAAATGAATAACACATATATAAAAGTTTTCATATAATATTATTCGATGAAAATTGACAAATTTGGAATATATAGCTTGATAATACAAGAATAAATATCTTAATGTCAGTTGCAATTAATATAAAAATTAACAGATTATTTGTCGTTGATGCATACATATATATATATGTTTGTAAATAATAAATATACGAATCATACAAATGAAATTGCATTCATTTAAAGATTGGCTATTGGGTAATTCTATGCCAGTATTAGCATTATTAATATTCTTTTTTTTCATCAAATACACATATTTTCTGGTAGTATTAAACCTATATTTTTTATAATTGCAATGTATTTTTCAAAAATGTGTTACAGTCAAAATCAATAAAGTCTATTATAATCAGCATAGCTTTTTCTTATGCGCTTATTTCTTTGTCTGCTACAGATTGGAATTTAGTTAAATTTTGTGTAAGTCGAATGCTTCTGAATTGCCTTTGAATGAAATTACATTTTTCTTATAATGTTTTGTATGTTAATTTATAAATATTATAGATAACATTAAGGTGTCTGGAAAACATGATAATTTCTGTTTATATGTCTGTAATTCCGCTTTAATCGGCGTTTTTTTCACAAAATGCACAAAACCCAACAAGGCTCTCAAATTTTAAACTCTTATTTTCGTCGAAGTTGCTCCAGAAACTATGCTGAATATTACTTTTTCGGATTAAAAATTAAATTTTTACATACATTATTTTTCTTCAAACACTAAAAATTCTTGAACCTTGTTTCATATTATCAGAAATTCTCCAAACAAAAGACGGTAACTTTTATACATGGTAGAAAATAATCTTTTATAACCACAGAGGAGTTCCGGACTCTTGCTTTTCTGTACTCTTTTTTTTAAGAATATAGTTGATGAAAAATAAACATAGTGGTAGCCCGTCGTTCTTAGTCGCTCTTAATGCTGTATCCTTCTCAAGGCAGTTTGATAATTGGCGGAAATAGGCCTAATCTGAACTGCGGCATCAGAAAATTGAAGTTATAGATTATCTTTCTCTTTCTATACCATTGAGGAAGTAACAACAATTGCAAAATTGTATAGAAAATAACTTATATTGATGCATCTTTTTCCAGAAAAATGCTGAAATGATTTCAATACATTTTGTTATTACTATTAGATATATTTTGTCCCTATTTCTCTCTCTCTATATATATATATACACATATATATCTATAACAAAGTAAGCGAGTGAATGTGTTGTTTATGACACTGTGTGATTTTGTATTAATAATTTTTGTTTTTGGTAAAATAGTCATTTTATAGTTCAGCTACTGCCGGAATAATAAGAGAAATATTAAAATTTTGATTAAGAAGTAAAAGTATATGATAAAAACATTTTCCTACGATTTAGTATGTGTTGTTGCCTCTTTAAATCTTGTGAACAGTGAAATAATTCGTCTGACACATCTGTTGTTGATTGATGGCCGGCCTATTAAATGTTACGTAAACTAATTTTATAAATTTTATTTACATAGGATTAACGGAAGAAATAAAGCTCTAAGGAGTACAACAGTAACAGTAACATACAAATAATATTTTTTTTGTCATAATATTGCTATTTCCCATATCCAATAAGTATGCTATTTGCAATAACATCTATATTACCAAAAGTTAATAATTTCGAGACAAAAATTACGGTTTATTCCCATTCTTTCGTTTATTGTATTTTAAATATTGATTTAAAAAATATATATCTGATCGTTGCATCAACCAGTATTTGGTTTATAAAGTTACAATATAAACAAACTCACATACATATCTAAGGGTTTCAATAAATTTTCTTTTTCACGAACATAAAAAAATGAGTAAAACACTAGAAGCGACAAAAAGTATAATTGATGTATGGTAAATGTAAATAAATAATTGAACTCATAAAATTTCTTTGAATGCAGCTGAAAATATTAAAAACTTTTATAAAAAAAACTATATTAATAATTTTTTAAATTGCATTAATTAACGCAAATAAATATATAGTAACAAAATCAGTTAAATTAATTATTGAATAAAATACTAAATAAGCCATACAAATTCGAAAAAAAAAAAAGGATTTTTCTGAAACTATATTTTAGCCATAAATTGAATTGCAAATGTTGGGATTTAAATTTTGATTTTGGTTTTATAAATTAAAAAAAATTCCATGGAAAAATAAAGTATTTAAAACAAATTTTAACTAAACACACTTTTTATTTAAACAGGCGATTCAAAAATGCTGAAAACATAGCAAGGAAAAAAAACATTTATCATTCTCAAAATTTGTTGATAATTTATCTTACCTTACGAGAAAAAATATTTACATTTAACAATTGCACCGTTAAAATAAAAAATGTGTAAGTAAAAAAAGGGCCTGTCAAATTTTAGAGCCCAGCGTACATTTTCACACACGAGAAGCAAGATTTAAAAAAAATCAAAGCTTATTTTTTTTAATTACTTATCCGTGGAAAGTAACAAAAATGAATTTATAACAAGTTAAATAATCCTTAAATACTATAAACTATAACACAACCATAGACATTTATTACATTTTTTCCATGTTATGAATAAAATTTTATGCAGCATTCAAAATAAATAAATAAATAAATAAATAAATAAATAAATAAATAAATAAATAAATAAATAAATAAAATAAATAAAATGACTGATGTATGCAATTACTTACAATAAAAAAAATCACTTAATGTGTTCTCTGAAAAACACTTTTATTTAACTTTTAAAGGAACTGAGATAACGCTATGAAATAGTCAAGTTTTTAACGCTATGAAATAGTCATTATATTTGTAATAAAAGCGTCTCGATTATTAAAAAAAAAATCACTGTTGTAATGATTATCTTGGAGCCTATAGACCATTAAGATGTTATTATTAGAAAATATAACTTATGCAAAATTTAAATTAATTGCATTTTAATCTATTTCTATATAATCTACCCAAATGTTTAAAAAGATACCCAGTTGATTCTATTAAATTTTATAGCTCCTACAAATTTGTAAAACAAAACAAGACAAAAATATCGTGATTGTTTTTATGGAGAGAGCATAGAGAAGGTGGATGTTTGCTGCTTTGTATAGTGCATGTACGAAAAAGTTCCGTGCAAATAATAATAATAATAATAATAATAATAATAATAATAATAATAATAATAATAATAATAATAATAATAATAAAGGAAATGAACAAAAAACAACTTGAAAAGTTTTTCCTTTAATGTGATGAATGGCAATAACAATAGCAACAAGAACAATAAATTCCATTTATGACTTTTTTCAAATCGTATACAATACATTTTAGTTGCTCGATAACATTCTTTGCATTTTTCAATTGTAACGTTAAAAATAAAACAAGTTGGAAATTGCACGTGAAGCGTAGCAAATGAGGTGCGTTCGTACTATAAGTTTTAAAATATTCAGATCTTGCTGGTATAGTAGAGCGTACTTTGGATAGGGTATAGTGGTCGAAATCTTGTGTTCCTGTAAATATGCAGGGAGTAATTTTTATTATACTTCATTAACGTATATCTTATTCATAAAATGTGAAGTAGGTTAATATAATTAAAACACGCCCCAAACAATGTTTCCCCGTATAACATTATTTAGTGGAATACATTTGTGTGGCCCTGTAATTTAATAATAAATATTCCTTGCATCCCAGATTGTACAGAATGTATATTTTAGTACATACATCATAGATTCATGTCAATTATATTATGTTCAAATGAGTGTAACACCATTAAAATGCATTTGAAACATTTTTTTCTATTGATCGTAATGTAACGGAATACTTTTGATTGTCCCTGTAATTGATCTATGCATCCGATTTTCATAACATTTTGAAATGACTCGACAAAATTATGTAATAATTATACGTTTTAAATTTCAAACGATTAAAATGCATTTGAAACTTTTTTCCCCATTGACCGTAATGTAACGGAATACTTTTGATTGTCCCTGTAATTGATCTATGCATCCGATTTTCATAACATTTAAAATGACTCGACAAAATTACGCAATAATTATATGTTTTAAATTTCAAACGATTAAAATGCAATTAAAACTTTTTTCCCCATTGACCGTAATGTAACGGAATACTTTTGATTGTCCCTGTAATTGATCTATCCATCCGATTTTCATAAAATTTGAAATGACTCGACAAAATTATGTAATAATTATGTATTTTAAATTTCAAATGATTCGGTTGGACAGTTTTTGCGTAGTTATATGCGTACAGACAGACGGACGGACAGACAGACGGACAGACGGACAGACAGACGGACAGACAGACGGACAGACGGACGGACAGTCGGACGGACTGAGCGACAACAATAGGTGCTACATATTTACATAATTAGGAACGCACCTAAAAAGGGAAGAAAATACTCCCAAATGTGTTAACGTTATATGTATTTTTACACAAAATAACTCAAATTTTAAAAAGCTTTCTTTCGAGAAAAAATAAACTAGAAGAAAATGAGTTCGTTCTACAACGTAGCAAGAAAAAGAAATATACCAAACTAATTAATTAACTGAGTATTATTAACTGAATATTATATAGTACAGTAATTAACTGAATATAATATAGACAAAACAGCTTATTTCTTATCATTTGCTTTAACTGATTAATCAAACATTCTAAACCATAAAAACCCAGAGTAATTTATTCCATTTTTCAATATTGGGTGAAAAATGGAATAAATTACTCTGTTATAATTGATTTACCGATTGAATAATCGTGTTTAAAAATTAATCTAACATAAAAACGCAGTTCAAAAGAATTTATTTGGGTAAACTATTTTTAAAGCCTTCTTAAAACATAATATTATGTTTTGATTTTTTATATTATATTTTTTATATTATATAATGCTGCATACTATTCGAAAAGGAAAATCGCATCAAGTATAAAAAAATCACGCATAAATTTTCAATTTCCTTAAATTTTTTTTCACTTTGTATATTGTATACGTAGAAATAAGAACTAAGCGAATTAATTTTTTTTTTTTTTTTTTTTTTTTTTAAGATTTTTAATTTAAAGTCATGATTCAAAAAATGCTGGCTGGCACCCACCTCCCCCCCCCCCCAAAAAAAAAGAAAACAAAATCAATTTATCATTAATATATATATATATTTGTAATACATTTTATTTACAGGACAACTTTGTTTACATTTGACAATGGCTCAGTTAAAACGAGAAAAAAAGAAAAAGAAAGAAAAACGGTCTGCTGAATTTGTCAACATTTTGTACATAATCACATTTTGAACAAGGATTATTAAAGGCGTATTTTTTCATAAACACCTCTTAGGAAAAAATTAAAAAGAAAAAAACATGTATTAATTCTGAAAAGCTGATAAAACGGAGATTGATAGTTTTTGAATTCATTTCTGTAGATTTTAAGGTAGACACAGAATAAAGGAATCAAGTAATTCTTTTGAAATTCTTATATAATATTTTAAATAAAGACCAGAAGTATCAGATAGCAATTATACTTTATTTTCAAACATCGAAATTTCATTCATTGACAGATACAATGACTTAAAAAAATCTGCCACATTTATTAAAATTTTGTATCTATTCGCATTTTGAAACAAATAATTATTGATGAATACTTTCACCTCAGTTATTTAGGAAAAACAATTTAGACTTACCCTGCATAATATTTTAGTTATACTACTTCATTCTTAACTCCATGATGTTATGCGATTTAAATGTGATTTTACTCGGCTAAGTTGAATATCTTACAAAATTCGTTAATATACAACTAACAGTTATAATGCTATAAAAAAATACACCGAAAGCATAAAGTGAATAAAGCATTTAAAAAAACTTTTTAATTTAAAATGATGATTAAAAAAAAAAAGAAAAATTCAAATCATATTTCATTCCTAACTTTTTTATATAATTTATATTTGTGATGTAGCATCGTCTACATTCTACACAAAGGCTGTTAACCCTTTCCGGCACACTGTGCCCGGTCTGGGATACCTAATTTTAATTCCAAACTTGCGAACGGCACCAGTAATATTTTAGTAAAATTTTGCTTTTACAATAAAAGCTTAAATTAATGAATTCAACATATCTAAAAAATCCGTTTGTGAATTCGGGTGCCAGTTGATAATTTCTCCTTTTAGCATAGATTTTGCCCGTGCCGGAAAGGGTTAAAAGGAATTTTCGAAGAAAGAGAATGCCTTCTAAATTTGTCAACCTTTTGTTTATTTCCATCAAAAAGACAATAATTTTTTTTTAATGTGCTTTTTTTTAAACACTTTTTATAAAAATAAAAGGAAAAAATGTCACCTGACTTTCAAAACTGACAAGAAGAAAATTGATAACAAACTAAATGCCCATTGAATAATGTAGGCGTTAACATAAACAGAATAAAAGAGTGACATGATTGCTTTTTTAATGGTTCATTTTAATAGGTCTAAAAGGGTGATAAGCATAAATAATTGATATCAATGGCTTATAACTTATTTTATTTTCATTAATATATTTTTTAAAATAGACATATATGTGACATTCATTTCTCATTAACAGAAAAAATTTAAAATTAAGGGGAGAAAGTTTAATTTTGTTCTAATTTCTTAATATATATATATATATATATATATATATATATATATATTGGATGTCGGTTCTGTTTTGCTTTTTCTTTATCAGAAAATAATGACTTTGTCAGATTCAAACTCGAACATGGAAGGTTAAATGCGCCAACTGAACCCATGAAGTAACTGCGCCATAAGCTATTTCGACCATTGATGCCTTTTATATTATAGCCTTTTATGAACAATGCCCTCCCTCTAAAATGTACTTCTTAAAACAACGGATGTCAAATCAATAAAGACTCTATGATTGCTGTGATAAATTGTTGAAAATTTCAGTTAAAAAAAAATCAGTTTTATTTAATTTTTTTGTTTTTTTTTTTAATTAAAATACTATAAATACTTTTATTAAGCAATCTTTTAAAAAAAAAAAAACATTAGACATATGACTGCATTAATATTATGAGATATTAATACATATTTATTTCATGTTTCAAATATAAGACCGGTTTTTCCAGTTATCCTATTAATTTCTCAAGAATGGGTTAACTGGGACATGTGTCGGAGTAATTAAACCATACTGTGTCCAGTTACCCCAATAGCTATAAATAGTATTTAGAGTTTTTCTTACCACGGGAAATTTCTTCATTTTTTTCTCACAATAAAGAAAATTATATAATATCTTATTAAAATTATATAATAAAATTTCAAAAAAGCGTATTCTGGGTATCAAAACAAATTTATTATGTGTGATAGACAAACTTTGAAAAATGTTACGATAGGAATGAAGAAATTTACATAAGAAAATGTAACAATAATAGAAAATTATCAAATCAATAAAAAATACTTTTGTTCGATATAAAAACATGGTTACTATCTTCACAGTTTTTTTGGACATATCGCATTTAAACTGGGGTAAATAAAAAAATCCCTGTCGGCTGGGCCTATAGGCGGAGGTAGATTTCGAAGAGTGCTCATTTAAACAAAAAAAATATATGATTAGAGATAAACCCAGTTTAATAACTTCATTTGGCCGTTTATGGAAAATTTTTAATTTCATTTTTCTACAAAAACTGATTTTATCAGAATCATCTTAAGAAAAATTCAGCTCAAATGCCCATTTTGACAACAAATATTGAAATAAATTCTGAATTTATTAAAAAATCGACCAAAACAGTAGATTGTACAGTTCCTAAATAACATAAATCTGTCAGTTGAATGCATCTGAGAAAAAAATTGAATTTAAATATGAGTCATAAAATAACCGATTTTTGTTTGAATAATCCTTAATTCTTTAATCATGATTGCTTCGGAAAATTTTGTGCGAAATACTCATTTTGGCAGAATTTTTAAAAATATATTCTATCTTTATCAAAAAACTGGCCAATGCGTCACAGTATATAGTTCCTAAATAAGAGGATCTGTAAATTGGATGCGTTTTAGAGCGAAAATGGTATTTAAAACGAGTCATAAAAAACGCAATTTGCTATGTGAAAACTTCCTTAAATTTTCAAATCACGAAGACTTCGGGAAAATCGAAAAAAACGCAATTTCTTATTTGAACACTTCTTTAAATTTTCAGTCACGATGATTTCGGAAAATTCTGTTCAAAATACCCTTTTTGGTAGCCTTTTTCGAAATATATTCTGTCTTTATCAAAAAACCGATCAATGCATCGCATTATATAGTCCCAATATAAGAGGATCTGTAAATTGGATGCGTTTGAGAACAAAAATGGATTTAAAAACGAGTCAGAAAAAAAAGGAATTTCTTATTTGAACACTTCTTTAAATTATCAGTCACGATGATTTCGGAAAATTCTGTTCAAAATACCCTTTTTGGTAGCCTTTTTTGAAATAAATTCCGTCTTTATCAAAAAACTGACCAATGCATCACATTATATAGTTCCTAAATAAGAGGATCTGTAAATTGGATGCGTTTGAGAACAAACATGAATTTGAAAACGAGTTAGAAAAAAAACGCAATTTCTTATTTGAATACATCCTTAAATTTTCAGTCCCGATGACTTTGGGAAATTCTGTTCAAAATACCCTTTTTGGTAGCCTTTTTTGAAATGTATTCTGTCTTTATCAGAAAATTGACCAATGCGTCACTTTATACAGTTTCTAAATAAGAGGATCTACCATTTGAATGCATTTAAAATCAAAAATGGATTTAAAAATGAGTCAGAATATAAGCAGTTTGGATTTGAGGTTTTTTCTTCAACGCCTATTTTTGTTTAATTTCTTTTTACTATACGAATTGGTCCTATGAAAAACTTGTCAATATAACGGTTGTAGATATTTTTGAGAAGATGTAAAATAAATTTAATCAGATTTGATGTCTTAAAAATTGACGGAGTTATGGATTTTTCTCTTTTTTCACCGCCCTTTTTCTTTTCGTTTTTCTTTTTTTTTTTCATCGGTAAAAGTTGGTCCTATAAAAAACTTGTAAATACAAAAGTTTTAGATAATTTTAAAAACATTTACAAAAAATTTAGTTGGACTTAATATCTTGAAAATTGACGAAGTTATGAATTTTTTTCTCTCAAAACCCCTGATTTTTTCGCCCCTTGAGCCCACTTCTAAATTTATCAAAAATCTGTCATGCATAAACTTTTGGCCCATTTTTAAGAAGTAATATAAGCTTTAAACCGATTCGATATCTACTTTAATTAAGAAGTTATAGCGTTTTTTTGGTTTTCACAAAAATGCCCCCTATTCCGACCCCCTTGGTCCGATTTTGTCCATTAACGAACTTAGCCGAGATTTTATCCCCTTTGATTTTATGTACCAGTTTGGTGGAGATTGGTGAAGAATTGTAGAAGTTATCGTGTTCATAAAAAAGTGATATATATATATATATATATATATATATATATATATATATATATATAGATAGATAGATAGATATACAGGGTGTCCCCTCTCAACGGTGGCCAATGGCTAATTTCTAAACCGTTCGTCATAGACATATAGTTCCAATTGCAAAAATGCTTTAAGAAAGGTAAAGAATTATTTTTTAAGCGATTTAGGTCAAAAATATGTTTTACTAAAAAATTACGAAAATTAAATTTTTATACGGTCCCCCGGTCCTATAAATGATATTTAGAAAATTTTTACCACTACTCTAACAAGTAAGACAAAAAAAGTGCCATTCCTCTGCGATCAAAATTGACCGAGTTATAGCTGTTCAAAGTTGAAGCATATTTTTTGCTCCAAAATAGGGGTCAGTCACAAATTTACTGGAAATAAAAATAAACATCAGATAGAAAATTTAACTTTAAACATTGAAAGTAAAATTTTTTTTTACAATGTTGTTTCGGAATTTTTGTTGACATTTACATGTTAAAGTAAAATATGCAATTTGTGCTAAAAATATAAGTAAAAAAATAACAAAAATTTTGTTAAATTAAACTATGAAAAGCAACAGTCACAAATCGTTACAAAATGATACATATTTGAAGCTCTATTAGATTACTCAACCTAATAGAATTTGATGTAGTCCTATAAAATAAATAAATGGAACGCACCTAAAATCGTATTAATATTATATTGTCATCGGGTTTAAATAAGTATGGGAATTGAACCTCAATCAGATATTTGGAAGTGAGTTAAGATTTGAATATAAGTTTTGAACTAGGAAAATTTACATAAACTATGAATAAAATAAAAGCTTATCAAAATAACATATCTTTTTAAAATAAAATCACGAAAAGAATCAACTTTATTTGCTTACAAAATAAAAAATACGTAAAATTACAATTGAGGATATGAATTTCAAAACTCAACTTCTCGCTTTTTGATTTCTCTATCAGTCTATACAAACCTCCACTATTGTTACAATGCAATCTAAAAATTTATAATGAAAACCAATAGATGCATTTAAAGTTTTTTCGCTATTTCCCAAAATTTGATTTTTTCGATAAAGAGAATTTTGAAATTAATGTCTTCAGTTATTTTAATAACCAATCTAGAAGTTAATTAATTATAATTAACACTACCGTAAAACTTATACGGTGACAGCGCCTTCAGTTAAATCGCTCATTTAAAACATTTTGTAATTGGAACTATACGTCTGTGAGAAATAGTTTAGGAAATAGCCTTTGAACAGTGTTGGAAATCGACTCCCTTTATAATACTTTAAGCACTTAGTGTACGTTCCCTTAAAGCTCCGTCGAACTCGTCCGTTTTCAGCTATAGAAAAGTGGTTTAAGTCATGAAATTTAAAGTTTCATAACTCGGTCAATTTTAATGTTACATGAATGGGACCTTTTCTGTATTACTTGCTAGAGTGTTGAAAAAATTTTACTAAATATAACTTATAGGACCGGGGGACCGTATAAAAATTTAATTTTCGTAATTTTCTAGTAAAATATTTTTTTGACCAAAATCGCTTAAAAAACAATTCTTTGCCTTTTTTAAAGCATTTTTGCAATTGGAACTATATGTCTATGACCAACGGTTTAGAAATTAGCCATTGGCCACCGTTGAGAGGGGACACCCTGTATAAACTGGTGCGATTGCAATAGGTAGTATTTCATACGAAATCTACCTAAAAGAGAATGTAGTTACTCCATAAAATTGGGGCAACTGGATCCAAGAAAAAAGTAAAGTTAAACACTCGTATATTTCTTATTTTTATACATTAACATATTTTTTTAATTCCTGTCTGATATAGGGAACTTAACTGAACACATGTACAAAGGTTCAAACTTTAATTCGAATAAACATTAGCTTTTGGAAGCTGAATTGCCAGAATCTAAATAGCCGCATTGTAGAATTATGGCCTAGTTGCCCCACGTAATCCTATAACTTAAGAATAAAATAATCTTTATTACTGATTGTATATGATTTTATTTGTACTTTCTGTATGTCGCAGTATTTCAGTGTTTGTACAGTATTTCTAATCCTTAGTTTGCATTATATTGTTTTCACAAAAAAAAATTAATAAACAATTTTTATTTAAATAAAAGCCGCATCAGAAAACATAAAACTTATTTCTATATTTAAGGATTTATTCGATAAAATATTTTTCCGCCTTCAAGAGCTTGAAATTTTTGGAAACATTTTCAGACTCACCTTTAAAAGTAAAAACATAAAACTTCTTGCAGTGATTTTTGAAGAGGTGTAAAAAAAGCCGCAAGATTTCATTTTACGTAAAATTAATTAGAATTTGATTTATAAACGAATTTATCGATAAGACCTTTTTTTTTTTTGTTTCCAGAATTCCACTTTCGGAAAATTCGATTTAAAATGGTCATTTTGACAGATTTTTTGCAATAATTTCTTCATTTATAAAAAAAAACGATAAGCACGGCACATTACGTAGTTTCTGAATACGGGAATTTGGGAATTTGATGCTTTTGAGAGCAAAAATAAATTAGAAAATAAGCAGTTTGGATTGGAATACACCCTTATTTAAATTGTTCTAGATAACATTAAAAGCGCCACAATACAAGCAAACTTTAAACGAAGCCTAGAAGCCTTAACCGACTAAAGTCTCTTGTCACCTTTAGGTCCCAATAGTGAATATTTACTTAGGGAAATGTTTAGATTCAGTTATAATATAATTTGTATAAATAGTTAATATGAGTTATTTATAGAATTCTCAAAAGATGACTACACTGATATAATTTTTTATGGCAAAGTTTTATTTATCTTTTGAACAGTTTCGGATCATTATTGCTAAAGATAACTTCATAATTTTTTTCAAACTAAAATTGCAATAAACGTACAAAAATATTTTTTTTCCACAGACGGATTCGTATGCTTTATTATTTTTTATAAGAAAAATTACACAAGTTATAAAAAGCGTACAGTTTACTTTTTCAGATGGTATAAAAAAGAACCTTTAATGATTTCATTTAAATTTTTACATTTCATTCTTTTAATTGTTATTTTCATGCTTAAAATGATGCATTGAGTAAGGTATAAAACAAGATTTATTTATCATTTTAAAAATTTTCATGTAAAATATTATGCATATGAGATAACATTGCTTACATTTAACGGTGGTGTTAAAATGAAAAATGTAAGAGAAAAAGTTTTCCATTTATTTGTAAACCTTGTTTCTATATTCACACGAAAGAAAAAAAAATGCAGAGTTTAAAGAACATTTTTTTAAAACACTTCCAAGGAAGAAAAAAAAATGAAGAAAAGAAAATGTTGCCCTATCTTTCAAAAGTGACAAGAAAGGAATTGATAGCATATTAAATACTCAGAGCATGCTGCAGTTTAAACTTCAGAAATAGAAATAATAATAATAATAATATATTTTTTAATAATTATTTTATAATATTCTAAATAGTCCAAAAAGAAATTATATCAGTGGCTTGTTTTGTAATTTATTTTTTAATTAAACGAAATTTGTAAAGATATTTTGTAAAATAGAAAGAGTTTAAAAAAATTATTTCTGAATTTAAAAAAAAAAAAAAAAAAAGATTCGGCATTTAGGTTTAGTTTTGGCTTTGGTTCCTTTTAAAATGTTCCTTTATGGTTAAGTTTCGGATTTTTTTTTTGTCATCAATTACGGATTTTTTGGGTTCAAACCACAATATTTATATATGAATTCTTTTAGGTAAAATATCTTTATTAATAGATTTTCTTTCATTTTCGTAGTGCCACTAAAGTATATACTGATAAAAGGTTTTTTTATGTTGTCTTATTTGTTTGTGATATTTATTTATGACTAAATAGGTTAAGTTATGTCTTCTATAAAATAAATTAACAAATAAAGTGCTATGCATTGGTTTATCACATTTAGTAATCTAGCTGATTGAATAGAGATTACAGTTAAAGTCCAGGCGGTCTATCTGTCCTCTGGAAGCAATCTTAGCAAAGGAAAAGCAGAAAGAAAAGAAACAAACAGGGAACCATTTAGTGAGAGCCTAAATCGTACTTTGAATCACGCTGTATTTTCCCTAGGGAAAATTGGGAGGTCAATCGCTGGATTTTCTTTGATTAGCTCTTTAATTTTCCCCGATAACTTTAGTTTTATACGTTCTTAACTAATGATACGTCATTATACAGCATAATACAAAAAATCTGTAAGGTTACTAACAAAAATTTTTAAAAAATTGGAATTCTGAAGCTTTTTATCCAACTGCAACAACAAAAAATCATGTAATTATCACCGAGTTACAAATAAAGTTTTAATAAGCATAAATATTTCTGTAGCTTTCCAAAAATACTTTTGTAAATTTACAGAAGATGTTTTTTACAGTGTCCAGGTAAAATTTAATTAGATATTTGTAGTTCTTTTCACGATGTAAGTGCATTAACTTTAACCCTATATTCCTAGATAAATATTATTTCGGTACTGTTTGTTTGTTCTATAATTGGTTTGTCTTATTTTATTTCCTTATTTACTTTTTCAACTTTTGCAGAAATAAATCGTATATCAACATCTATTTATGATTAAATCCGTTACGCAGAATTAAGTGATTCCTAAATGCAAATAATGATATTAGTTTTAAAAATCATTAGTTTTAAAAAATAATAGTTGCCTAAAAACTACATTCGTTAATTTCATTTTTTTCATGTTTTTCCAAACATGAAGAAAAAATAAATGCAAATTTACTAATTTTTTTTCCGAGAAACTAAAATCTCAATAACTTTTTATTTAACGGCAATCATAAAACTTCAAGAAAGAGATACACGTTTGCACTTTAAATCAAGTAATCTGTCATATTAATAAGATTCTTTTTAAGAAACTGAAAATGTCTAGAGCTTTTTACCAAAAAGCAACCGAGGTTACAAGTAAAATTCTAATCAGAGTACTATAATTTTAGTCGATTCTTTTATATAGCTAAAGATTTGTGCACCTTTTCAAAAACTAGTTTTGTAAACTTACATCTTTTTTGTACAGTGTACAGATGAAATTTTAGTAAGTATGCAGATTTTTTTAACTATATGTGTGTAGAAATACAGAGTTTTTTACAGTGCAGTTGCCATTAATAATGAATATCAACGACATATGTAGAGTCCTGGTTTGTTTCTTGACTGTTTAAAAAAATTCTTTTATTTTATTTGATTGCGCTATGCTCAATAAAGTGAGAATGTCACAATAGAACCAGTTCTGAAACACCATATTAATTTCCCACTTTTTTATTACGTGGAATTGCCATAGTAAGTGGTAGTATTCGAATACACTACCTCATGAACCATTGCCAGAGTCTTAGCTACTCCGCAACATAGTTACACTATTTTCGGTTATAAAAAATACATTTTTATCGAAAATATGCGTTATTTTCTCCTTGGAAAATCAACTGTTGTCCTCCCCCATTACATTCTTAAGAATCAAGTTAAAGAAAATTAAGTTCAAATTCATTATTGCCCTTAAATAATATACATATATCCCTTATTTCAGAGCTCTATGTCAACAGGAAGTGGATGAAAAATTTTAGTCACATGATTTGACTACCACACACAAACATTATTTGAACTTGAAAGAAAGCATGTAAAAAATTCAATCATTTCCTACTGTTGTGAAAACTGTTTAATAGTTACTACATTAATATATATATATATATTACAAATTTAAAATTTTTTCGCCAAAACTAACCTTTATACTATCTTAATTTTCTTATAATAATATTCCGTACTTACTTCAAATTATTAAATTAAAATCTTGTTTCTAAATCTAATCTGTTAATCCTTATGCAGACGATATAAATTCTTAATTTGCCTTAAAAAACATTATTCCAGTATGCGTAAATTTAAAAAGATGGCTCTAAATTAAAAATATTCTTAATTAAAACTTTATTTCTTAATATTTCAAATAAAACTGATTTCTTCTATGTTTTTATCAACCCTTTTTAAGAAAGTCTTATTAAATTTATTCCAAAACCATACCTTTCAAAAAATATCATTATTTTATTTTATCTATTTATTTATTTTTCCTACGTCAACCTTTGATGTGTGCATATTAATAAATTCATTTCTTTTCTTTTTCTCTTAAAATTAATCATTTATAAAAATCGTCTGCCTAAGATATTTAAAATTCTGAGTCAATTATAAATTGGTTAAATAATATTTTTTTTTTAATAAATTTATCGTTTGTGGAAAATAATCTCGTAGCTGGACAAGAATTCTGTTTATATAAAAGAATGATGGTTTGAGGTTACAGAATGTTCCAGAACTTTCTTTTTAGTTTAAAAAGGTGGAAGTCTCGAGATGAAAAAGAAGATTTCTTGGGTTGCTTCTTCGATGAGGACAGCTCGCTGAAATAATGATGGAATTTTTGCAAAAGGAGCTTTTCCTTCCTCATTATTACGAATTTAATAAATGAATTTACAGCAGCCCATGACTAATTATTGGATCTTCTACATTTATTTATTTATTTTGTTTTTTCCCTCGCTTGCCATGACTCTGTGTTTCTTTTTAACCAGTGGAAATAATTCGAGTTCTCCTTAAATCGTCACAACTAATCGAAAAGTCGGACAGGATTAATTTATCTGAGCTGCCTTTTTAATGAATGATATTTAAAGAAAATTGCGATGGAACGAAGAAAAGCATGCTATCGCCGAAGTTCGATTGAAGGACAGCCTATATGGTATTTTCAGCTTGCTAATGAATAGTACTTGCTTCGAGTCTGATGTGGATTTTCTGACGCTTGATGTTGATCTGTGCGCATAAATTTTGATTCAGTATTCATGGTCATAGGAAAATTTTTGAAAATTAATGACTTCAAAGTGGTGAGTATGCGAAAGGTATTTGATGAGGAATTTAATGAAGAATGGATTTTATTGAAGATTTTTCGTGAACTGTAAGTTATTTTATTAAATGTTTTGATTATTATTTCTATTCTATTTATGATTGATGGAAAGTATTTATTATTTATTTATTTATTTATTTATTATTTTATTGATGAGAGTAATTTGAAGTTAATTTATTAATTTACTAATTTATTTATTATTTTATTAATTATTGTATGTTATGGATCTGATATAGTAATTTTGAAAAAATATGTAATTGATAGAAATCATTAACTTTGAAATTTATTGCGAATGATTTTACGATCAGGATTTAATAAAGAAAATAGAAGTGCTTCATTTATTCTAATGAGTGAGAATAAAAAAAAATTATGGAAGATCCTAAGTTCGTACCATTTGACCCGAGTTCTGGAATGAACATTTTGTCTTGGTTAACTTATTTTGATAAAACATGTGATAGGGAACAGAAAAATCTAGAATGGAAATTTAATTCTATTGCGCAATATTTGAAAGGTGAAGCGCAAAAAATTTATATCAATGACTGCTTAAATTGTACGGATTATGAACAAATTAAGAAAATTTTGATAGAAAGACTCATTGAATTAAACTTCCCGAGTTTTTCTGATTTTTCAAATCTGAAATTAGATAACTTAGACAATTTAGAAACTTATTTTCGTAAAAAAGTGGAAATTGGTAGGAAATTACATCTTAGTGAAAATATACAATTGGATTCCCCAAAGGCAATCTCAGTTTCAAAGACCTAGAATTTGTCAAAATAATTATATTGAGAATTCATACCCTTCAAGACCTTGTAGGATATGCACAAATAGGGGTGTGAGTAATGCTTTTCATTGGGAAGGAGAATGTATTTTTAGGAATGAGGTACCATCCTCTGATACTCTTCCAAATATCTCACAAAATAATTCTCATAATGTTTGGCAATTAATTGTGTATGGATGTACAAATAATTATAATTTGACATGTGTTGTAGATACTGGCTCAACTATTGCAATATTGCCACTTAAATTTGTTAAAAAACTTAATGCTAAAATTGAGACTATACCCTCAGTTACCATTGGTCAGGCAAAAGGATTTTTACATATAAATAAAAAATGTAGTGTTCTTCTAAAAGTGGGTAAAATTAAAAAATATGTTAACTTTTTAGTATGCAATACAAATTTGGATTATGCTATTTTGGGGTTAAAAGAATGTTCTAAATTTAAATTAACCATAGAATGTAAAAATTGTATTGTAAGGCAGGGAAGGAAAATCATAACTAACAGTATATCCATACATAATGAGAGATCCCTTCATTTCAATACAGTAAATATGGACCAAGTACAACAAAACAGGGATCAATCTAATGAATTTGTAACCTCAGAATATAAAAAAATATGAAATTAAATACTGGTAATACTGTAGCAATAGATAATTATGATAATGAAACATTGAATGTAAGTAATCATGATATAGAGTTACAATCTACTTGTGGAAATATTATGAAAAATGAAGACTGTGTTGAATATGATCACGCAATTAATGTGCATCCTGATTATAGAGGTTCCATGACTCTTCAAAATTTTCGCGATAATTCGGATTCAGATTTAACTGGGGAAATAAATTTAATTCAAGATGTAAATTTAAGGGAATTAGTTCATATTTATAGTGATATTTTTGCAAAGCATAAATATGATGTGAGTAGGATTAATATTGAACCACAACGCGTTATACTAAACTCAGACCTACCTATATCATTGAGGCCCTACCGAACATCTCCTCTAGAAGAAATAGAAATAAAAAATCAAATTCAATCATTGTTAGCAGCCGGACTGATAAAGGAAAGTAATAGCCCCTATTCTGACCCTGTTACACTAGTTATGAAAAGAGAGGAAGGTAAAAAAACGCGATTATGTATAGACTATAGAAAATTAAACGCAATAATTAAAAATGATGCAGAACCCTTGCCCCGTATCGATGGAATTTTAGATAAATTGAGTAGTGCTCAGTATTTTTCAACTTTGGATTTAGCCTCTGGCTACTGGCACATACCAATACATCCATCCGATACAGAAAAATTAGCATTTGCAACCAATTTTGGACTTTTTGAGTGGCTCGTGCTCCCTTTTGGCATAAAAACGGGCCCTCCCATATTCAATAGAACCATTCGAAGAATCCTTAATAAATATAAAATCGACTTTGCGTGCCACTATTTTGATGATATTATAATTTTCTCTTCCTCATTAGAAGAACATTTAAACCATTTAGCTCAAATTTTTGACATTTGCAAACAAGAAAACATTAAACTTAAACTTTCTAAATGTAAATTAGGCCAAAATAAATCAATTTCTTAGGTTATGAAATCACTAATGGAACTATAACACCAGCAAATGCCAATATTGAAACCATCAAAAATTTAAAACATCCTTCAAATGTGAAAGAGTTACAACGATTTCTAGGTTCCATTAATGTTTACCATAAATTCATAAATAAATATGCTGAAATTAGATATCCTCTGAACCGATTACTTAAAAAAGACACAATATGGGAATGGAACTCAGAGTGCCAGGAGTCTTTTGAAAAATTAAAAAATTCTTTAATTGCAAAACCCATCCTCAAAATTTATGATCCTAAATTACCTTTACATATGTTTGTAGATGCCTCTCAGATAGCAGTAGGTGCCGTTCTAAAACAACCTGATAAAGAAAATTTCTTACATCCTATTGCTTATCATTCTAGAATTTTGAAGAGTTATGCGCAAAATTATTTCATAACTGAATTAGAATGTTTAGCTATTATAGATACTCTTGACAAATTCTATCATTACTTTCATGGTGTCAAGTTTACAATTCATACGGACCACGCATCTCTAGTATGGTTAAAGAGTGTTAAAAACTTAAGAGGTAGGCTTTTTAGATGGTCGCTCAAACTTGGTATGTTTGATTATGAGATAAAATATGAAAAGGGTTCAACAAATGTCGAAGCAGACATGTTGTCACGAAATCCTGTTTGTCATTTTAATCAACATATTAGTTTATTGCTAGATAGGAAAGAAATTATAGAGATGCAAGACAAAGACAATGTTTGTGACAAAAAATATAAAAAAGAGAATGGAATTATTATAGTTCAGAAAAAGGGATTTAAAAAAATTGTTGTACCAATGTCATTAAGAAAAAAATTACTCCATATTGCTCATGATAATTTTGGACATTTAGGGATTCAAAAAATGCTTAATTTAATATCTCCCAACTATTATTGGCCTAATATGACAATAGACATTACAGAATTTGTTAAACATTGCGATACCTGTCAGAAAAATAAAAAACCAAAACAGAAAAGATTCGGCTTATTACAAGCTATGCCAGCAACAGATCAACCTTTTGAATGTCTTTCTATTGATACTGTTGGTGGATTTAACTATTACAACTCAACAAAAAAATTCTTACACATAATAATAGATCATGCAACTAGATTTGTTTGGGCTTTTCCCTCCAAAAATGTTACCACTGAAACATACACTAACTGTTTAAAACAAATTTTCAATATCAAAGCACCTCAAAAAATACTTAGTGACAGGCATAAATCTTTCAGATCTCGAAGATTTAAGAAATTCCTTAGAAATCATCATGTTCAACAGCGTTTTACATCCGCACATCATCCTCAGACCAATGGAAAGGTAGAGCGCGTTAATCAGACTATAGTTACCAGGCTTAAATGTAAAGTTAATTCCACTTCTTCTAAAATACCTTGGAATAGATTATTAAACCAAGTCATCGAAGAATACAACAATACGCCCCATTCTATCACCAAGTTCCCACCTGCCTATTTATTTTATGGTCAATTACCTTATGAATCTCCTTTAAAACAAAACTATTACCCATCAGTAGACAAAGCCCTCAAAATTGCGAAAGCGCGAATTCAGGAATTTCACCTTAAAAGTAAAAGGCTCTATGATCGAAATTTTGTCGAATGCCCATTAAAAATACAAGACTCTGTAATTTATGAAGAATTTAAATACCCTAACACTCGAAAATTAGAACCTACTTTCTCTGGACCATGCAAAATTATAAATAAACTTTCTGATGTAACTTATGAAATAGATAAATTTAATTATGAGACAGGACAGAATTCCGTTATTGTGCATGTTTCTAAATTAAGACCCTATTTTTCACCAGAAGATTTTAAACTGTTTCATGAGCAACCCAAAAAACAAACAAAACCTCAGATACAATCACAATCACTAGATCAAACTAAAGTCAAGACAGTAGATTAAGTTGTAATTCTTATTCTTTAAATAGTTTATCACCATAATTTTCAACATTAGCAGGTATGTTCTTGGAGGCCTACAAGAATATTACTTGTTTTTGGGAGTTTTGGGGGTTAAATTTGGCTAATTATGCAGGCATAAGGTGAACACTTTGATTGTAAAAGCTTTCAAATTGATGTTGATAAATTAATTTTAAGGGTGTTTAAGTCTAACTATATTTACTCATGTATTTGACATTAGTATTATTCTATTTATTCAGCAGATATTTATGTTATAACAGTTATAAAATCTAATGATTCTACTCAAACCTATAACATAATATGTGATTTCAGTGGTTGTGAAAACTACAGATATTAAGAGTTTTTCAGAAAAGCACACTATTTTTATTTCTATTTCTCAATTAAGAATGACACCTTTTATTCCTATTGTATTTTATTATTAAAGTTTATAAACCATGTATAGATAAAACATTATTCTACATTTGGCATTTGAAAACTTATAACCAAATTTGACAATTTTGTAAAAGAGTATCAGAGAGGAATTATTGTAAGGAAATACTGGTTGAGAGTCCATTTTCTAAATAGTTAGATTTAATTTTATTTGGATTTTGGAATTATTATGATTTTTTTTATTTATACTTTCGGCTAGCAAAAAATACTTTCTTATGCTATTAGAAGATAAGAAAATTATTTAGTTGCTATGTAATTATTTTTATCCTCAACCAATATTTTCCCTATCAATAATAAACAAATAGTGAAATTTTCTTTTGATTATACTCTTGTTTTACTATTATTATTATTATTATGATTTCTATAATGAAGTTTAGTATTAATTATACTCTTATTGAAAAATATTAGGATATGGAGTCTTATTATACTACTACTTATTATTGTTGTTATTGTTATTATTTAAATTTTTCTATATTATTTATTATTGATATTGAGAGTGATGCTATTTATTATTGAAAAATTGATATATTACTGAAAGATGTTGGATCCAACATAACATTAAAACCAAAGATTAAACTAGGTTTGAAGATCTTTAATTAAAGAGACTGTATTCAGTGAACAGACTCTTTTATATATACTATTGAAAGACTTGTTTCATTTAAAGGACTTATTTAAATAAACTATGCATTAAGTCATTGTAATTATTTAAACTTCCATGAGAACGAATTTTTATTGTTTTTATTATATTTTTATCTCTTGCTTATTAATATTCATAACTTATTTACTGTTATTATATGTATTATCTCCTATGCACTTACAAATGGTAAGTAATGTTGTAACATTATTGTATTTCTTTCAGGGAAATCCTCCTACCTAAATTTAATTCAGACTTATTTTCTCTTAACTATTTTATTTTAATCGCTAATATTTTTTATATTGCGTTAATTTTCTTTTCTTCCATCTCTTGGCTTCCTGAGTTTGACAGTTTTATTCCAAAATTTAACTTTTCTAAATTATTATATTTCTGTTGTCTGAACTTGTAGTTTTGTTTAACTATCAATTTCATACAAAGTCTTGGGGAGGGGGGATAATATTACAAATTTAAAATTTTTCCGCCAAAACTAACCTTTATACTATCTTAATTTTCTTATAATAATATTCCGTACTTACTTCAAATTATTAAATTAAAATCTTGTTTCTAAATCTAATCCGTTAATCCTTATGCAGACGATATAAATTCTTAATTTGCCTTAAAAAACATTATTCCAGTATGCGTAAATTTAAAAAGATGGCTCTAAATTAAAAATATTCTTAATTAAAACTTTATTTCTTAATATTCCAAATAAAACTGATTTCTTCTATGTTTTTATCAACCCTTTTTAAGAAAGTCTTATTAAATTTATTCCAAAACCATACCTTTCAAAAAATATCATTATTTTATTTTATCTATTTATTTATTTTTCCTACGTCAACCTTTGATGTGTGCATATTAATAAATTCATTTCTTTTCTTTTTCTCTTAAAATTAATCATTTATAAAAATCGTCTGCCTAAGATATTTAAAATTCTGAGTCAATTATAAATTGGTTAAATAATATTTTTTTTTAAATAAATTTATCGTTTGTGGAAAATAATCTCGTAGCTGGACAAGAATTCTGTTTATATAAAAGAATGATGGTTTGAGGTTACAGAATGTTCCAGAACTTTCTTTTTAGTTTAAAAAGGAGGAAGTCTCGAGATGAAAAAGAAGATTTCTTGGGTTGCTTCTTCGATGAGGACAGCTCGCTGAAATAATGATGGAATTTTTGCAAAAGGAGCTTTTCCTTCCTCATTATTACGAATTTAATAAATGAATTTACAGCAGCCCATGACTAATTATTGGATCTTCTACATTTATTTATTTATTTTGTTTTTTCCCTCGCTTGCCATGACTGTGTGTTTCTTTTTAACCAGTGGAAATAATTCGAGTTCTCCTTAAATCGTCATATATATATATATATATATATATATATATATATATATATATATATATATATATATATATTTGAATTCATTAAGAAATAGTCTTTAATTCAACAAACCAAAATTGGCGCTCTCAAGATTTACCTACAAAAATATCCAAAAATAAATATATATAAATAAGGCGTTTTAAAATTTTTAGCACAATATTAGTCTGAAATAATGCATAAGAAGTTTGCATTCCTATGTAATACAATAATAGTAATAGTAATAATAATACTACTACTACTACTCATAATAATAATAATCATAATAATGATAAATAAATAATATTTGTGATAATAACTATTGAATTACATATCAATTGCAATGACAAGCGAGTTTTTATGTTAACAATAAAGGATAACAAAATTTTACATGCGTAAAGTGAGTCAAAATTTTTACATTTATATGGACGTTTCTGCTATTTTTTATGCCATAATTTTTCTTAAAATTAACAATGCAATGAATTTTATTTTATTTAATTAAAAAATAAAGCATCATCAGCAGACAACACCAGTTTTATTCGATTAAAAATGTCTTCATTTACTGCTGCATAAAAGCACAAAAAAATAAACATTTAATAATGTATAACTGCCATGAAATTAGGTATTTAGATAAATAACAAATTTTATCGAATAATGATGGCAAAAATACCATTATACAAAAGTTTCCACCTCATGAATTGGAATTGGCTTAAATCCAAGGAAGATATGATGCAAATAATAAATTAGATTTCGATTACTAAAAAGAATATTGAAAATAATCCCATTTGATTAATCGTTAAAAGCCTGAAGGTTAATTATCAGGAATAATGAGAATAAGGGTTTCTTTTATTTATTGCTTGGCAGCATTAATTGCCAGAAAATATTAATATGTGGATTAATGAAGGATAAAATCTATTTAATGACCCACAGCTATTTTTTTCTGAAATGTGCCTTATTTTATATTTCGATTAATTTTTAAGCTTAGTAATAGGAATTTTAAATGAAGCTTTCATCACTTTGAAACAGATTATTATTATTTTCTATCCATATGTATTTCAGGAAATAAAAGTAACCACTCTTTACTAATTTTGTGGCAAATACTAGTAAAAAAAATGTTGAAGCAAATTATTGTTATTTCGTATATTTATTTCGTGAAGGCAAAAGTAACAACTCTATACTAATACTGTGGCATGTACTCGTGAAGAAAAGATGCTGAAACATATAATAGCTATTTTGTACATATACGTATTTCGGGAAGTTAAAAATGATAAATCTATGATAAAATCTGTGAAAAATAATCGTAAAAAGAAGAGATTGAAACAATTTATTTTTATTTTCCACATGTATTTCGGAAAGTCAAAAATGACAACTCTATACTAATACTGTTGTAAGTACTCGTGAAGAAAAGATGCTGAAACATATAATAGCTATTTTATACATATACGTATTTCGGGAAGTTAAAAATGATAAATCTATGATAAATTCTGTGGAAAATAGTTGAAAAAAGAATAGACTGAAACAATTTATTTTTATTTTCCACATGTATTTCAGAAAGTCAAAAATGACAACTCTATACTAATACTGTTGCAAATACTCGTGAAGAAAAGATACTGAAACATATGTGAGGGAGTGACCTTCGTGATAAAGGCACTCTAGCCTTTTTGTGAAATCGTGACGTCAATGATTTAACATAGGTAGCATGGAAGCGACATCTATTTTCTCTTTTACTTTAACTTTCTAGAGCGTGTGTGTCTTCCTCGGTTCTACAGTTATGTCACGGTTAGAAGTAAGATGTAAATTTATATTATCTCAATTTGCAGCATATAAAAGCTTTGAGTTCGAGTGTGTGATGAGTAGCGGCGCAAGCCAGATGTGGTAGTGAGTAGCGGCGCAAGCCAGATGTGGTAGTGAGTAGCGGCGCAAGCCAGCTAGTGTGAATAGCGGCGCAAGCCATCTAGTGTGAGTAGCGGCGCAAGGCAGCTAGGTGTGAGTAGCGGCGCAAGCCAGCTAGAGTGTGTAGAGGCGCAGGCTAGCTAGGTGTTGAGAAGCGGCATAAGCCGACAAGAAGTGCATTGAATTAGATTGAGTGATAACGAGTTATTATTTAGCCTCCAGTGAATTAGCGAGGAGTTTCTAAGTGAGATAGCTAGCAGCGTTTGCCGACTGAGTTCATTCAGAGCGGAACTATTGGAGAAGTTTGCCGCTGGTAAGAGACAGTTTTAATTACGTTGAGTATTTCAAACAATAAAGAGTGTTTTACAGCCACGGGCTGTCTAATAAAGATTTTATCTAGCAGTTTAGCTGAAGTCTAAGTGAGAAGTTGGTTGGAAGTGCCCCGACTGAGTCTAGTGCCGGAGCTGTGAGTATATTTATGAGTTTAATCTTTTAGTATTGTGACTAGTTATCGAAATTGACGAACTGATGCTCCACTTCCCCTGAGCCCTAATACTTTAAATAAACAGCATATGACACGCAGTATGTGCACCCTTCCGTTACACATATAATAGCTATTTTGTACATATGCTTATTTCGGGAAATTATAAAGGATAAATCTATTATAAATTCTGTGGAAAATAGTCGTAAAAAGAAGAGACTGAAACAATTTATTTTTGTTTTCTACATTTATTTCAGAAAGTCAAAAATGACAACTCTGTACTAATTCTGTGGTAAGTAGTCGTGAAAAAAATATGCTGAAATATGTAATAACTATTTTGTACATATACGTATTTCGAGAAATTAAAAGTGATAACTCTATGCAAATTCTGTAGAAAGTAGCTGTAAACAGAAGAGCCTGAAGCAAATTGTTATTATTTTCTATATGTTTTTCGGAAATTAAAAATGGCAACTCTATACTAATTCTGTGGAAAGTAATAATGAATAAAAGATGTAGAAACAGATTATTGTTACTTTATACATATATGTATTTCGGAAGTTAAAAACAACAACTTTATATTAATTCTCTTTCAAGTAGTCGTAAAAAAAGAGGTTTTATCAAATTATTATAATTTTCTACATATTAAATTAAATTAGGGAGGATTGGTCCCTTTTTGCAAAATAATTCATTTTTATATAAATATTGAGCTTAGAATAAAGTTTCATATATCATATTATTCGTTGTACAATCAATTATCAAAATATAACTGCGAAATAAATGTATATGTAAGAAACTTTAAAAATGATTGATTTTAAACGTGAGAAAATATTGGGTCAAGGCTTACTACACATGGGAGGCTTCAGCCATTGTATTTTATATTGAAACATTTGCTAAGGAAAATAAAACCAGTTTTTGAAAAATGCAGAATCTCTTTATGCTACAAGATTTAATTACTATAAAAATAATTGGGAAAATGTGATGTGTAAACAAACTTGTTTAGGTGGAATTCAAAGCACAGGAGAAAATTTCCATTTTAAGCACTCACTTTTTTAGCGTTCATTCTTGCAACACTGTAGTCACATAGTTTGGTTTGATCTCATAGTGTTTACATTGGCAACATTTTTCTACATGCCTTCCTAAAACGTCTTGATCAATCTTATGTTCTTTTAAAGAGGCATGTGCACTTAACATTTTTTTAATCCATTGGTGATGAGCGACCGGTATCCGTGCCGCGGAAGGTGCTCGGAATCCTTGATTGTTCTCACCAGTATAATTTTATTGCAAATTTTGTCTTACTTGATCCGAGCATTTTTGCGATTCATCTAGGAAAAAAATTTCTGTTTAAAAAAAACCGGTGACAAAATATTAAAAATCCTGTAAGAAGGGATTAAGGCTGCTGCTTCATCCATTTTATTCTTTTCCAGTCTTTCTATTTACATATTATGGGTACTATTTAAATGAAATAAAAGTTCCTATAATCTTTCCATTTTATATTTCAATTTTTTTTTATTTTTTTTTATTTCATTTCATTTCACTTCTTATAGCAGCTTTTCTCATCTTCATTAAAATAGTTTTAAACATTTTCCTTTCTATCACTTCATTCTATTGTAGCTTTACAGAATAAGTTTACATTATTTCAGCTATACAGTGTGATTCAAAAAGATGGGAAAATTTTTAAGAGGTGATAGTACACACTGAAACAAACATTTTGTATCAAAGAATGCATGGTCGAAAACTAAACGTAAAAAAGTTAGAGCGCGCCAAAAGTTATATTCTTATACGAGGCAAAAACACACAATGAACGATTAAGTTAAGTTAAGAAAATAACTTTAATGGCATTTGATTACAATAAGTGCTCAAAACATTGACGGCAGCTGTTATGCACGCGGTACAATGGCGAAGAGCAGATTGGCGAATTTTCTGAAACACACCAGGCATATCGCGAACTTCCCCTATAGCAGCCGAAAGCTTGGCGACAAGTTCTTCTGCGAATTCAATGAGAGTCTCATACACAAGAGCCTTTAGCTGTACCCACAAAAAAAATCGAGACATGAAAGATCTGGTGAGCGCGGTGGCCAAGCTACAGGACCACCTCTCCCAATCCATTTGTTTGGAAAGGTTACGTCCAGATAGTTTCGCAATGCTCGTGCGTTATGAACTAGTGCTCCATCTTGTTGAAACCACATTACCTGCCGTATGTGTGGTCGAACTTCATTCAACATATCTGGTAGCACCTGTTGCAGAAACACGAGGTAATCATTCCCATCAAGGTATTTTGGCAGAAGATAAAGGCCGAGTAAGTGGTCGCCGGTTATTCCTGCCCAAACATTGACAGAAAAACATTGCTGGTGCAAATGTGGATAAGTGGCATGCGGATTTACTTCTGCCCATACATGCTGATTGCGGGTATTAAATGCATCATCACGCGTGAAGGTACATTCATCCGTGAAAAGAACTGTTGAAATAAAATTTGGATTCGCAGCATTCTGCTGCAGAAACCAGCGGGAAAACTCCACACGACGAGGATAATCACTTTGCCTCAGTACCTGGACTCGTTGAACATCATAAGGGTGCAAACGTTCATCATGGAGTACTCGCTATGTTCTGGATTGCGATATCTGTAATCCTCTACTCACTGCTCGTGTACTTGTACTTGGCTCATCAGCCACCATATCCAAAATGCCTTCTTTCACCATAACATCCCTCTTTGGACGACCTGCATCCAACCGGGATGCAAGAAAGGAACCCGTCTCGCACAACTGTCGATGCAAGCGTTCAAATGTTTTCGGATTGGGCAACAGCCTGTTGGGAAATCGCTCTCCGTACAAATGTTCAGCTTCTACGTTACTTCCATTTGCAGCATTGACAATTGCACTCTCGTATCAGGGGATTGTATCTATAAAATGTAACGAAAATTCGAATACCAGCTCTTCTTCTTCCCATAACATGCAATTATTACTCGCTGCGCGGTAACTCGCAATAGGAATGCAGCTTTCTGTTTGATTACTTATTGTAATCAAATGCCATTAAATTTGTTTTCGTAACTTAACTTAATCGCTCATTGTGTGTTTTTGCCTCGTATAAGAACATAACTTTTGGCGCCCTCTAACTTTTTTATGTTTAGTTTTCGACCATGCATTCTTTGATACAAAATGTTTGCTTGGGTGTGTACTGTCACCTCTTAAAATTTTTTCCATCTTCTTTGAATCACCCTGTATAATCATTTACTCTTCATTATGTACAGCGTGTCATAAAAAAATTGCGAAAGCCCTTAAATAAGGAGCTTTGACCATCTGATCAACCATCCTACATTGATTCGATCAAATCCCCCCCCCCCCCACACACAAAAACCTTTTTACCGCTTCCCTAATTTGCCCGTACGTCATACAGGCAACGTGTGTCTGCCAATCATGATTTCTTCGTACCACGTACGGGCAAACATATTTCAATCATAGTTTGTAATTCTCACCAATAAATTTTTATTGTAAACTTTGCATTTAATACGATCATTTCTCTGATAAAATCAG
Source organism: Maratus speculifer (assembly GCA_964019185.1). Taxonomy (NCBI): domain Eukaryota; kingdom Metazoa; phylum Arthropoda; class Arachnida; order Araneae; family Salticidae; genus Maratus; species Maratus speculifer. The sequence continues at coordinate 325,716,093 of OZ025291.1, forward strand.
GCAAAAATTTATGTTTCGAAAAACCGGTGATAATAGATTAAAAATTCTTCAAACTGAATGAAAAAAAGGCATTATTTGAAATATTTTCAAATATATTAATTATTTAAGTGGTTAAAGTGTAGCACCACTTTAAAACCCTTTGAAAACGTTTCTCATGACAAATGTAAAACTGATTTGTCTTTTCAATGAAGAGACATAGAAAGATTTTGAAAATTTTATATATCGGTATAATACGTTTTCACTATGCTGAATAATGACAATTAAAAGGTGATATTATAATATATTTCGCTTTTTCCATATATATATGCAAGTTCCTGTTATTGAATAAATTATTTTTCACATCGCGCATATCGATTTTTCGATACTCTGTATTATTGTTATTAATTTTTCTTTTTAAACAAAAATTTTTATGCCACTTGGAAGGAATAAAATTTATGTAAAGTACTGTAGTTTAAAAATATATAGATTTTAAAGTGTCAAAAAATGAATATTTTATTTCATATTGAATTTAATAAAGTAAATTTCTATTACCTTGAGCATTTTGAATTAATTATTGTAGATTTATGGTTATTTATATTAAAATAATTTAGCTTTTATAATGATATTAATGTAGATCTCAAAACTTACGAAATATTTTCTTCGAATATCGAAACAATACACAAACTAAATTTTGTGTATTTACCCATACAGTTATACATTGACATTTTATTTCTTTTAAAAATGTTTTATTATTTATCTTATGTCAGTTACACGTTCTGATAAACTACTTTTAACTGGAAAAATTCTGTTAAATATAATTTGTATGAATTTCACTTTTTTCATTACCCTTTTCAGACCCAAAAGTAAAGTAATATTGCTAACACACATTCATCGATTTTGCACAAACGAGAAGACACTCTAGATAAGTGAAAAAACTCTTCTTCTGAAATCAATACTTTAGGTGAAAGATAATTTAGGTTCACAAATACGATCTAAAATTTTCTAATACCCTTAAAATATCGATTTAGTTATCTATAATATAAATTACGCAGTGTCAAATTCAAGGCCCTTAATTACTTGTATAATCAACCAATCTTCATTTTTTTTTTTATAAAACAATTAAATTAATTAATTTTGAAAAAATTTCACTTTCTTGGACACATTGTCTGGAATTCATTTTACACACTCAGATGATAATAGCATTTATTTTAAGAGGAAATAAGCATAAGTGCTCCTCTTCATTGAATTTTAATACATTCAGTTATGTAGAAGTACAGTGAACATCTAAAAAAATCCTGTAGTTTGCTAAATTGTTATGAGCTTTAATTGTTTTGTAGCACAATCCCGAAAAATAATACATAAAACTGAGTGAAATCCTTTTTTTAATCCTTCTCGGTTTGCGAGTATCAAATGTGATGCTTAAGAACTGGGGAGGTTACATCAAAACCATGGAACTCTGAATAAAGAACTCACATGTCATCAAAATGGTGAAGTTTTAACTGTAACCGGTTCTATAGGTTTTCATTACTACAAAATTAAATATCCGTCATTAAATTTTACCAGATTTTATTCAGAAATTACTGCCTTAAAAATTCATACAATATTTGGGACGTAATTAAATCAAGGATATATATTCCATTTTACTGGTAGCTGTTTGATTTTGTGATTGTCAGACCTCGTGGTTCCATATTGCAGCAACCTATCTATTCTCTTGTCACTGGCAATGAATAAAATTTTTATCTGGACAATTTCCACCAGTAAATTTGCATAAAAATTGTTAACTTTATTGAAACTTCATATTCATGAAGAATTTTTGCAAAAATATGGCAGAAATAATTAATTATATCTTTTTACTGGTGGGAATTTGCCCCATCATTAATAAGATCCTGATTCATTGAAACCAATGCTAGCTGTCAATTTGTCTCAAGCTCCTCAGGTACTTCACTCGTTATCTGTAGATACTTTTCTCTCTTCCTGTTTATTCGTAGCTATATTATCAAAACGTGTAAATATGACATCAGATTGATATAAATAAATCAAATTGTCTATGTATAATTGTTATGAGCTTCCGTTGTTTTGTTGCACAATCCTGAAACAGATCACATAAATATGATTAAAATTCCTTTTTGAGAGAAGAAAAAATTATGTTTCAAAATAATTAAACTAACATCACTTAAATTATCCCAACTAAATAATAAATGTGATTTTTTACCTAGCTGTCATCAAATCACAAAGATTTTTTATAATTATTTTAAAAGTTTACGTTTTAAGTGTCCTGTGTTTTCAATCTAGTACTTGTTTAATCAAATCTACTATTTGTGTTATAGATTCGATTTACTTTTGATGTAGTAAAAGGTTATGCCAATCATCACCGAATTATCAAAATGTGTAAATGTGATATGAGAATGACATAAATAAATCAAGCATCTCTACACTCTTAAAACGAAAGAGTGGATTTGACTTCTCAGGAAAGAACTGTAATTTATTGAATCATGAATGAGTTGTTTTTTAAATGCTTTACTCATTTTGATTTAGATTGCTTATTTAAATAACTCTTCTTGATTTAAATTGATTAAAAACAACTCACTCACTTGAGTTGTTTCAATATTTTATGAGAGGCTGCCTCTGAAAACGTAGATGAGCGAATTTTGGCTCAACTTGAATTATTTTTTGACTGATATTTTAAGAGAGTATATATAAATGTTTTGAGCTTCCATTGTTTTGTAGCACAATCCTGAAACAGATTTCATAAACACGATTGAAATTCCTTTTTTTAAGAGAAGAAAGAATTGTGTTTCAAAATAATTAAACAAATATTCCTTAACTTGTTCCAACTAAATAATAAAAGTGATTTTTTACCTAGCTGTCATCAAATCACAAGACCAAAGATTTTTTATACTTATTTAAAAAAGTTTACTTTCAAGTGTCCTGCATTTTCAATCTAGCACGTATTTAATCAAATCTACTCTCTGCGTCATAACACTCTTCAATTTACTTTTGATGTAGTAAAACGTTATGCCAATCATCACCGAAATATCAAAATATGTAAATGTGACATCAAAATGATATAAATAAATCAAGCCTCCTATGAATAATTGTTATGAGCTTTCATTGTTTTGTAGCACAATTCAGATAAAGATCACATGAACAAGATTGAAATTCATTTTTAATAGAAAAAAGAATTATGTTTCAAAATAATTATACAAACATTATTTAACTTGTCCCAACTAAATAATAAATGTGTTATTTTACCTAGCTGACATCAAATCACAAGACCAGGGATTTTTTATACTTATTTAAAAAAGTTTTCTTTCTAAGGGTCCTACATTTTCAATCTAGCTCTTATTTAATCAAATCCACCTTCTATGTTATAACACTCTTCGATTTATTTTTGATATTGTAAAAGATTATGCCAATAATCACCGAAAAAAAATAACTCCAGAGCAACCGTTTCAAAACATTTCTCATGAGAAATCTGAAACTGATTCAGCTCCTGAATGCGTGAGACGTTGAAAAATTGCGGAACTTACATATATATCACCTACAATAAGAATTCACGACACTGATGAATGACAATCAAAGGTGAGATTATAATATATTTCGCCTTTTCCATATTTATGAAAGTTTCGGTTATTGATTAAATTACTTTTTACACAGTGCACACCGATTTCTCGATATTCTGCATTAATGTTACTTATATTTCTCTTTGAACCAAAATTTCTGTATCAGAGAATTAAGAAAAATGTTCCATAGATATGAAGAAAAAAGAATCATGTGAAGTAATGTATTTCAGGAAAGATATATAGAGATCAAAGCTGCTAAAATTTATTATTTTACTTCTATTGATAAGAATATAATAAATTCCTTTTGACTGCGAGTTTTCAATTTATTTCTGTAGAATTATGGTGATTCATATTAAAATAACACATTTTTAAATATTAATATTATTGTTGATAGTAAAAATTACGAAATTGATTCTAAGAATATAAAAAGAAAACACAAAATTATTTTATATACTCATTCTCACATATGTATATATATGCATATTTTATTTCTATTAGAGATATTTTATTATTACTCTTTTGTCGACTAAGCAGTTTGATAAGTTTTTTAGCTTGCAAAATTTAAATAAGTGTATTTAATAGTAATGGGCATTTATGCTTTGTAATAACTTAAAGTTTTAAACTGAACTATTTTCTTATTATAAAGTTAGGACAAATTGATCCTGAAAAAATTAACATAACTAGTCAAACGTGGCAATCCCAAATCTCTCTTCTACTTCATGCCTACATGTTAATGCTTCAACATTTGCTGCAACATTGCCAAAATTAAGTGACAATCTGTGCCCATCGGGAGAATTCTAAAGCATGGAATTCCTTGCATTCTTAAAATAGGGCTGTTGAGCATATTAGAAAAAATATAATATAAAACAACATCTGTTGGGTGATTTATTTCTAAATACAATCAGCAATAATATTTATCAAGATATGACTGAATCTGAAGTTTGATGAAAATTCGCGGGTTTGTTCAAGAGATAGAGCTTTTGCGAGAACTGGAAAAAAATCAGCATTGCAGCGTCACCTATTCTGTTTAGGTTTTGTGGTTCTGTTTAGATTTTGGTGTCAATCTCCCTGTTGCGTATTATCGCTGCTTCCATGGTTCAATTTAATTAAAAAATATTATCGACTGCACGAAGTGAAAAGTAAAACAATTAAATTAAACCATGGAAGCAGCGATAATACGCAACAGGGAGATTGACACCAAAACCTAAACAGAACCAGTTCATATGAAGGATTAACTGAATCTAAAGTTTAATGAAAATCCAGACATTATTTTTTGAGATTGAGATATTGAAGAAGTCGTTAAAAATGCAGCCTTGAAACATCACATGTTGACGGATTTATACCAAAAGTAAACATCAATCATGCTAAATACTATCAAAATCTGAAGTTTGATAGACATCCGTGTATTTGTTTTTGATATACAGATGTTGTGTAAGCATAATTTGAAATCAACTAAATTTATGCGCCATCTTCATAAATCCTTTGCGGTAGAGTGTTGGCAAATAGGCGCCCAAGCTTTATACACATGATTTTATTTTTATATTCTGTTCGCACCACTATATTTCAAAGTATATTTTTAGTAAGATTCTCTTTTACATATTTTCAGATGCAATTTTTTTTCTAATGAATGCCAACCAAATAAAATCGTATAAGAGAAGCTTGAGTCTTGAAAAGTACTTCGACCGTTATAATTACGGTGCTGTTAAACAACCACAAAACTTTTTGACGCATTTACAAATTCATTTTTTAACGAAAAGATTTAAAATTGGAAAGCCTGATCATGGAAGCGATTTGGATTCGAACTTAATATTCCATTTTGTAATCAATAAATTGCCTATCCAATTATAAGCATTTTCGATTATGTGACAAATGCGTTTTTCACTCTTGTTTGAGAGATTATTATTCTCCAGTGCATAAATTCCAGTTTAAAACGATCCCTTTGGCACTTTGTTCTAAAAAAATCCAATGTATTTGAAAAAAAGGGTAAATGAGTGCAATTAGATAGTTTTTGTACAAGTGATAGTTTCATGCATTTCCGAACAAAAATAAACTAAAACTTATGTCATTAAATTGCTCTTCTGGATCTATGAGCAGGTCATAAATGTTTGAAAATATCCTCCTCTGACAACTCATATAACGGATCGTTAAAATAGTTAGTTATGTTTATTAAATCATATGTAAAAGAAAATAACTATTTTATCTAAACAATGTATTTTTATGGAAGCTTGAATATGGTTAGGAATAAATATATTACAATCCCAACTTTGATTGTCATCTATCAATGTTGCAAAGAATTCTTATTGTACTTAATATAAAAGTAGCATAATCTTTCAATGTCCTGCATATTCAGGTACTGAATCAGTTTTACATTTCCCATGAGAAAATGTTTTCAAAGGGTTGCTCTCAATAATGTTAATAAGGACGATCATTGGCATAATCTTTTACTGTATAAAAAAGGTATCCAAGAATGTTGCATCATGGGAAATTGATTTCATTAAATGAGTGCTAAAGTACAAGATACATGAAGAGCACATACCTTCATCAAATAAATGACTAAAATCTTTTTTTTCTTTTTTAGTGAATTGGGTGACATCTAGAAAAGGATTACACTTATTAGATCAATGGGTAAAGATTATAAGTGCAATTTATTTGTATTTTTTGGAATACAGTTATTTCACCTAGCAAAAAGAAGAAAAGTTTTATTTTTTTTTATTGAATTTGTTTTTGGATCATGTTGCGTACGTACTTACTTTGTATTTCAACATGATTTAACACTAGAATCGCGATGACTGGTCATTTTAAGCGTTCCAAATGAATAGATGTTGATTTGAAACAAAAAATTATTTATAAAATAAGTTAAATGCAAGCTTCAAAAAATAATTTAAATAAATATGTAAATAGTTTTAAATAAAAATTCTGATGGGAAATATTTTTGTAAATAAATGAATAAAACTGATCGCAGTTTTAAATATTAATATTTAAAATATGTGTAATCTAATTACAATGAACAATAATTTTTTATTTAAGCTTCAACTTTCCTTGTTTAGATATTGGTGTTACAGCCAGTGGTCGGAAAATCTGCATTATACTTACATAATTTAAAATTTTACATAATTTAAAATGGTATTAGATTGTACTATTTTGCAATATCTGGGTTATGTCATGTTGTTTTGCTCTTGTCAATGCAATTTAATATATTCTGTGCCACTGAATACAACACTGGGACTGCATATTTTATCATCGCGTAAATATTTTTTTGTAAATAGTAAATAAAATAATAATAATAATAATAATAATAAAATAGCGGAAATTTGAAAAATATAAAATAAATGAGATAGTTCTGTTTTTAACTTTTGATAATTGATTTTTATGTGATTTTTATTTATCCAAAATTGACCTTCATTTGTAAACACCATATCAAGATTTTTCACAAATCGTAAATTTCAAAGTTCAAAGTTAAAACTGAACCTCCTTCTCCACCTCATCGGATCTCTCAGATGTTTAACTTTAAGAATTCCAGCACGAAAAAAAAAAGAATGAAATATTGAATAAAATAAAATAAATTACATCTGTTTTATACTATCAGATTTTCGCTAGATTTTAACTTTCACATTTACGATTTTCACAACAAAATTTAACGTGATGGTTAAAAATAAAGGCCCTTTTCAGATTCGGTTATAAAAGGCATATAAAAGTCAACTATAAAAATTTAAAATCACAGCCATCTTCTCTATTTTATATTATCCGATGTTTGTTAATGACACATTTGGCAATTTATAATTAGGGAAATTCCTGACATGGTGGTTAAAAATTAATGTAATTTTCGCATTCAGTTATAAAAAATACATAAAAGTTAAAAAAAAAAAACACAACAATTGTATCCTTGTGTTATTCTTTTCTAAAACTTTTTATTAATCTTCTTGCCAGTAATCTATCCGAAATTTTTTGTATTTTCCTGTAAAATAAGTACAAATGATAACCATCGAAAATCGTTTTAATATTAAATTGTCATCAAATTTACGTCAGTATGTAAAATTTATTCTCGATGTATATTTTAAAGTGAGTAAATGTCCAAGCGCTTATTTTGAATTGGAAAAACATACATACCATCGGGGAAGATAAATAAAAATTGATAAAATAACATAATTTTGATTAAAAGAAATAAGAAAAAGAAACAGTCTCAAACTTTGTCTATGTATTCATACAACATATTGTTAAGATTATTATTTTTTTTCTCGAAGTAGCTTTAAAAACACTACCAATATTTTCAAAAATCTTATAAATTTTTGTATAAGGCTAATTTGTTTTAAAACTGAAGCGTCACATTATAAAATAAAAAAGAAAAAGAAAAATAGCGACTACTGTAGTTTTTCCCAACCTTTAGTGAACTATTTCCAACCACTAGGGATAGAAACATTATGTAATCCCACTTTTGATTGTCATTCATCGGTGTCAGAAAGATTTCTGATGACATGTGATGCATAAAGATATTGCAATCTTTCAACGACCCATGTATTCAGAAGCTAAATCAGTCTTACTTTTCTCATGAGAAATATTTTCAAAGGGTTGTTCCCGAGAAGTTTTATACCAGCTGTTACTGGCATAATCTTTTACAAAAATTCAAAAATGTGTTCAAACGGGGAGTATATATCATTAAATCATTGCTTCAAAGGGCTGAATATTTAAAGAGTAAGTATCTTTCTGTGTTGCTTTCGATAAGTGATAAACAGCATTCCCATTTAGAGGTTCGAAAGAAAGTTGTTAATAGACTATTGCAAAATTTCTAATGAAGAAAGAAAGTTGCAATCCTTTTTAAGGAAAATGATTTTGGATTATATTATTGAAATTCAAAGAGAGATGGAGATTCAAGTTAAAAGTTTATTAACTAATATAAAAACAGAGGATTACAGGTAACACCCAATAAGAAAATAGATGAGAAATGGAACCAAATTTGTGAAAATTGCTTTAATAATAAAAGAAGAAGAAATAAAATTAAGAAAATATTGCATTTTATTCTTACATTTTTAATATACTTCGGTTTTAACCAGTAATTTTGCCTTTAAATTCATGCATCACATTGTTCAGAAAATCAATTCTTTTTTTCTTCAAACAGGTAAAAAATAGCATCATTCCAAAATTTAATGATTTTTTTCATAGCGCTACAAGCTAGATTATATATTTCAAAACGAAGTGTATTGCATTGTAAACATAAAAAAAGGCAGATATTACTGCTGTTTTCCTATTTATAGTGCACTACTTCCGATCACAGGAAAAAGAAACATTATATAATCCCATTTTCGATTGTCATTCATCAGTGCCAAGAAAATTTCTGATCACATGTCATGCATAAAGGTTTCACAGTCCTTCAACGCCGTATGTATCCAGGAGCTAAATCAGTCTTACGTTTCCCATGAGAAATGTTTTCAAAGGGTTGTTCTCGAGACGTTTTATACTGGCTATTATTAGCATAATCTTTTACAGCATTGAAGAGAAATTCAAGAATGTTGTCAAATGGAGAGTAGATTTCATTAAATAAGTGCTAGGTGTTTAAAGGGCTGAATATGTGAAGACTAAGTATCTTTCTGGGTCTTTTTTTATAAGTAACGAAAAGCTTTCCCTTTTAAAGGATGGAAAGAAAGCTGTAAATAGATTACAGTCGAGTCTCTATATAACGAAATCCATCGTTCCAGTAAAAAATTCGTTATATAGAGAAATTCGATGTATAGAGAATGATGTTAAAAATCGTATTTAATGTGTAAATTTTGAACAAATATTATTTTTGATCTTTTTAATTAAGAATTTGAAATGTTTAAAAGTAAATATTAACCTAACATTTTATTTCTTAATTATTTAAGCAGTTTCAAAAAAAAGAACAGACATTTATTTGAAAGCTTAATGAAATTTAAATGAAGAAGACTTGCATTAATTTCAGACGAAGAAATCTGTAATTTTTTGTTGTTTTGATTTTTAAATTGTTACGCTCTCAAAAAAAAAAAAATAAATAAATAAATAAATAAATAAAATAAATAAAAGCTCAAATTTAGCAAGGATTGAAAAAATGTAGTTAATATTTTCCTACATTTGAAGGCCTCTCTTATGTGCCTCTCATCGATTCCTCTCTTATATGTGTAACAATCCAATTGACTCTGTTTTGAGAAGGATGTTGAAAGGTGTATGGAAGGCGGGATGAACTCGTTGGATTTAAAGAACAAGAAAAGAATTAATATTAAAAAAAGAAAAAAAACTCAGCACTGAATGATAAATCAAAAATAAATTATGGGAAATTGATTCCATATGATTTTAAAGCTTTTTTAAAACTGAATAAATTAAGACCAATTTATGAAAAAATTCGTTATATGGAGATCGATATTTCGCTATATAGAGACTGTTTTTAATGTAATCATGCTAAAAGGGGACCGTTCCTACTAAAAATTTGTTATATAGAGAAATTCGATGTATGGAGTTTCGATATAGAGAGACTCGACTGTATTACAAATGAAGAAAGAAAAGTACTGTCCTTTTACGGAAATGTTTTCGTATTATGTTATTGAAATTCCTGCAGCATATGAAACTAATTAATATAACGAATATGTTGTATGAAAGAATGGCATCTTTATTTGTTAATAATGAATGTTAGAGATCTGAATAGCGGAAAGTTTCAAGTGTTCTATATACTCAGATGTTGAATAAATTCTAATGTGTTTAAAATCAGATACTTTTAAATGATACATTCTTTCAAAACAATTCTGTATCAGTGATAATTAATGTAAGTATAGTAGAACTACAGTAACGGAACCACGCTAATATTAAATTCCAATTAATCTGAACAGATATTTTTTAGACTTAATTATTTCGATTTTATTTTTCGTTCTGGACTTGAAATACACCAAATTACGAAATTAGTATCTTACATAACGGTAGCGGAACAACGCTAATATTAAATTCTAATTAATTTGAACAGTTTTTTTTAGACTTAATTTATTTCGATTTTATTTTTCGTTCTGGACTTGAAACACACCATATTACGAAATTATTCGGTATACACGATGAATGTCGCTAAAACATGTAAAAGTTAGAATTAAACAAAAAAATAAAAAATCTACACCATAGACCAAGCCGTTGAAGCCATCTTAAAAAAAAATCTGTATTATCTGTTTGTCAGTCACTATAAAATTATTTTCTAAGATGCGTAGAAAGTATTTAATTCAGATAATAAAAATTTATTTTTCTTTTGAACAGATTAATTTTTTTAATTATCCACAAAAATATTTTTTCTCTTCCCGCCCCGCCACCCTCGTTCGTCAACGTAGTGACTGACCTTAGCAATTTTGATCATGTGTAATGCATTGCTACACAATCCTTAGTCTAAAAATCCACTGGATTATTATAAACATCAGGAGTGATTAAAAAAGGAAAACTATCGTCTTCCAAAAGTCATATTGAGTTATATAGCTTGTCGAACTTTAGGATTTCGTATTAGAGTGTTTTTACTATATTACTGAGTATCTAAAACTTACATATGTTTGGCCCGCATCTTTTTCTTTTCTATTTTAATCGGAATGTTGGGTATTTCAATTTTTTTTCTAATTAGAACAGGTACCGGTCACAATCAATTCGGATTACCGTTTTCTACTATACTTACCATAAGAAATATTTAGGATTATAGAACTACTTATAGAGTTTGATAATTTATGCTAAGAATGTTTATAGGTATTTGGAAAAAGAACGATTCTTTATGGTTCTGTTTATTAGAAATGCATCAAAATTTCCCCTTGCTGTGATGCTAAAAATAGTTTTTAAAAAAGTAATTTACTTCGAACAGTTTTTTAGAAGAAAAGATGACAAAAAGTGTTAGTTACATTTTTTCTATGCGTATTCATTTCTGTATTCTGGAAGAAGTAAGCAAGAATATTCTTACTGTAATATCTTTCTAAATACCATAATTTTCCAAGTTTGATAATACTAACGCTAGTAATTCTTTTTAGTGCAAATTAAACTATCTTCTTATTGAAATTCCTTTTTGATAACAATATTTTTGAAGTCTTATTCTGTAAAGTATTAACTTTTAAGATAATTAAAATTTGAATCAACCACTTCAGCCTATCAGAAATTTGTACCGTGATTCAAAAGTTCTGAAACGAGTTAAGACAAGCTTTTGACAAGCATTTTCCAGATGAATTACAGAGTTAAAACTTGCGAGGCCTAAGCAAAAAATATACATATAGTTCATATTAATTTGTTTTAATCAAGTATATGTTATTTGTAAGTATTTGTATTCGAATAACTAAGGATATTTACTAAGGATATTAGAGGTTACTAAGGTTTACTAAGGGTTATTACTAAGGATTCAGAAAATAGAAATTTATTTAATTAAAACTTTAATCCTTCATTCAAAATTTAGCATTATGAATTGAAGAGATATTTTTCCTAAACTAACTTGAAATTTTATTAATAAAAGTTATTATTTCAAAAATTAAACTTCATAACTGTTATATTATTATTAATTAATAGCTTTCATTTTTACATATAAATTTTCAGAAAACTTGTAATGAATCTGGTAATTCTTAAAATTTTCGACTGAATAGACTTAGACTGAATTTCGACAAACTACTCCGTTCAGAATCAACTCTTGCTCTAATCGTGGCATTTCACGCAAGAAAAATGTTTTATAAGGGAATCATGGCATAAAATACATAAAAAAGGGTATCTTATTTATATTCATATTTTTGATAAAGAAAATCATTAAAAACTAATAAAACTATTTTTTTGTTTAAGTGCATTTTGAAATCAAACTTAATTAATTTCACAAAGAATTGCGACTTACTTTTGCGTCATTTGTTGGAAAAAAAATATGTTAAAATTTCTAATTAAACATGATTTTTCTATCAGAATGCTTTTATGTGTAATATAAAGGGCAGACGTTTTCCTGCGTAACATTTACATAACTTTGACGGTGACAACACTGGATGATTTAATTTAACTTACATTAACTTTTATTGCAATTGTTTCTTTCTTCTATTTTTACAAAAATAATGGATAGCATTTTTGGTGAAAATATTTGACTTCCGATTTGCGATAATTTTATACGTTTTATAAGGTCCTGAATACGATTTGATGCTTTTTAGAAATGTCTGTGTGTGAGTCTGTCCGTCATTCTGTCACTTTGTCATTTTACCACTCTGTATGTGAAAAATATTTTGTGGGCGCTCTATCTCGGAAACTAATTCATGAAATATCACAAAACTTTAGATTCTGTTAACCCTGATATTTATATCAAGGTAAACTAAAGCTGATTAGTTTTTCTTGCATGTCGCTCAACAAGTGGCGCTGCTATGTGGCATAATTCACAATTTCTACAGTAGTCCTTTCAAGAACTCATGCACCGATTTTCATAAAACATTAGATTCTATTAGTACTTGATATAATTTGGTTCTGATTACGTTTTAAAGCAAATCACTCAAGAGGTGGAGCTGCTATATTTCATTAATCATGATTATTCCAATAGCGATACGTCAAAAACTAATGTAGGAATTTTCATCAAACTTCAGATTCAGTTAGTACTTGATATAAATTAATGTAGCTTAGTTTTTGGTGCCAATCCCGTTACAGTTGGCGCTTCTCTACTGAATTTTTCCAAATTTCTCAATAGCTGTATTTCAAGAACTAATACACATATCTTCTTCAACTTTCAAATTCAATTAATTCATGATAAAAAATTATCGTAATTAGTTTTTGGTGTGCATCATCCAACAAGTTACCCTGTTATGCAGACTTTTTTCTCCCCAATAGCTCTATCTACTAAATCACGAATTTTTGCCAAACTTCAGATTCAGATAGAATTTGGCATAAGTTGTTGCTTGCTAGATTTTTATTGTAAATAACTTAACCGGTGGCATTGCTGTGCTGCATTAATCAGGAAATATTAACACAGAAGAAAGAGATATATAAGAAAGTTTTGGGATTACCCCATCAGATTAGTTCTAAATACATTTTTATATTTTACACACTCCAATCGAAAAAAATGACATTTCAAATGTAATCTGTTTGAAAATTATACTACAATTTACACAATTTCTATTGTTTTTTTATTTATTATTTTTTTCTAAAGATATCTGTATAGTATACAGACAATTTCAAAAGATAAATCCATTTGAACTTAAATTATTAAATAGCTCATCATTTGCACATATTACTCTTCAAATACGGTAAAACCAATTTGTTCTGGAGGGACACATCGGAACTTTATTTCTAGTAACAAAAGAAATTCCATCCCAAATTTTTGAGAATGGCCATCAGTTATTAATGAAAAATCATAAGACCGTTTGTTTTCAACTTATCTGTTAAAAAAGCGTTAAAAAAGTTTTGACACTTTCATAAATTCATTTTTTATTGGAAAAGTATAAAATTGCAAAGCCTGGCGATAGAAGCGAATTTGAATCGAACGGAATATTATATTTTTTGATCAATAAATCACCTGTTGAGTTATAAGTGAATTCGATAACGTGGCTAACACTTTTTCACAAGAGTTTGGGTGTCATTCTTCTTCCAAGCAATAATTTGGTTCAAAACGACCACTTTGTCATTATTTTGGGAAAATCTCTTTCATTTGCTAAAAAATGGAAAAATCATTGCGATTAGATAAATTCTGAACCTTTGCTAGTTTCATGCATTTCTGAACAAAATTAAATCAAAACTAATCTCATAAATTTTCCCTTTTTGATTTAAGAGCAGCCTTAAGTATAATTGTTGCCTTTGTATTTAAAAAACCTGCCGTATTTTTTCAAAAAAAAAAAAATGTGATCATATCGTCTAGCAGATGGTGTCATTTAATTTATAACTTAAAAATGCATAAGAAACGAAATCCCTCTTGACTTACTCAAGAGCAAATAGAAGCCCCTGCCTTCCCTTAGGTAAAATTTTCCCCTTTTGTTACCCTTCCCCTCAAAAAAAAAAAAAGTTAAAACGACTTTATTTTGGGGGACACATTGGATCTTATTTTCTTATGTCAAAACAAAGTTTTTCAAAAATTTTGGTAATCACTCAACCCTAGTTGTGTTTAACTCATTTTTAGTCTATTTTATTAAGTAATAATGCTATAACTAATCACCATAAATGATAAATTATTTTCTAGTTCTTATAGTGGAAAATCGGGTTTCCGCACTGGAAATTATTTTTTTTTAATGGAAATGGACAGTCTCAGAACTTGTAAATTTGGCACATTTTCTAACAAAGCACATTGTTAGAAAATTCTGTAAAAACACAGAAAAAACGAGACTCTCAGTAAATTTACACTAGTTCTCGGTTATATCAATTCGATCGATTTTCTCGGTCATCATTTTGCAAACAGTTCCCTTGTTTTATATCAAAGTCCTTCTAGGGATTTTGTCTTTATTTAAAGAAATTGTTTCCATCGTTGTAACCTTTACTTCAAAATAGACGCTTCTAAAATTATTTTGCAATTTTATTCGGAATATTAAAATAGAAATTTAGTTTAATACATGTATATTTTTTTTACAGTTACAATAATTTCGAAAGGGAAAAATAATCTACTCAGTGGTAGTGGGGAATTTTATCTATTTATCCCCCCTGAATGATAAAAGACATGTTTTGAACAAAGTAATAAAAGCTTCTATATATGCAGGGTGTTCTTCCAATGTCAAGAGATATAGGATTCAAACACCAGGACGGATAAAAACAAATTGTGTAAAAAAAAAAAAAAAAAAAAAAAAAAAAATGATACAGCAGTTTAAAATTATTCGAAAAATTCAAATTCTCTCAGGCTCACTGAAGATTGAGTGATCTACTGATTTTGGAAAATTAAATTAAATTTCTATCATTTAAAAAGAATTTGCAGAGTCTTGTGTATTTTTAACGATGTTAATTTATAATCTATTGTAATTAACCGAATAATTTCACTGTTATTTAACAGAATCTCTGGTTTTTAATCTCTGTCATTTTACATAAGATTTGAGATTATGGATTACCCGAAGATTCTCTCTAATTTCAAAGATTTTTTTATCATGGCACTTGAAAGAAAAGAAAAAAAATCATCAATGGTATTCGATGATTTTAATGAAAATAAAACGCATGTTGTTTTCATGGCTTAAATTCATTCTCGTACTGCATTAAAAATAAGAAAATGAAACAGTTTACAAGGAAAATTTATTTTTTAATTAAGCTTATACATATTTTTCCTATTAATATATATATACATACATACATACATATATATACATATATACCGGGTGTCCCAAAAATGACTGATGGATTTTAAAATTCAATAACTTGCAAACGGTGACAGCTATTTAAAAATTTTTTGCAGGAGTGTTATGTATAATGGCAGGAGTTTTTTTACCTTAATTTTTTTATTTTAGTTCGAATTTCAAACAATAGGTGGCGCTTACGGCGATTGTAGGCCAGGTGATCAGTGCTGAGTGAAGCGTCGACCCGGCCTTCAATCGCCGACAGCGCCACCTATTGTTTGAAATTCGAACTAAAATAAAAAATTATAGTAAAAAAACTCCTGACATCATACATAACTCTCCTGCAAAAAATTTTTAAATAGATGTCAC
Source organism: Maratus speculifer (assembly GCA_964019185.1). NCBI lineage: Eukaryota > Metazoa > Arthropoda > Arachnida > Araneae > Salticidae > Maratus > Maratus speculifer. The sequence continues at coordinate 325,732,207 of OZ025291.1, forward strand.
AGTTTGCAAGTTATTGAATATTAAAATCCATCAGTTATTTTTTGGGACACCCGGTATATACTTGTTTAGCGATTCATTTTGTACCTGTTTAAAATAATCTATACACTTTATTCATATAAGTTTGAACACATTTATTAATATTAAATATTCTTAATTGGATAATTTTATTTATTGAAAAAAAATTGGGTTAAGGTATTTAAAATGTTAGTTAATTATAATTATATTTTATTAAAAAGTATATTGTAGATACGGGGAAACAATTCATGAAACCCGTTCTGTGTTATTTTTCCAATATAAATGTTGCTATCCGAAATAGCAATGGGTGGAGTAAGAACAGTTTCCAAAATACAGAGGTAATAACAGCCATAAATCTAAAGAATGGCAATGGGCAAAGTATGCAAATGATGATTGTTACTATAAATCATGGCCTCAGAATAAAAATAGTAAATTGCACTGCTATAGTCATATATTTAGAAGCTACTGTGATTTCTTTTTTATGATATCGGCACACCCCTTCTTTTTTTGTACTGTAGAACATAAAATAAAATCTTAATTTATAGAAGCTGTATTCTTAGGAATGATGTCAATCTATTTTCAAAAAATTTATTGTTTTTGTTACATTATTATCCAAGCAAATCTTAAAACATGTGTTTTACCGTAACATACATTTCTAACATTTTTTGAATAATCAGAAAACAATATTATTAGGGTATATATTTTTAATTTTTTGTATTTATATAATAATGATAAGAAATTTAATGCAATTTTCACCGAAAGTTTGTAGAATTTCCATGTAATATATCATTTCCCTATAAATGAATAGTTTGTTTGTTTGTTTGTATATATGTCGGCCAACTACCTACACTGTGGGATATAGGCCCAAAGGGTTAGATGTGTCTTCCGTGGGGGTCTTTCTAAGGGAACCTAACCCGTATTTACACAAGAAAATCTAAGGTTCGAAGAAAACCACGGAAATCTCCGAAAAGTTAGGCCGACGGTCGAGATTGGTTTCGAATCCAGCACCTACCATCTACCAGTTTGGAGGTCAGAATCTCTCAGCCACTTAAATGAACAGTGTTAGACTTGTTATAATTATGAATTCCCTTTTAACTTAAATATTTTTAATATATTTATCTAGTTTTCTAATATTTTAAATTTTAAAATATGTTAATAAAAATAAATGAATAGTTACATGTAATTTCTAAAATTATTTTAGTTTTGAAAATATCTTCTTTATTATTTGTGTTGCTGAACACGAAGTTCTCCTATATTTTATGTATTCTGCAAGAATCATAAAAATTTATGTGATTACCTATTAGTTTATAACACAACAACGAAACGCCCAGTAAAGCTTAGTTGTTCCTTTGCTTTCAAAAGCTATAATAAAAGAAAATTAAAATTAAATCATAATTTTATACAGTTTATCATTTCTGTCTGAGTTTTAAAGCTATATTTAACGTGTGGCTATACTCAACCAAAACTGTAATTGTTACATTAACAGTAAAATTAAGCTTACCAGCAATGTTTCGATTGTATCATGTTTTTTAGCTTTTGATAATTTATTCTTATTCATTTTGTAGATCTGAATCCAAAAACGATCTTTATTGTTCACCATCACGTAAGGTATTTTTCTAAATCACAAATTTCAAAGTTATAAAGTCAAAAGATAGCGAAAATTTAAAACCATAAGATAGATGTCATTAGTGTGTTTTTTTAATTTTTGATAATTGATTTTTAAGTGGCTTTTTTTACCGATGAGTTTGAAAATGACCTTTTTTTAAACTATACCAAAAATTTCAATATTTATATACCAAATACCAATGATACCAAATAATACCAATAGTATCACTATACCGATAATACCAAAAATTTCAAAGTAAAAATTTATTTCCCACTCCCACATTATCGGTCCTCTGAGCTGCTTAGCTGTAACAATCACAAGTATAAATAAAAAAGTGAACAAATTATCGAATTAAAAAAATAAAATCGAATAAAAAAAGCTTTACATCTGTTTCATAATACCAGGGTTTCGCTTTGAATTTTACGATTTACGAAAAATTGTTATACGATGGTTAATGATGAATATTATTTTCATATTCAGTGCTAAAAATTACATTAAAATAATTATCAAAAGTAAAAAAAATTCCAACCGTCTCCACTATTCTCAAGTATTAGATTTTTGCTATATTTTAAAGTTTAAATAAAAAATTTCCAAGAATCTCTGACATGATGGTTGAAAATAAAAATCATCGAATGAATTCAGGGCTAAAAAATACATTAAAAATTATTAAAAGTTACAAAACAGTTCTTTTCTATTTTTTAGTATCCAAATTTTGCTACCTTTTTTACTTTATGGTTTGAAATTTATGATTTGCAAAAAATTCTCACGTGATGGATTTTTTTAAAGACCATTTTCGGATGCAGCGCTAAAAAGTGCATAAAAATGTATTATTAAAAGTTTAAAAATGCAAGCATTGCAGGCTTGAGGTATTTTGTTCTTAAAAAAAATAAAAAATATCCTGAGAAAAAGTACAAAACCTTATGAAAGAAGAATTTTGAAAAAAAAAAGTAGGTATTTCTCTGAAATACCTGACAAATGGATTGTCAATTTACATAACATAAAAAAGTTTCTCCGTTACGTTGTGTAAGAAAATTGCACCTTTGCGATTAAAGCACATTGAGGCAGCACCCTGGTCATTGAGACATAAAGCAAGAAGTTTTTAAATGAAAATTTCCTACATCCTCTGCAATTAAAGGATAATATCCTTCCAAACTCGATCGTTTAAACTGCCGCGTTAAGCTTGAAAGACCGTTTAAGAAAGTTGTATCCCAGAAAAGATAATTAAGAAGTGCCTTAATGAGAAAATTAATTCGCTTTGGGTACTGAAAACGAACTGTTGCATTCAACAGAAGTTGCTGGGTAAGAAGATACCTGAAACACAGTTTGTTGTATCAGACTGCATTAATATGGCACCTCATCAAGTTAAGTACTCTTTAGAGTCTTCTTTTGTTTAAGACGCCATACTGCCTACCCATAAAACATGGCGCTTAAACAAAAGTTCTAACCTTATTTTAAATGTAAAAAACTGAAATTTAGATTGAAAAAATAAACTAAAATAAATTAAAATAAAGTACCAACCAAGTATCAAATTGGCAATTTATAAAAAATGTGAAAGTATTTGAATAAATGATGTCATTTGGTATACGATTAAAAAAAATCAAGGTGACCGAAAAATAAATTAACATGTTCCACTTAGATTTTCAGTAATTACACTTTGGAAGTTTTTTAGCTTAATAATATTTTTAATGAATTTTTTAACTATGAAATAAAGCAGCTTAAGATTTGTTTAAACATTTTTATGAGACTCTTATGATGTTTCTGCTAGGAAAAATAATAGTATCCAAAAATACATTTTATTTCTCGTAAAATTTACCCTTCATGTGCGATATAAACTTCAACATTAATTAATGAATTTATAAAATGAATATATTATATTTCTTGTGATAAATGCATGAGTAAAACGCTGGAAAATTAAAATTTATTAAAATTGCAAGCTTAGGATATTTTATTCAAAATTTTTTAAAACATATCCTAAGATAAAATTGCAAAACTTTTTTAAAAAAGGAGTTCCGGAAACATATACAGATATTTCTCTGAAATACCTGGCAACTGGATTGTCAAATTGTGATTGCCTAAGATAAAAGTGAAAAACTTTTTCAAAGATGAATTCTGGAAAAAAAATACAGAAATTTATCAAATACCTGGCAACTTAGGACATTTTATTCGAAATTTTTTAAAACATATCCTAAGATAAACTTGCAAAACTTTTTTAAAAAAGGATTTCTGGAAATATATACAGATATTTCTCTGAAATACCTGGCAACTGGATTGTCAATTTGTGATTGCCTAAGATAAAAGTGAAAAACTTTTTCAAAGATGGATTCTGGAGGAAAATACCGAAATTTATCAAAAACCTGGCAACTGAGTTGGCAATTTACTTAACATGAAAAGGTTTCTGCGTAACGTTGGGTAAGAAAATTGCATATTTGGGATTAGAGCACATTGAGGCAGCAACCTGGTCATTGAGACAGAAAGCAAGAAGTTATAAATGAAAATTTCCTGCATCCTCTGCAATTAAAGGATAATATCCTTCCAAACTCGATCGTTTAAATTGCCGCGTTAAGCTTGAAAGACCGTTTAAGAAAGTTGTACCCCAGGAAAGGTAATTAAGAAGTGCCTTAATGAGAAAATTAATTCGCTTTTTGTACTGAAAACGAACTGTTCCATTCAAAGCATAAGTTGCTAAGTTAGAAGATACCTGGAACAGATTTTGTTGCATCAGACTGCATTAATATGGCACCTCGTCAAGTTAAGGGGTCAGGTACCTTTTGAACTAACAAAATGCGTGAAAAAGTGACCTCTGTAAGAATGGCAGTCACTCTGTATCTAATTGACTTTTGACTGTAAAATTGAAAACACATATTAAGAAGGATTTATTTTATTAGTTAAAATTGTTAATAAAAGTATAAACATATGCAATGTTTTTTAAATTATTTTTAAGATAATATAATTTTTACGAAAAACTAAAACTTGCATATCTTGCGCGCATGATTTTTTAAACTTAAATAGCTAAAACAAACCAAGATTTTTTTTCTGAGTAGAGATATAATGTGTTTTCAAAATGACCTACGATGAAAAAAATAAAACTGATAGATTTAGAGGAAAAAATTATTTTTAACAGAAATTCAAAATATCGATATTTTTTTTACACAAAAGTAGTCGTGAATTCTAAACTTCTAATTTGAGGAACATAATAGTAGGTCATTTTGTGCCTGTATGCGTTTAATACATTCAGCAAAAATTTTAAGAAATTATACGCAACCCATTTTTCAGAAATCGTGCGCGCAGTGATCAAAATCGTTGTTTTGAGAAAATTGATGTTAAAGTTTAAATTACCCATTGGTCCTATAGGAAAAGCGCAAAGTGTTTTAGGCATAACTCTTCTTCTAATACGAAATTTTCGATGGGGTATGTTTTTAAATGCTCCTAAAGAATCATATTTAATTATAAGCTATTTTTTATAAAAATCGATTTTTGGATTCTTTAAAGGGTACCTGACCCCTAAGAGTCTTCTTTTTTTAAGACGCCGTACTGCCTATCCATAAAACATGGCACTTAAACAAATGTTTTAACATTATTTTGAGTGTAAGAAACTTAAATTTAGCTAAAAATATAAAATAAAATAAAATAAAGCACAAATTAGATAGAAAATCAACATTTTATAAAAAATGGGAAAGTATTTGAATAAATGATGTTATTTAGTATGGATAAAATAAATGTCGTTTGAACTGGTTAATAAATAAAGTCATTTTAATTTCAGAGCTAAAAATTACATAAAAACCTATTATCAAAAGTTAAAAAATCAACCATCTCCTCTATTTTATATTATCGTATTTTTGCTATTTTTTTAAAGTGAAACTTATGATTTGAAATAAATCCTGACATGAGGGTAAAAAATTAAAATCATTTTTGGATTCAGCGCTAAAATGTACATTAAAAAGCTTTTAAAAATTACAAAAGAGAACCATCTTCTCTATTTTTTAGCATTCAATTCTTGCTATTTTTTTACTTTATAGTTTCAAAATTTACTATTTGCGAAAAATTTCTGGTGTAATGATTAAACAAAGGATTTTCTTTTAATGCTGAGCTAAAATATGCACAGAAACACGTTAAAAAAGTTTAAAAATACAACCATTGCAGGTTTGTGGTATTTTGTTAGAAAAAATGTAAAAAATATCCTAAGATAAAAGTGCAAAACTTTTTCAAAGATGAATTTTGGAGAAAAATGGTGAAATTTATCAAATAACCGGCAACTTGGTTGACAATTTGCTTAACATAAGTTTCTCCGTAACGTTGTGTAAGAAAATTGCACCTTTGTGATTAGAGCACATTGAGGCAGCAACCTGGTCATTGAGACATAAAGCAAGAAGCTATAAATAAAAATTTCCTGCATCCTCTGCAATTAAAGGATAATATTCTTCCAAATTCGATCGTTTAAACTGTCGCGTTAAGCTTGAAAGACCGTTTAAGAAAGTTGTATCCCAGAAAAGGTAATTAAGAAGTGCCTTAATGAGAAAATTAATTCGCTTTGGGTACTGAAAACGAACTGTTGCATTCAACAGAAGTTGCTGAGTTAGAAGATATCTGAAACACAGTTTGTTGTAGCAGACTGCATTAATATGGCACCTCATCAAGTTAAGTACTCTTTAGAGTCTTCTTTTGTTTAAGACGCCATACTGCCTATCCATAAAACATGGCGCGTACAAAAATTCTAACCTTATTTTAACTGTAAGAAACTGAAATTTAGATTGAAAAAATAAACTAAAATAAATTAAAATAAAGTACCAACCAAGTATCAAATTGCAATTTTATAAAAAATGTGAAAATATTTGAAGAAATGATGTCATTTGGTATACGATTAAAAAAAATCAAGGTGACTGAAAAATAAATTAACATGTTCCACTTAGATTTTCAGTAATTACACTTTGGAAGTTTTTTAGCTTAATGATATTTTTAATGAATTTTTTAACTATGAAATAAAGCAGCTTAAGATTTGTTTAAACATTTTTATGAGACTCTTATGATGTTTCTAATAGGAAAAATAATAGTATCCAAAAAATACTTTTTATTTCTCGTAAAATTTACCCTTGATGTGCGATATAAACTTCAACATTAATTAATGAATTTATAAAATGAATATATTATATTTCTTGTGATAAATGCATGACTAAATCACTGAAAAAATAAAATTTATTAAAATTGCAGGCTTAGGATATTTTATTCAAAATTTTTTAAAACATATCCTAAGATAAAAGGGCAAAACTTTTTTTAAAAAGGTGTTCTGGAGACATATGCAGGTATTTCTCTGAAATACCTGGCAACTGGATTGTCAATTTGTGACTGCCTACTATAAAAGAGAAAAAAATTTTCAAAAATGAATTCTAGAGAAAAATACAGAAATTTATCAAATACCTGGCAACTGAGTTGGCAATTTACTTAACATAAAAAGGTTTCTGCGTAACGTTGGGTAAGAAAATTGCATCTTTGTGATTAGAGCACATTGAGGCAGCAACCTGGTCATTGAGACAAAAAGCAAGAAGTTATAAATGAAAATTTCCTGGATCCTCTGCAATTAAAGGATAATATCCTTCCAAACTCGATCGTTTAAACTGCCGCGTTAAGCTTGAAAAACCGTTTAAGAAAGTTGTACCCCAGAAAAGGTAATTAAGAAGTGCCTTAATGAGAAAATTAATTTTGTTTGGGTACTGAAAACGAACTGATGCATTCAAAGCAGAAGTTGCTAAGTTAGAAGATACCTGGAACAGATTTTGTTGCATCAGACTGCATTAATATGGCACCTCGTCAAGTTAAGGGGTCAGGTACCTTTTGAACTAACAAAATGCGTGAAAAAGTGACCTCTGTAAGAATGACAGTCACTCTGTGTCTAATTGACTTTTGACTGTAAAACTGAAAACACATATTAAGAAGGATTTATTTTATTAGTTAAAATTGTTAATAAAAGTATAAACATATGCAATGTTTTTAAAATTATTTTTAAGATAATATAATTTTTAAGAAAAACTAAAACTTGCATAACTTACGCGCACGATTTTTCAAACTTAAATAGCTAAAACAAACCAAGATTTTCTTTTCTGAGTAGAGATATAATGTGTTTTCAAAATGACCTACGATGTAAAAAATAAAACTGATAGATCCATAGAAAAAAAATAATTATTTCACAGAAATTCGAAATATCGATATTTTTTTTTAGATAAAAGTAGTCGTGAATTCTAAACTTCTAATTTGAGGAACATAATAGTAGGTCATTTTGTGCCTGTATACGTTTAATACATTCAGCAAAAATTTTAAGAAATTCTACGCAACCATTTTTCAGAAATCGTGCGCGCAGTGATAAAAATCGTTGTTTTGAGAAAATTGACGTTAAAGTTTAAATTACCCATTGGTCCTATCGGAAAATCGCAAAGTGTTTTAGACATAACTCTTCTTCTAATTCGAAATTTTTGATGGGGTATGTTTTTAAATGTTACTAAAGAATCATATTTAATTATAAGCTATTAAAAAAAAATCGATTTTTGGATTCTTTAAAGGGTACCTGACCCCTAGAGTCTTCTTTTGTTTACGACGCCATACTGCCTATCCATAAAATATGGCACTTAAACAAATGTTCTAACCTTACTTTGAGTGTAAGAAAGTAAAATTTAGCTAGACAAAATAAACTAAAATAAAATAAAGCACAAACCAGATAAAAAATCAACATTTTATAAAAAAATGGGAAAGTATTTGAATAAATGGTGTTATTTAGTATGGATAAAATAAATATCGTTTGAACTGGTTAATATATAAAGTCATTTTCAAATTCAGAGCTAAAAATTACATAAAAACCTATTATCAAAAATTAAAAAATCACCCATTTCCTCTACTTTATATTATCGTATTTTTGCTATTTTTTTTAAATTGAAACTTATGATTTGAAATAAATCCTCACATGAGGGTTAGAAATTAAAATCATTTTCGAATTTAGCGCTAAAATGTACATTAAAAAGGTTTTAAAAATTACAAAAGAGAACCATCTTGTCTATTTTTTAGCATCCGATTCTTGCTATTTTTTTTTTTTTACTTTATAGTTTTAAAATTTACGATTTGCAAAAAAATTCTGATCGAATAATTAAAAAAAAGTTTTTTTTTTTTTTTTTTTTTTTTTTTAAATGGAGAGCAGAAAAATGCACAGATACAAATTAATAAAAGTTTAAAAATACAACCATTGCAGGTTTGTAGTATTTTGTTAAAAAAAAATATACAAAATATCCTAAGATAAAAGTGCGAAACTTTTTGAAAGAGGAATTCTGAAAAAAAAAATTGCAGACATTTTTCTGAAATACCTGACAACTGGATTGTCAATTTACATAACATAAACAAGTTTCTCTGCAACGTTGTGTAAGAAAATTGCACCTTTGTGATTAGAGCACATTGAGTCAGCAACCTGGTCATTGAGACATAAAGCAAGAGGTTATAAATAAAAACTTCCCACATCCTCTGAAATTAAAGGATAATATCCACCGAAACTCGATCATTTAAACTGCCGCGTTAAGCTTGAAAGACCGTTTAAGAAAGTTGTATCCCAGAAAAGGTAATTAAGAAGTGCTTTAATGAGAAAATTAATTCACTTTGGGTACTGAAAACGAACTGTTGCATTCAACAGAAGTTGCTGAGTAAGAAGATAAGCTTGAAAGACCGTTAGGCTTGTCGGTCTTGTAAGCTTGTCGGTCTTAAGTCGCGTTAAGCTTGAAAGACCGTTTAAAAAAGTTGCAGAAAAGGTAATTAAGAAGTGCCTTAATGATTAAATTAATTCGCTTTGGGTACTGGAAACGAACTGTTGCATTCAAAGAGAAGTTGCTGCGTTAGAAGGTACCTGGAACAGAGTTTGTTGCATCAGACTGCATTAATATGGCACCTCGTCAAGTTAAGTGCTCTTTACAGTCTTCTTTTGCTTAAGACGCCAAACTGCCTATCCATAAAACATGGCGCGTACAAAAGTTCTAACCTTATTTTGACGGTAAGAAACTAAACTTTAGATTGAAAAACTAAATTCAAATAAAATAAAGTACCAACCAGCTAACAAATCGTCGGCTTTTTATAAAAAATTTGAAAGTATTTGAATAAATGATGTCATTTGGTAAACGATAAAAAAATAGAAAAAAAATTAAGGTGTCTGAAAAATAAATTAACACGTTTCATCAAGGTATTCAATAATTGCACTCTGAAAGTTTTTTAGCTTAATCATATTTTTAATGAAATTATTTTTTAAGCTATAAAATGGAGCAGATTAAAAATTATTTAGACATCTTTATTAGGAACATATGATGATTCTAATATGATTATGATTAGGATACTATTATAAAAAAATAATAGTATACCAAAAACACATTATATGTGCCTAAAAAATTTATCCTTCATATGTCATTGAAGGATATGACATATGAAAGATAAACTACAATATTAATTTATGGACTTATAAAATAATTACATTATCTTTCTTGTGATAAATGCCTGACTAAAACAGTTAAAAACTAGAATTTGCTGATTAAAATAAAAAAATTTAACAAAATTAATTTGTAATTTTAAAAACTGACAACTGGATTGTCAATTTGATTAACATAAACAAGTTTCTCCGTAACATTGTCTAAGAAAATTGCACTTTTGTGATTAAAGCACATTGAGGCAGCAACCCGGTCATTGAGACATAAAGCAAAAAGTTATAAATGAAAATTTCCTACATCCTCTGCAATTAAAGGATAATATCCTTCCAAACTCGATCGTTTAACCCCTTAACGCGCAGTGTTGCCGGGTCGGCAACACCTAAATTTCCCCCTGTTTAGAGACACAAAATCTCCGTGAATATTTCAAAAACTACTCTAATGGCTACTTTAAATCTTTCTTATGAGTTCTAGATAGCAGCACCACAGAGATCAAACTCTACTGTTTTTAAATAATAGGTAAAATGTTTTACTGTAATAACTGTCGCTTCACAGCAATGCTCTTCTCACTGCGCTTATAAATGCTTTACTTATGGGAGGTTACCACTTCGGCAACAGCTGTATAATTAAAATGGTTAGTGCAATCCTTACAAAATAATACCTGTGTACTCCTGTAGGCCTAAATAGATTGCCTAATTTTTTCTTTAAATTACAACTTTAAAGAATAGTGCGCCGGAAAGGGTTAAACTGCCGCGTTAAGTTTGACAGACCGTTTAAAAAAATTGCATCCCAGAAAAGGTAATTAAGAAGTGCCTTAATGATTAAATTAATTCGCTTTGGGTACTGAAAACGAACTCTTGCATTCAAAGAGAAATTGTCTCGTTAGAAGGTGCCTGGAAAAGAGTTTGTTGCATCAGACTGCATTAATATGGCACCTCGTCAAGTTAAGTGCTCTTTAGAGTCTTCTTTTGTTCAAGACGCCATACTGCCTATCCATAAAACATGGCGCTAAAACAAATGTTTTAACCTTATTTTGAGTGTAAGAAACTAAAATTTAGATAGAAAAAATAAAATAAAATAAAACAAAGTACAAACCAGATAAAAAAAATCGACATTTTATAAAAAAAAAAAATTGTGAAAATATTTGAATAAATGATGTTATTTGGTATAGATAAAATAAATATAGGTTGAACTGGTTAATAAATAATGTCATTTTCAAATTCAGAGCTAAAAATTACAAAAAAACCGACTGTCAAAAGTTAAAAAAATCAATCATCTCCTCTATTCTATATTATCCAATTTTTGCTATTTTTTTAAATTTGAAACTTATGATTTGAAATAAATCCTGATATGAAGGTTAGAAATTAAAATCATTTTTGGATTCAGCGCTAAAATGTACATTAAAAAGTTTTTAAAAATTACAAAGAGAACCATCTTCTCTATTTTTTAACATCCAATTCTTGCTATTTTATTTTATTTTTTTTTTTTACTTTATAGTTTCAAAATTTACTTTTGCGACAAATTTCTGATGTAATGGTTAAACAAAGGTTTTTCTTTTAATGCAGAGCTAAAATATGCACAGACACACGTTAAAAAAAGTTTAAAAATACAACCATTGCAGGATTGTGGTATTTTGTTAGAAAAAATGTAAAAAATATCCTAAGATAAAAGTGCAAAACTTTTTCAAAAATGAATTTTGGAGAAAAATGCTGAAATTTATCAAATAACCGGCAACTTGGTTGGCAATTTGCTTAACATAAGTTTCGCCGTAACGTTGTGTAAGAAAATTGCACCTTTGTGATTAGAGCACATTGAGGCAGCAACCTGGTCATTGAGACATAAAGCAAGAAGCTATAAATGAAAATTTCCTGCATCCTCTGCAATTAAAGGATAATATCCTTCCAAACTCGATCGTTTAAACTACCACATTAAGCTTGAAAGACCGTTTAAGAAAGTTGTACCCCAGAAAAGGTAATTAAGAAGTGCCTTAATGAGAAAATGAATTCACTTAAGGTACTGAAAACAACTGTTGCATTCAACAGAAGTTGCTGAGTTAGAAAATACCTGGGACAAAGTTTGTTGCGTTAGACTACATTAATATGGCACCTCATCAAGTTAAGTACTCTTTAGAGACTCTTTTGTTTAAGACGAAATAAATCGAAAAAAGAAATATTTATAAAATATATACAAATTTACAAAAGAGAATATTGAGCATCCAGGAAGTACAAGACCTATCAATAAAATAAAGACTATCAAAAGTTAACCTATGTCGTTTTTTAGGCAGATGAACAAATGACTGTGAAATATGTGTATGACACCAGCAGACATGGTCATCATAAATTGAAAGTTTTTTGAAGAGCGAGATTTGGATTGGTATTAATATTTTTTAAAAAATGATCTTTTGTTACCACAGCAATTTTTCTTTAATAATTGTGAGGTAATAAATTGCTAGAGATTTTATGATTAGGTTGCACTTATATTATAGCCATTATCTTAATCATATGGCATTGCAACTGGCAATGACAATTTACTAGTGTAAATTAATTCCTTTTTATTTTGCACATTTTAAAATGAACAGTATTTTTTTTGGGGGGGGAGGGGTTGGCAATTTATGTATTTACGGTAACTTGTATTAAGTTTTATTAAGTTTTATTCCCACATTCAGAATAGTACATTCGAAATATCTTTCCCATATCTGGGGTTAATTTGTGAACTTTTGTGCTAAATATCGCGTTAAATAGTTTAATCATATAAGAACGTGACTTTTGAAAGTCGCCTTATCCAAAAAATCAAAATTTAGGAAACTGCGAAAAAATTTTGATTGCCTTCATCGGTTTTAATTGTAAATAATAATTTTACTATGCCAAGAATAAACGATATAACTAGTTATAATTTTCAGTTTATAGTGTTTTCCGTAAAATAGATTGATAGAAAAAGTTTATTTAAAAAAAAGGCAGTTTTGAAACTCTTTTTTTTTATACATTGTTAATCTATTTCTGAATTACCTTAAATACTATATATCATTTATACTCGCACAGAATTGGGTAGGAATGCGATCACTTATAAAACTCAAACACTTAAAAAGCGAATGCATACTGGTAGATGCGTAATGTGCGTAATAGCTGGTGGGACTAGTACAGCTTTAGACTTTGTGTAGGGTTCTCCTCCCCCCCTAGTAGAAATTGTTTTCTGATATGTCTTATTTTACTTAATTAAAAGGTGAACTTTCGTTACATATTACTGTATCTATTAGACATTCTTAATTTGTTTTTAAGAGATATTTTACTTTCTTGTTATACCATCTGTGCATTTGATGTAATCCTAAGATATTATTCTCATGATTTTCATGATTTCATATAATGTATGAAATAGTAGATACAGTGCTCAGCAAAAGTTTAGACACTGGTGTTTTTTAACCTTTAAAGGAAAAATACGAACACTTGAGTTTTACAAATGGCTATGCTTATTTTTAAGTATAGTTTAAACAATTCCGGATAAAAATAATTGTTATAATATAAGATAATATTTAATTTAGCTGAAAAAAGTAGAATTAGTATATTGTAAAAGTTTAGACACTTTTTTGATTTTTTGCCAACTGTTCATGGAAAAATACAAATTTCTAAATTATAATGTCACATGTCTGAAGTATTTATGTATACCTCGATATAGCATCAGTTAGTGAAGATACCGCGAGCTAAAAATATTCTGTTAGATGAGGTAATTGAAGTAGAAAAGCTAAAATGGAAATTGAAGACTGTCGCAAAATTTCATCAGCATTGAATCATCCAAAATGGTCTTTCTATGAAGATAACATCTATGAAGTCTAAGAGTGACTCCTTCAAAACAAAACATAAATCTGGAAGACCTTCTTTGACCAGAAAATGAGATGACAAAAGGATTCATAAACTGACATTTACACAAATGATGATTGCTAATCACATTAAAAGAAAGTCAGGATTTTCTGTATCGATGGACATGATTCGTAGATGAATTAAAGAAACAGGTAAATCAATTTACAGGAAAATGATAAAACAATCAGCTTTAAAATCTTGCTACAAATTGGCAATGAACTTGCAAGCATACATCATATGGACACAAATGGTACGCTATGATATCCAGTAACGAAAAAAAAAGTGGAATTTGAATGGCCCAAACGGGTGGGCATACTATTGGCACAACTTGCAATAAAGAGCCTGGGACTTTTTTAAGTCGCCAACAAGGAAGTGACTTTTTAATGATTTGGTCCTCAATTAGCTTTAGTGATCCAGTATATCTAGAGTTATTCACTGGTTTCCAAGCAACACAATTATACATACATACGCCAAAGATCAATTTTTAGTCATTTGGGGAACTTTTATCTGGTCAAAGTATGGATTTTTGCAAGATAATGCGTCTATGCATGTTGCATACAAAACAAGAATTTCATTTAACTCTGAAAATACTACTGATCTCAACTGGCCGGCGTATATCTCTGATCTGGATCCAATCGAAAACCATTCTAACATCATATACCGTAAAATTTATGCAAATTTTTGCTATACTTTTCTGTTAATGAGCTTCGAGCTGCTGTTGAACAAGTTTGGTAGAAAATAGACCCCCGAGTGATGCAGCATTTAGTTTCTTCGATGAAAAGACACATTCTTGTACTAATTCCAGACACTGCGGGTGCAACTCGATTTAAATTTGTCGTTATTTTTCTGTAAATATACAAATTGTCTATAATTTTGCCACAATGTTAATTTCGTTTTTTCTTCATTATTAGGTAGCTTTCTTTACAAAAAGTAAAAAGCTACCTATTGCAGCCGTCCGGAGGAAAGCACTTCCAGAAAATTTTGGTATATTTTCACCGATAAAGAACTCCAGACCCTAAAACCACCTTTCTTTCAAATTTTGACATATATATATATATATATATATATATATATTGCTTTATAAATATATAATATTGCTTTATAAATATATATATATATATATTTATAAAGCAAAAGTTTAGACAATGATCGATTAGGCTTCTATTTTCAGAAGTATGTACCGAATGTTTGTAATCCCTCTGTTATATATTACTTGTGACATCCTTTATTCACACACAATAAATTTTAAATTTTAAGTTTTACATAAAATACAAGGACAAAAAAAATAAAATTAACATTGTGGCAAAAGTATAGACAATTTGTGTATTTACAGAAAAATAACTATAAATTTAAATCGAGTTGCACCCGCATTGTTTGCAGTTAGTGCAAGAATGTGACTTTTCATCGAAAGAACTAAATTCTGCGTCACTTGGGGGTCTATTTCATACCAAACATGTTCAACAGCAGCTCGAACCTCATTAAAAGAAAATTATAGCCAAAATTTGCATAAACATTACGACATATGATGTTACAAAAGATTTTCGATTGGGTCCAGATCAGAACTACACGCCGGCCAGTTGAGATCAATAGTATTTTCAGAGTTAAACGAAGTTTTTCTTTTGTATGCAACGTGAATAGATGCTAAAATCCATACTTTTAATCAGCAAAAGTTCCCCAAATGACTAAAAATTAAAATCCAACGTATGTACGTAGTCTTGTGTTGCTTGGCAACCAATGAATAACTCCACAGATACACGAGCATTAAAGCTAAGTGAGGACCAAATTATTTAAAAGTCACCTTCTTTTTGTCGACTTAATAAAGTCTCAGGATCTTTACTTAAGTCATTCAAATAGTATGTCCACTTTTTTGGGCCATTCAAATTCCAATTTTTTTTTCATTACTGAATACCATAGCGTACCATTTGGGTCCATATGAAGTATGTTTGCAAGTTAGTTGAATTCTCGCCAATTTATAGCGATATTTTAGAGCTGATTGTTTTATAATTGTCATGTAAATTGATTTATCTTTTTTTTAATTCACCTACGAATCATTTCCGTTGACACAGAAAGTTCTGACTTATTTTTAATATGATAAGCAATCATTACTTGTGTAAATGTCAGTTTCTGAATCCTTTTGTCATCTCATTTTCTCGTCACAGAAGATCTTCCAGATTATGCTTTGTTTTGAAGGAGTCATCCTTACACTATACTTCATAAACACACCACTTTGGACGATTCAATGCTGCTGAAATTTCTGCAACAGTCTTCCCTTTCCATTTCAGCTTTCCTACTTCAATTACCTCATCTAATCGAATGTTTTTAGCTCGCGGCATCTTCACTAACTGATGCTATATTGAGGTATAATTAAATACTTCAGACATGTGACAACATAACTTGTAAATTTGCATTTTTCGATGAACAGTTGGCTAAAAATCAAAAAAGTGTCTAAACTTTTGCAATATGCAAATTTTACTTTTTTCAGTTAAATTAAATATTATCTTATACACTATCTACCAAAAAGTATTTGTACACTTTCAGTTTTTGACATTTTGTCAAATATTTAAAAATATACTGGTCGGATTCTTCTGGAACTTCAGAAATATAAAGATTATGTTTCACTTCATATTTATTTACATTCATTTGTTAAGCGGGTAATTAGGGGGCCGGCAAAAAAAAAAAAATAATAGAAATATTTGGGATCGCCCTGTACATGAAAATGCACGAAACGACTTATCGCTTTAGAATACAAATATATGAATACAGTAGAATATGTACACTAATTTTTGTGAGAATAGCATGTATATTTATGGCGATAGAGCGATTTTTTTAAAAAAATCAAAAAATTCTGGTATGTTTTTTGTTTATATCATGCTGGGTTTTTGACCAAATTTAACGCAAATTTCAGAAAAATTGGCAAAATGCAGTAGAAAAAATGTAGCGCAATTGGAATATAAATATATTAAATATTTTATGAAATATGAATAGTTTTATGAAATAATTTTTATCTGCGCATGCGCGAACGATAAAAACAATTCTTTTACATCATTTAATAGTCAATTCTATGGAGTAACTTATAAAAAAAATCCAATGAAATATCGTGAAAATTCAAAAAGATATCATTATTATAAGTAAGCTGTTTTTACATTGCTCTCTAAAAACGGCTGAATGATAAGGGATTCTCCACAAATTGACATTTTTTATTGACTGACTTTTAGGAAAAAATTAGTATTTAATGTATACAATATCTAATACAATATTTCTGTTAATAAGTATCTTGACATCTGTGATGGAAAAGAATAAAAGCCCTTTTCCTTTTCTATCACAGGTGTCAAGATACTTATTAGCAGCAATATTGTATTCATTAAATAGTACTAATTTTTTCCTAAAAGTCAGTTAATAAAAAATGTCAATTTGTGGAGAATCCCTTATCATTCAGCCGTTTTTAGAGAGCAATGTAAAAACAGCTTACTTATAATAATGATATCTTTTTGAATTTTCACGATATTTGATTGGATTTTTTTTATAAGTTACTCCATAGAATTGACTATTAAATGATGTAAAAGAATTGTTTTTATCGTTCGCGCATGCGCAGATAAATATTATTTCATAAAACTACTCATATTTCATAAAGTATTAAAAATATTTATATTCCAATTGCGCTATATTTTTTTTAATAGATTTTGCCAATTTTTCTGAAATTTGCGTTAAATTTGGTCAAAAACCCTCTATGATATTAACAAAAAACATACCAGAATTTTTTGAATTTTTCAAAAAAATCGCTCTATCGCCATAAATATACATGCTATTCTCACAAAAATTAGTGTACATATTCTACTGTATTCATATATTTGTATTCTAAAGCGATAAGTCGTTTCGTGCATTTTCATGTACAGGGCGATCCTAAATATTTCTATTATTGTTTGTTTTTTTGCCGGCCCCCTAATTACCCGCTTAACAAATGAATGTAAATAAATATAAAGTGAAACATAATCTTTATATTTCTGAAGTTCCAGAAGAATCCGACCAGTACATTTTTAAATATTTGACAAAATGTCAAAAACTGAAAGTGTACAAATACTTTTTGGTAGATAGTGTATTATAATCATTATTTTTATTCTACATTATATAAAATATATTTGAAAATAAGTATAGCCATCTGTAAAACCCACGTGTTCGTATTTTTTATTTGAAGGTTAAAAAACACCAGTGTCTAAACTTTTGCTGAGCACTGTATATAAGCATTCAAATTGTTTTGATGCTAATAATTATGAATGTAATTTCATTTTTAACTTCACTATAATTTGTAAAATTCATTCTGAAAATCCAATTCTTTTATGGGTATCTTATATGTTATTAAATTAATATATAATCGTATAGCTATATGTTTATCATTAGCAAATTATTTAATTTTTATACACAATGTCTAATGCTGCTATGCGCATTATCATTGTGTATTATTTTGATTTCTACTTTGTAGTCATTTGATACCCTTCTTTAAGAATTTTCATTTGATTGCTACTTGTTTTTCATCACTCTGATTGATTCATGTTGTATTATATTACTGTCATATTGAAATTTTATTATATTACTGTCATATTGAAATTAATTAGTCTTTTAATGTACATATGTATTCCAAATTTTGACAACTCCTCTGTTTGATATAATTTGGCATTAACAAGTTTTTCCATTAATTGATGTTGATTTGTAGTACTATCTAATGGTTCTATATATATATATATATTACCATATATATATATATGTTACAGGCCAAATCCGATTTTAGGCCAAACCGGTCTATCCTAACGCCCATCGGATAAACTAGTTTTTCCTAGGCTAAACCGGTCTATCCTAAGGCCCATTGGATAAACTAGATTTTCCTAGGCCAAACCGGTTTATTCTAACGCCCATCGGATAAACTAGTTTTTCCTAGGCCAAACGGTTTATCCTAACGCCCATCGGATAAACTAGTTTTTCCTAGGCCAAACTAGTCTATCCTAAGGCCCAGTGAACAACTTAGAGGATAAACTAGTTTAGACTGCTGTTTATTGGTCTGAACTAGTTTATCCTAGGCCAATTCAATTTGGCGTGATTTTATTGAATTCAATGACCACCTCAACGCCAACATTCTTGTTTGTCCTAGGCTGATCTAGTTTATCCTAGGCGAATGTAGTTTTACGTGTTTTTAGCTCACGGGCGTCAAAGCCTGAGAAATAATGGCCTCACAGGTTCTGTATGTATGTATGTTCGCATGTATGTACGTATGTGCGTACGCATGTACGTAACGCGATAACTCTTGGTAGAGATATCCGATTTGGTTCAAATTTTGGATTTAGGTTTATTCTGATAACGTTCTTTTCTGATCAATTTTGGGAATTCATTGGATAGGAATAAAGGGTAATAGGAATAATTATGTATGTACATATGTACGTACGTATGTGCGTAACGCGATAACTCTCGATAGAAATAATGTACTTTGACATGCTTTTAACTCATAAGGCTATCAAATCCTGAGAACTAATGTGCCCGTAGGTTCTGTATCTATGTAAGTACGTAACGCGATTATTCTTGATAGAAATAATCGATTTGCATCAAACTTTCAATATAGGTTTATTCTTATAAGGAGCTTTTTTGATTACTTTTGGAGGTCATTGGACAAGAATAAGTATGGGGGGGGGAGAACGAAAGGCTGATTCGCCTCTTCCCTTAATTTAAATAAAGGCGTTTCCATGCATTATTAGCATATTTTTTTCAAATTTTAGATAAAGGAGCATTCTCTTGAGGGGCCTCCATGATTAGTAGTGAGTGTTCATTGTTTAAGTATAGAGGGAGGGGGGATAGGAGTAACGCTCCATAATTTATGTAAATGCTTTTTTCACGCAGAATTTACTGATTTGCTTCAAATTTTAGAAATAAATTCATTCTGGTAAAGGGCTTCCCTAATTAGTTTTGGGGATTAATTGAATAAAAAAAACGAGAATAACGGGGGGGTGGGTCCCGCCTAATTTTGGCAAATGTGTTTTTGATGCAGAATAAACCGATTTGCTACAAATCTTGGATTTGTTCATTCTAATGAAGCGCTTCACTGACTAATTTTCATGGTTCTTCGGTTAAATATAAGGGGGAAACTTACAATTTATTTCTTTCCTTAAATTATATAAATTGGTTATAATACAGAATTATCCAATTTGCCTACAGTTTTGGACATGAATTCATTTGATCAGGCGCTTCTTTAATTAATTTGAGTTTTTGTTTTGTTTCAGTATAATGAGGTAGTGGACGTTTTATCGCTTTCCTTAAATTAGATAAATAGGTTTTTATGCAAATTTATCCGATTTGCCGAAAATTTTGAATACAGTATTTAAGGCGAATCCCTGAATTGTTTTGAGGGTTTAAGGATTAATTATAAAGGGAGGAATGGAAGATTACCCTCCTTAAATCAGATGAATTATTTTTTGAGCAGAATTATCCGATTTGATTAAAATTTTGGATAATTGTTTAATTTTATAAAGCGTATCTGTGATTAGTTTTGTGGGTTCAATGGTTAAGTATAGTTGGGGGAAATAGGAAAAAGTAATCCATATTATTTTATTTTTCGAGGGTGTTATTCTTTAAAAAAATAAGGCTGTAATACACGATAAGTGTAAACAGCCTGTGAATGCAAAGCTATCACTTTCATTGGGCAATATTCTTTTTAATATTGATCCAGACTACTGCTCCATAGCTAACCTTGCGCAAAGTGGTTTTGTTATCACCCTTATATACTGTATTTTATTCGAAGGGTTATAGAATACTGTCAGATGCTTGCACGGGCCGGAATTTCCAGGCCAGGGCCCCGCCTGACCGAGCCGCTAGGCCTGTAAATTATCTTGTGTTATCTACATTGCCCTTCCTTTTAGATTTGAGGATTTTTCTTGTTTAAGTCTAAAATTTAGACTTAAACAATAAACATACACAACTAATCACGGAGGCACCTTGTCATAATGATCCTATATTTAAAATGAAAACTAAAAATTCTGCATGATAAATCCATTTCTCTAAATTAAGGGTGGGGGATTAGCCTTCCGTTAGCCCCCCTTTATTCCTACCCAATGAATTCCCAAAATTAATCAGAAAAGTACCTTATCAGAATGAACCTACATCACAAAATTTGAACCAAATCGGATATCTCTATCAAGAGTTATCGTGTTACGTACATACGTACATACGTACATACATGCGTACATACATACATATAGAACCTGTGCGCTCATTATTTGCCTGGCTTTGACGCCCGTGAGCTAAAAAAACGTAAAACTACATTGGCCTAGGATAAACTAGATCAGCCTAGGACAAACAAGAATGTTGGCATTGAGGCGGTCATTGAAATTCAATAAAATCGCGCCAAATTGAATTTGCCTAGGATAAACTAGTTCAGATCAATAAACAGCAGCCTAAATTAGTTAATACTATTAGAGTTAGGCCCAGCTAGTTTGGCCTAGGAACATCTAGTTTGTCCTATGGGCCTTAGGATAGACTAGTTTGGCCTAGAAAAATCTAGTTTATCCGATGGACGTTAGGATAGATCGGTTTGGCCTAGGAAAAACTAGTTTATCCGATGGGTGTTAGGATAGACCGGTTTGGCCTAGGAAAAGCTCGAAGGGCGTTAGGATAGACCGGTTTGGCTTAGGCCAATCTAGTATGGCCTAAAATCGGGTTTGGCCTGTAACATATATATATATATCTGATTTTTGTCATGCAGTAACTAACGCATTTATGAACCGATTTGAATGAAACTTGGTATGTACATAGTATATACAAATGTCTCGACTGAGTTCGTTGGCCTGCATAATCTGTCATTTTGTTTCAAAATGCAGCCATTTAAAAAATTAAAAAAATTTAAATTTTAAAATTAAATGCAAAAAAATAGAAAGTTAAGAAATATTTTTCTTTTATGTGTTAGAACTTAAAACAACAATTCTAGAGCACTTTTTATTTTGTTTATATCTTAAAAAATGAATGAGTTATAGCGTTTTGATTTTTTTTTATGACTGACATTTAAAACGATCTGATTTTGTCACGTGATAACACGCGTATTTATGAATCGATTTGGATGTAACTTGG
This sequence comes from Maratus speculifer, assembly GCA_964019185.1. NCBI lineage: Eukaryota > Metazoa > Arthropoda > Arachnida > Araneae > Salticidae > Maratus > Maratus speculifer. Next base: position 325,754,214 of record OZ025291.1, read on the forward strand.
TGTGTACATAGTACATAATAAAGCCTGGACCGATTTCGTTAGCAAGTTCCATCCGCCGTCTTGTTTCAAAATGGCGGCCATTTAAAAAATTTAAAAAAAATTAAAATTTAAAATTAGGCACAAGAAAGTGAGAAATTGAAAAAGATTTTTCTTTTGTGCATATGACCTTGACACAAAGATTCCAGAGCATTTTTTGTTTTGTTTGTATCTTAAAAAATGACTGAATTATAGTACTTTTAAGTTCTAGTGTTGCTCACATTTTGAAATGACCTGATTTTCGTCACGGGATAACATGCATATTTATAAACCGATTTGGATGAAACTTGGTGCGTACATAGTAAATACCGATGTCTGGACCGAGTTCGTTGGCCAGTTCCATCCGCCATCTTGTTTCAAAATGGCGGAATATTAAGTTTTTTAAAAAAATTAAATTTATAAATTAGGAACAAAAAATTAAGAAATTAAAAAAATTTTCTTTTGTGTGTTTTATTTTGATAAAAAGATTCCAGAGCATTTTTTGTTTCATCTATATCTTAAAAAATGGCTGAGTTATAGCGCTTTCAATTTCCAGTGTGGTTGACATTTTGAAACGGTTTGAAATTTGTCACGCGATAATATCCATATTTATAAACTGATTTGTATATAACTGTGCATAGTACATAACAATGTCTTTACCGAGTTCACCTGCCAACTTCATCAGCCCTCTTGTTTCAAAATGGCGGCCATTTAAGCTTGTCAAAAATCTTTTAAATTCATAATGATGTACATACAAAAAATTAGAAATTGAAAAAAGGTTCTTTCTAAACTATTTATCTTAATAATGAATTCCGGAGTATTTTTTGCTTTGTCTGTACCTTAAAAAACGCCTGAGATATACAGCAGTTTGAGTTTCTAATGTGGGAGATTTTTTTTTTAAATCAATATTTCCGCGACAGCTCTCGTATATATTATTCGATTTCAACATGAATGTGCATGTGCACATGAATTAAGATTTCGACCAAGCTCATTGGTTTGTTTTATCCATCATGTTGCTTTAAAATGACATACACATCACGATATCGTGGAATTTGGCGACTCTCTAAATAAAACCAGGTTGAATAAAAGATGACTAATTTCTAAAAATTCCTAATAATATTCAGTATTGACAAAAACTAGTATACAATCTTATAAAATCGGGTACCACTAATTTGAGTTTTATACGTTTGAATAACATAACTTAATTTATAATAAATAAATAAATAAATAAGTATATGAAAGCTACCTCTTCCGGAAGGATTTTATATTATGTAAAAAGCAAAATTTAAAATTTATTGTTTGTGAATAAAGGATAAGTCACAAGTAATGTATGACAGATGAATTATAAAAATTCGCTGCATACTTCTGAATATAGAAGCGTAATCCATCATTGTCTAAACTTTTGCTGAGCACTGTATACTAGATTTATATAATTTTTATGTAATAGTAGATTTTATTTACAAAGTATACTTGAAGTTTTCCATTCCATTTTTATGAAATTTCCTTGAAAAGTTCGTTATTAAAAAAATACTTTGTAGAAATATTGATTAAGGGGAAAGCTACATAAGGTTTTACTTTCAGTTCATTTACTATACAAAAATACTTAAAATGTTCATATATTTTTTTATCTTTTTTCGTTAAACAATAATAATTGTACTGCCAGTTGATTCTTTTATTTCATCTGTGTTATGGTTCATTTTAAATCGTTATCAAAATAACATTTTGTAGCAAAATTGACTAAAAGGAAAACGTTTTTAAGGTCTTCTTCTCGGTTCATTTACTATATAAAAATATTTAAAATGCTCATACATTTTTTTTCTTTATACAATGATATTTGTACTGCTAATTTTGTACTGCTGATTTTTTTCATTTTGTCTGTGTTACGGTTTTTTTTAAATCATAAGATTTATTAATCAATTAATGATATCTGAATGTGATACCTGATCTGTTTTCATACAGTTTATCATAAAAAAATAATATTACTGCTATAGGCAATATCTACCTTGATTTTGTTTATGCTAAGATAGTATTAGGAATGTTCAAATAAAAAGGTGTGAAAAGTCGTAAAAATCAAACCAGCTGAAATTTGAAAATGTTGCTTTAAGAAAACGTAGCGAGACATCCAGGAATTCAGTTGGAGTATCCGGCATGGTACTACGCATGCGTGAATGCCCGTGCATGAAAGAAAAAGCAATTGTGTGGTTCGACCAATTAACTTGGTGTTGCGTATGAGGACATAATGGTTTCCCCATTGCCAATTTCAACGACAGAGGAACAATAAGGTGGCTTTTGAAAGTCCGATGCGACAGAAAATCTGATAACACCTCGCTGCCCCTCAATTTTCAAATGAACCTTGTGGGCGCAACCTGAAGTCGAGGCTAGAATTCGGCTGCTGGTGATATGTACTGGCGGTGTTTAGCATAGTAGACTATGGAGTGTAAGTTATTAATGCTTGTTTTCTAAAAATGCCGAAAAAGAATTCTTTGTTGTTACAGTATATGATTTATATTGTAATATAAATTCAAAATTGTTGTTTTGCTTGCGAGAAAATTCTCTAAATTTGTAAATTTTCCGTGAAAATGTATCAATTCATCATGGATCAAGGCTGAAGTCGCCTCTTAACAGCGTTTGCACCTGCGCGTACTAGCATTCTAGCGGTGCAGTGGCTAGAAAAGGATTAGCATACCTCCAGCTCTGGTGTCTAACGTCACGTGCTTAAGGTCAATTTTGCAACGGGAAAGCCATGTTGTCTTCACATGCACTGCTGCGTCAATTAGACGGAACCATGAATGCCTGTTTCCATCCTTCATCATGCGCGGGTGACCACGTATGCATACAATCACGCCATACACTCCAATAAAGTCTCTCGATGTCTCAATACTTTATCACAAAGCTGCATATTTAATTTTTTGTTGTTTTTGTTGCTATGACGTGACTTTTCGCCTAGTAATTAATTACAAATTTAGGGGCCCTGGACATAGATGCTTACGGGGGCCCCTTATAACCGATGCTTACAGGGACCTTCACCAAATACACACACACACACACACACACACACACACACACACACATATATATATATATATACATGTATGTATTACTGAAAGCCGTACTTATTAATTTCATTATTGACTTTAATATATATTTAAATATCCATTAAAAAAACTAAATTTGATAATTATTAATTTGCTTTTCAATAATAATTTCATTATTATAAAATTTAATTGTATAGATCTTTTCTAATAAATTATGTGTTTCAAATTTCTGTTTTCTATGTAATTTCGTACATCTGGAATAATAAAGCATACAACAAATTATAAATTTTCTTCAGTACTATATTATTTTATATATTAGCTATCAATCAAATAATATTTTCTTTCAAATATAATCATTCATTGAAAAAAAATATATATATATACATATTTTTTTAATAGTTATGCATCTAATTTTGGACAATAATTAAAAGAATTTCATAGCATTTTAGGCCCCTGAAGATCGGGGGCTCTGAGTCTGTGCCCCGAATCACTTGCCATAAAACAGGCTCTGCGTTTTGCATCTTTTCTTTTGAACACTCCAAGTTGTATGTTCACGATATGTATCTATATCAATTTTATTACCTATAATAATCAATTATTATTATTATTATTATTATTATTATGCAAAATTTTCTTTATTATATTTAACGATCCAATATTGTTATGCTTATATAAATAACAATTTTATTGTCGTTTATTTTAAGAGAATAATATATATTTTTATTTTCTAGTTTGACATTGATTATAAAATAATAATATTTTATTATTCCAAATTAAATCTCAAATAAGATAACATTGTTTTCTCAAAATATTTTTTTTGTTATTTCTCACAGAAAATGATTTTTATGTTTATATTTATGTATTCTTTCATTTTATAATAAGAGAATAACATTAGTGCCATGTCACAATTTATTTCTTTTTCCATAGATTAAAGGAAAACAATTTTATTGTTATCCCACCAGTGTGTCCATTCCCTTATCATTGTTTACGAAAAAAAATATTTTAACTGTGGTGTTAGCTTAATTTTGTTTTTATAAAAAATTTTAATTGGCAATGATAGTGATAATACAGTGCTCAGCAAAAGTTTAGACAATGATCGATTACGCTTCTATTTTCAGAAGTATGTACCGAATGTTTGTAATTCCTCTGTCATATATTACTTGTGACTTATCCTTTATTCACACACAATAAATTTTGAATTTTGCCTTTTACATAAAATATAATGACAAAAAATAAAATTAACATTGTGGCAAAAGTATAGACAATTTGTGAATTCGCAGAAAAAAACTACAAATTAAAATCGAGTTGCACACGCATTGTTTGCAGTTAGTGCAAGAATGTGACTTTTCATCAATAAAACTAAATGCTGCGCCACTTGGGGGTCTATTTCGTACCAAACATGTTCAACAGCAGCTCGAACCTAATTAAACGAGAATTATAACAAAAATTTGCATAAACATTATGACATATGATGTTACAAAAGTTTTCGATTGGGTCCGGATCAGAACTACACGCCGGCCAGTTGAGATCAATAGTATTTTCAGAGTTAAACGAAGTTCTTCTTTTGTATGCAACATGAATAGATGCTAAAATCCATACTTTAGATCAGTAAAAGCTCCCCAAATGACTAAAAATTAATCTCCAACGTATAAACGTAGTCTTGTGTTGCTTGGCAACCAATGTATAACGCCACAGATACACGAACATTAATGTTAAGTGAGGACCAAATTATTTAAAAATCACCTTCTTTTTGTCGACTTAATAAAGTCCCAGGATCTTTACTTAAGTCATTCCAATAGTAACCCACTTGCTTGGGCCATTCAAATTTCATTTTTTTTCGTTACTGAATATCATAGCGTGCCATTTGGGTCCATATGACGTATGTTTGCAAGTTAATTGAATTCTCACCAATTTACAGCGGTATTTTAAAGCTAAATGTTTTATAATTTTCATGTAAATTGATTTAACTGTTTCTTTAATTCATCTACGAATCATTTCCGTCGAGCCAGAAAGTTTTGACCTACTTTTAATGTGATTAGCAATCATTACTTGTGTAAATGTCAGTTTCTGGATCCTTTTGTCATCTCATTTTCTCGTCACACAAGATCTTCCAGATTATGTTTTGTTTTGAAGGAGTCATCCTTAGACTATACTTCATAGACAGACCACTTTGGACGATTCAATGCTGCTGAAATTTCTGCAACAGTCTTCCCTTTCCATTTGAGCTTTCCAACTTCAATTACCTCATCTAATTGAATATTTTTAGCTCTCGACATCTTCACTAACTGATGCTATATCGAGGTATAATTAAATACTTCAGATATGTGACATCATAACTTGGAAATTTGCATTTTTCCATGAACAGTTGGCTAAAAATCAAAAAAGTGTCTAAACTTTTGCAATATGCAAATTTCGCTTTTTTCAGTTAAATTAAATATTATCTTATATTATAACCATTATTTTTATTCTACATTGTATAAAATATATTTGAAATAAGTATAGCCATTAGTAAAACTCACGTGTTCGTATTTTTTATTTAAAGGTTAAAAAACACCAGTGTCTAAACTTTTGCTGAGCACTGTATTATCATATCAATACCAATTTTTTAAATTAAAGGGAAAATTTTACTTGCATGCCAAAATCTCATTGATTATCATAAACACATATGAGGTTGATTATAAAAATGTTTCAAGTCCATTAAAAAACAATAAAAATTTTAATTAAAATTAAAATTCTGAAATAATAAATATTTTATTTTAAATTATTGATATAAAGTTTCTGTTTTTAATAAATTCACAATAAATACCTTTTGATATTAAATTTTGAGTTTAAATTTAAGATTAATAGTTTATTTAGTCAACGAGATTTAAAATGCTTCGATTTTGTAAAGAAGCAAACCCATTTTGATCGAATGTTTTTTTTCATGTTGCATATTTTTAACAATAAGAATGTAAATTTAGCAGATCTACTCCAAATTTGATGAATTGGCAACAGTAACGAAACATTGTACGAACTGAATATTTCCAACTGAGGAGAAAATTGACCAGGCTGGGAATCGAACCCAAATACTTGGCTTACAAGGGCAATGATTTATATGTTAAGCTACCTGCCCAGGTAGCTTAACAGGTAAAGCATTGGCCTTGTAAGCGAAGTATCTGGGTTCGATTCCCAGCCTGGTCAATTTTCTCCTTAGTTGGAAATATTCAGTTCGTATGATTACTTTACCAATCAGTTAGATTGTGTTGAAAATAATAGTATAACGGAACATTGTTTTATCATAATTTATAGTTATATACAAACAACTCATTACTAAATACGATTTATTTCACTTTTTCCTATAAAGTTTTTTTCTGGTATTTTTTCAAAATAAAATTGATATTTTGAAATAAAATAAAATAAGGGGCCGTCCGTAAATGATATCACGCTTGTAGGATAATATAGGGTGTGTTCATGAAATTGTGACAGTTTGTGACAAAGGGAGGAGGGTGGTAAGAAGAAATGTGATATCACACATTTTCGTGAAAACAAAAACATTGAAAATCAGCAGATTAAATTTTGAAGCTGTTTTGAAATTAAAGTATTTTGTGTTCATAAATTAAACATAAAATTTAAAGCCAAATATACCATTGAATGACATTTGAAATTCCAAAATAGCACTGTTTTCAATTGATTTTTCATATTAATTTTGTATTACTATTATATATTTATTATAATTTTTGTTTTAATCTTAGTTTTATTTTATATAAAATAAATACGCAAATCGCTTTTATTAGTACAAGGTAAAACCCGTCGAATTTCAACGAAAGAAAATGCTTAAGAAGGAACTGTCATTGACTTATAATAAGTATAAAAAATTAATTACAATAAAGTATGCATCTTATACTGGTAAGTTTAACTCTTAAACAAATGATATTTAACCTATATTTAACAAAATACTATTGCTATAAAACTCAGTTTTTAGAAATTGTTATAATTAATTGTTCATGCAATCAGTAAAAAATAATAAAGATCTGTTATTATGATAAAGTTCTAAATTAAGGCTCTTATGCTTAGTATACCAAAATAAAAAATAAAAAAAATTTATTCCACTTTGACTCAATCATAGAATTTTTTCTCGCTAAATCTAAGTCCGACATCATTTTCATCATATTGAAATTTAAATATACACCTTTCATATCTGTATTCACCTTTTAAAAAATGGTATTTTAATTTGATCAATTTGATTCAAATCTTGTTATGTCGATGCTATTAGCTGAAATAGACACTAAACTATTTATATTCTTTTAAGTGTGAATGAAACTTTGAAAATGAAACCAAAATTCACCGGTTTTATAACATATTCGTGACACAGCACGTATTTAAATTTCAAATTTTTTCTCTTTTAATGAGAAAATAGCAACATAAAAAAACAGTAATATTTTTTTCTTTTCTTCTTTGCTTTTAATGGAAATGGAGTACTCCTGTTGCCACAATTAGAAAAAAGGTATTAAAAACTACGAAAAAATTAATATTTCATAAATAAATAAAGATACAGTTTTCAAATAAATTCCATTTAAAAGTATATTTTCCCCCTATACGACCGTGCAACATTTTAAATGTACGTTGTTTAGAAGTTTAAAACTTGCAGCAGCAAAAATTCCAAAACCAAAGTTGCATTTTAAATTCTAAAGTGTTGCCATTCGCAGTATGACGTATGCGTTACGCACAGATACGTTTGACCTTTATAATATAGATAAAGCACAAAGTTAAAATTTAAAATATGCAGTTATAAAATTCTAAATATGATCTATAACATAGTGTTTTGTTTCAGAATTGCAAGTATATGTATATGTAACATAGCGTGACATATAACAAGGGGGAAGGGGCGTGGGGTACAGTTAAGTGCTACACTTTGTGACAGAGTGGGTGAAGGGGATCAAAAATATTGAATAAATGTGTGACATCATTTGTGAACAGTCCCTAAGATATTAAATTTATAATTTTATTATTTTATCCATTCTTGCAAAATATTTTTTTAGATTAAACCTTAAAAAATATACTAGCAAAAGCCGTGCTTTGTTTGGATTCGTGAAGCATTATTTCATAAGATAAATATTTGAAAATAACATTATTATTTTATATTATTTTTGCATCTTTATTAAGCAAAAACTTTATCTTATGTTTTGGCGTATTTAAATTTTAGAAATGTAAATTCAGCCAAATAATTAAGAATTTCCTCGGAATTTTTTATCTGTGATATAAGACTGGTATAAATAAAAATATTTTCGAAGCAAAATTTTACAAAATATTTTTTTAATTTTTAATCAAAAGTTTTAAAGATGTTTTTACATTTCCCAATAGCCTCTGGAGTTATCTGAAATGATTTGAAATAGGTATGTTTTCAATCTTTGTAATTCACATCAAATAATCTTTGATAGCAATCTTAGAATAATGCATTCAAACAAAATATTTGAAAAAACATTAAAATCTACTCTCGTTGATACTAAGAACTATTAAATGTAATTTTTTTTTAATTCTAATTTCTTCTTTTTTTCTGCATACCAGCATATGAAAATTTTTTATATTGTAGAATCTCTCGTAAGGAAATTTTCTATTAAATGATAAACCTTGAAGGAATTTCATTCTCGACAACGCTACGTGCGTTAAGCAAACTGGTGTCTCTTTATCCCCAATATCTACTACTGCTTTATCTGATGTCAAACCTTGAGATTTATGAATTATAACTGCCAAAACTGATTGCAAAGGAAATTGTTTTATTGAGCAATTTATGCTTCCATTTTTTCAGAATTTAATTATTGGGGGAATCGGTACGCACCAATTAAGTACGCACCAATTCTTATAAGTTAAATTACTGCAGTATTCAAATTTATCCATGATTATTCGAGGTATCTGGTCTGATGGCTTGTGATTTTCTTTAATACGCGCAACAAAGTCTAAAGTACCGTTCACTAAACCTTTTTCGGTCTACAAATAGGAACGTAACATTACTTTAAATCCAAATGATAAAGTAAGAAATGATTAAAGTCCATTTATAGTTTCTGAATCGGCCAACTTTGCTTTAGTACATTTATAAAGATCTTGAATCGAGGCAACAACTTTAAGCAGTTCTTTTAATTTTTCATTTATATGGCAAATTTAAAAATTAATTTTATTTGCCTACAATTCTTTTGTTGCCACTTTACTAAAAAAAAAAAAATCCATAATACAATTCTTTTAAAATGTTTAAGTGTCATCTGTGCAAACGATTTTGCGGAGTGATGAAAACATATTTCATTTATTAAATTAATCATGATTCTATCTATAATTATTTACTCCATGATTTATATTTTTTTTTTCTGAAAATATACGCGTTTCATTTTTTATTTATTTGCTAAAATGCGTCCGCATTGGAAATGCATGTAAAATAAATTAATTAAAATAATAATTTTTTGAAAAGTATTTCTGTAAAAAAAATAATATTCTGCAAATCTACAGATCATAATTTATATTTGTGTTTAATTTCAAGTGAAAATACTGTATAGTTTTTTTGTAAAGTGTACGACAAAGTGTCATTTGAGTGGACTAGTAGAGGATTCGCTTCGCTCATCCTAACAATAAGTTTGATAAGTCTAAAAAAAACATTCGTCAAGTATTTTCATATGGTAACTCAGGAATGGTAACAGGAATGGTAAATGGGAAATTATCCTCCTTTGAGGGGAAAACAGAGCTTTGGAGGGAATTTTTGACAGGCGCACAGTGGGGCAAAATCACGAAAAGCTGGCCAAAATATGAAAAAAATATGAAAATGTTATTCAAATTGTATGAAAATTCGTAAACCGGTGTTTTTGAGGGTGCTAAGTAAAAATACAAAATTTAAATTTAAAAAAAATGGCTGATACAGTATGGCGGAACAAAAATTTAAATGTCTCGAAAATTATTCAATTTGTATAAAATTTCGTAAACTTTTCAGAATGCTAATTAGGATTCAAAAGTTAAACTTTAAAAATAAATAAATAAATAAAATGACAAATTAAATTAAAAACAATTAGATTTAAATAATATTTAAAATTTCGAGGCTAAACTTAAAAAGGAATTTTGAAGGAACCAAGACATATTTAATCGAAATTAATTAATGGAAAGTAAAATATTAGACTGTTTAATTTTTATATTATTAAAATTAAAATGGAAATATATTACAGAGATTCACCTTTAGAATCAACTGTAGTGTAATAGAAAGATTCTTCAGAGGTCAAGGTGTCGAAATAGTTATCAGAACTTGTTGACGGTATTAGAAGATCCTGTGACTCTTGGGATCAATGATTTTAATTTGTTTTTCGATAATTTACCTAAACTGGAAATGAAAGAATCTGATGACATTAAAAGGTGTAAAAATATCTTTCTTTTTTTCGCGCAACTGCATGTTTGTCATAAATCTTCTCGATGCCTTTTGATTAGTTTGTTGCATGATTCTTGAGTATCTTATGGCATTTGACAAATAAGCAGTAATAAAGATAATGTTATTTGTCATTAGTAAGTAGTTTGTGTTCTGAAGTAGGCATACAGAACCAGGGAAGTAGTTCAAATCTACGAGCGGTTTGTAAAGAAAAATCTTCGAAATATATCAAATAAATGACATGGCTACAAGAAATTACTTATGACGTAGAATCGTTTAATCAAATCTTCGTATACGCTTGTTATAGAAGCACAAATAGTTGCGTTTCAAAGAATGGTTGAATTGTATTGCCATCATTTGTGCTTCCAAATCTGGGATTTGGTTTCTCGACGAGAAGTCTTAATTGTCAAATGGTAACACTTTTTCACCCCTGGGCGCCAAATGCAACTGGTTTGTCACCTTTATTTTTAACAGTGTATTGATTTGCCCAATTTTCAAAATCAACAGCTCACATTTAATGTATTGTATCACAGATTAAAAGACAAACAATAAAGGAGTCATACAAATTTTAATGTAAAAATAATTTTAAATATGTTTAATTCATCATTATTACAAATCATTAAACAAACAAGAGTTTCTCACTCTCCGGTTCTTTAGTTACAAAAAGGATTGGTATTCCTACATATAAAGACTCATTTCTTCTCTTCCTTCAACATTGTATAGTAATTTTTTACAATAATTATTTATTTTAGCTCTTGAGAAAAAGTAGAATTTTTATATGGAGCGGAAATGTCTGATTGGCACTGTTGGTGAGTAGTGTATTCATGAACGTACGCAGGATTTCCATTAAGTATGCAAGGGGTGCTTCTGTTTCGTACACTCTCTTAGAATACGCGCCGGCAAAAAAGAACAGGTAAGGGTCATTGCCACGTCTTGCATTTTCTAATCCAATTCCTTAAATCATACGGCTTCCTGACTATTAAAGTATTTATAATAATAATAATAATTTACTCTGAACAAGTTATTTTAGAATATTAAATACCAAACAAATAATATCAATATCTAAGATTGATTGGTTACATACCTCCTAATGTAAAAAAGCAATAACTATATCACTCCCATTTTGTAAAATTTTGGTTCAACTGATTATAACCCTATAAGCGTATTTGTCATGTATGTTTATTAATGATACATACAGGGTGGTTATAATTAAAGTTACCCTGTTTGGACCTATGTAGAGTCCGCCCTGGTTGACCGATATCGCTGAAACTTGGAATATAAGTTATATGGACCATGGGGAAACGAAATCTGCAATAAAAAAAATTAGTTCAAATTTCGACCACCAGGTGAAAAAAAGGCGCTTTAACCCTTTCCGGAACACTGTGCCCGGTCTGGGATACCTAATTTTAATTCCAAACTTGCAAGCGGCACCAGTAATATTTTAGTAAAATTTTGCTTTTACAATAAAAGCTTAAATTAAGGAATTCAAAATATCTAAAAAATTCATTTGTGAATTCCGGTGTCAGTTGATAATTTCTCATTTTATTACAGATTTTGCCCGTGCCGGAAAGGGTTAAAACCAAGCGTTGGTATTCTCGCAGTGCAACTGACAAATTACTGCCGTTCTGATAAACCAACTTTACCAGTAACGCTCGTTCCTTCTTTTCTAGCGGCATGATGCAGAATGAATGTACGAGAGAGAGTACTGGCTTTTTAAAACGCTCCAAATTTGTATAAAATCCTTTCTGGCGGGTGAAAACCGCCATCTATCGGTGGAAATTTGAAAGATTTCTGTTTCCAGTTTGAGATTTATGGTCTTAAAGCGCTTTTTTTTCACCTGGTGGTCGAAATTTGAACTAAATTTTTTTATTGCAGATTTCGTTTCCCCATGGTCCATATAACTTATATTCCAAGTTTCATCGATATCGGTCAACCAGGGTAGATTCTACGTAGGTCCAAACAGGGTAACTTTAATTATAACCACCCTGTACATGATAATACAGAATAATAATAGCTAAGCTATGAAATGTATTTGCATGAGAATTTGTATATGGTTACCTTACGTATTTATTTATCTGATACACTGAAAGAAAAAGAATATTTTTACGAATTTTGTATTACGTCAGCCCTTGAATTTAAGACTACATGACGGAAAAGCACGGTTAGGGCCATTTATTAAGTGTTGAAAATGTGTATTGCTTTTTATTCTGATGTATTTCAAAATTGTCCTGCGCGGGCAATTAAGTCAAAAATGCTTTGTTCAACATATCTCTTATTTATATTTCTCATTAAAAATATCCGATTTGTCATGAACCACTGTCATATCTGCATCCAAAATCTTGTCTTTCTTTCTAGATTCCATTCTGCCGGCGCTCATGATCTTGGTAATTCAAGCAATAATTTATTATTTTCACATATTTAGGGGATACACAGCCCTTCCCTGCGTACGCCCATGAGTGTATTCAGTCTGCCATCTTCAATAGAAGTCCAACAAACGACAACACAATAGACCGGTGCAACAAACTTCTTCTTCCGACCTGTGGTGTGACCGGTCTCTTCGCCTGCTATTGTTGAGTGGTTGCTGGTTGATGGCAGTTTGGGATGGACTTAAAGGTGAGGGTGGACTGCGAGCTGGAGCTGATAAGCTCCTTTTACTTGAGCCTGAAAAGATAGAAGAATATATTAAAGATGATTTATTATGTTAAACCTTATGTTAAATTTTATGTTAACTCCGGTTATTTCATTCATTTAAACAAAATGCCATTTTATATTTTAGAGTCTAAAAAGAGACAATTTTGTTTAAAATGAAAAACTATATAAACATAAAATCAAATAACAACTGAAATTAAACTAATTTTAACTAAAAACTAACTAACACTATACAGACAGCTTGACGCATTTATCCGTCATTCGAAAAAATGTCGTTAGGAAATTCTAATCCCCCGTCCACAAGAGTTTTATAAAAGTTATTTTGTTTATTACAACTATGTATATTTTGTGTAGATAAAATAATGAAAATTTAATATTAAAAATGTTTTCATTTAAACTCAAAATTTCTGAATAAAAAACACTGCATGAATCGGCAAAACCGGTTGAATCCTGTTTAGTCTTATTAACGCACTTTGCGAAATTGAAGTTTTTGAAAAATACAAGAGAATCTTCAGTTGATTTTTATGTTATTTTGTGTTATGATTTTTAAAATGACCTCCATTTTTTCTCATCACGTCATTATTTTCTTATAAAATCGATATTATTATTTTTGCAAAAATCTTATTTGAAAAGATATTGTCTCGAACAATTTTACATGCACTATATGCAACAGTTGTTTCTATCTATTTAATTCTATATGACATAATAGTTTCTTAGTGAGGTAAATTGATTTTTCAGTAATCGTAATTTTTTTATCGATTTAAATTTATGAAATCCCTACTGCCAAATCGCATTTCTTTTTGACCCAATGTTCAGTCCTATAACGGCAGTCACATCAACCTATAAGCATGGATATTTTGCGTATCCATCTTATTGACCAAAAAGCCTGGAGTCAAGTCACCACAAATAGTCCAAGCGAAATTGACAAATTTTATTTTGTTGAGAACGAGAGCCAAGTTTTCTTATCGTTCCTTTAAATGCACCAATTTTCTAACTGGTTCAGATGCATACGGGTTTCCATGATCAAGGACAACTTTAAGGCTCTTATAAACAGATTTTATTCATATTTACTGACGAGGATATTAAAATTGCTCGCCAGTCCGAAAACAGCAGAACAATAGACTAGCTTCTCCTCTTCCTGAAAATACTTAATGAATTCCTTTTTTCAGTTCTACGGCCAATAAGATTCCCGTAAAGCATGGTGACATCACTGCAACGTCGTTGTGAAGTCACATTGTGACTAAAATGTGAAGTCGTTATGGCCGTTTTAGAGCTCTTTTGTGATGTTTCACAAAGTGGTCACAATGTGACAAAGTTGTGAAAAATGTGTCATTTGTGACGAATTTCACATTAACATTGTGACGAAACTGTGACAAAAGCGACGATATTTAAATTGCCAGAAACATGTTTTTTAAAGTAAATAACATGTTTTGAAGGATATTTATAAATTTCTAAAGATTTTTAAGAAAGTCACATCTCAGTCCCAATGTGACGTCACAGAGTGGTGGCATTTTGGTCAGAGATGTGATGTGACCAAAGTGACACACAGTGACGTCACTGTGACCATGCATGCTATTAGGGTTGTTTCTTTCAATCTCGAGCCCAAGAATTCAACTGCCTTTTATGAAAAATCCAGATCACTATCAGATCATTAAGTTCAAGCAGAAAGAAAGACAGAGGTAAATCACTTCCAGAGTACTAATATTGGGTATTGGAACCTTGAACTTCTGGAACCTTGAAGACGACCTATAGGAACCTATAGGGACATTGAAGACTCTAAAGAGGTGATTGGCAATTCAATTGATGGCACTGGCACATCAGGTCCATGAGGAATGAGCGAATTGTCGATGGAATGTGCATAAAAATCTATGTAAAATTTTAATTTTTTATGTAAACATGACGTGATAGAACTTTTTCATTATTATTTTTTAAATTAGCACCATAAACTATACAAAGTTCAGCTATCAATTCCTTTGTGTTTTTTCATCGCAGGCCTGTGTAACTGATCATCACTACAAATATTTTTTCATCATTTTCTTCACTCATAGAACAGTTAAATATCTTTTTCGATTTAAACCATTTCTAAAGACTATTTTAATCATAAAAGTATTTTTAAAGTAAAACAAATCCTATAAAAACTTCCTTTTTATACTTCGATTTTCGAAGAAAACACACACAACTTATGATTCATGCAATTACCTCCTCTAAATACACTAGTTTACAATATATCTGTTGCCGAAAAAATTTTAGCTGTTGCTGACTACATGTGATATGCTATTTTCAAAAATATAATTAGAATATTTTAATCATCTCTAGTTTTTGAGTTTCAGCTATGTAGGTATTAAACAGAAGAAAACATGTATTTACTAAGAAAAACGTTAATAAAAAGATAATAAATCATTGAGTTCTAAAAAACTTTGTTTTAAAGCTCTTCTTCGATGTGTAGACTTTGGAAAATGACGTATCAGAGACCAACAATAGTCAGACATCATATTCGTATCCCAGAAATCCTGATAGCGCTCTTCCATGACGCGTAAGTTCTGATGCATGCGCTCCCCTGCTCTTCGCTCATATCTCCTAAATTTTCCGGAAACCTGTCCAGCTGACTATGTAGGAAGTGGAATTTTATGCTCATATTGCACCCCATATTTTTTAATTGTAGCAGAAAGTCTTCTACAAGTTCAATATAATTTTCTGATTTTTTATTTCCGAAAAACTTATTTTAGTATCTGAGGAAAGCAACTTTTTTTCTTTTAGTCCCGATGCTAAATTTCTGAAGCTTGATGAAAAAGATTTAAATCTCTTACAAGATCATCTAACTCATTTTGGGAAAAGTATTTCCGCTCATTTGACATACCTTCAAAATCAGCATCATTTTGTGATGAGCTTCGTCCTTCAATATCTTGTTCTAATGGTTGAGATATATTTTTAGGCTCTGAAGAGTCAGGTAAATGCTGCACTGGACGTTGAACAGAATTAGTACTTGGGTATTGCCATTTAGTTCGATTTTTAGTGTTTAAACCGTTTACGTTCATACTACAAAAATAACAGTCTTTAAGATGGTTTCGTGGTTCTCGCCAAATAGTCGGTGTTCAAAATTTAAAGGCACTTCTTTTACCACTTTTCCATAATCTTTAATATGCCACACACTATTTACAAACACAATTGGGAGCCCAAGACTTCTCATTTTTATCCAAGAGCATCCCAAATTACTCAAAATAGGCATTTTTCACCAAATCTGATGCAACTTTTCTACAATTGTTAAACACATATTATCCGCATATACAGCAAAAGTGATCTGGATTGTTTAAACATCTCTTTGAACTACTCATGAAGCAAAAACTTGATAAACTAATCTTAACACAGTAAAATATACCTGTTATCAATTAATATATACAGGGTGTCCGAAAAGTCTGGAAACGGCCGAATAACTCGAGAAATACATATGAGATTGAAAAACGTAAATATACGTATTAAATATTTTTAAATAAGCTGCTCTGTGATACCAAATTTGACCTTCGAAACCGACCCCCTGGGGGTCAGAGGGGGTCCAACTTTGAAATCTTAAATTAGAACCCCCATTTTTTATTGCAGATTCGGATTCTACGGACAAAAATACGTAACTTTTGTATTTGATGTTTATTTCAAATCTTCGTTTATCACGGTGTAATCGAGCATATTAAATCGATACATATTCCAGCTTTTCCAACGGGATTTTCCCTAATCGAAACTGATTGGGCAGAATTTTTGACGTCAAATTCCTCGTCTTTTGTAGGAATAGCGTTTCCTGAAAATCACCCGTTGCGATTATTTCAATAGTGCTACACTTTTAAAAATTTGACCCATTTGCTGCAGCGCCACTCCACAGCTATTATAGAATATCTCTTTTGTGACCAATGAGAATGCTCCATAACACAGTAAAGTAATCGTTTTCTATAAAAGCGGTGGAGTGACGATGCAGCAAAAGGGTCAATTTTTTTACAGTGTACTTTACTGTGTTATGGAACGTTCTCATTGGTCATGAAAGAGATATTCTATAAAAGCTGTGGAGTGATGCTACAGCAAATGGATCAAATTTTTAACTGTGTAGCACTACCGAAATAATCGGCACGGGTGATTTTCAGGAAACGCTATTATTGCAAAAGACGAGGAATTTGATGTCATAAATTCTCCCCAATTAGTTTCGATTAGGGAAAATCCCGTTGGAAAAGCCGAAATATGTATCGATTTAATATGCTCAATTACACCGTGATAAACGAGGATTCGAAATAAACATCAAATGCAAAAGTTACGTATTTTTGTCCGTAGAATCCAAATCTGCAATAAAGAATGGGGGTTATAATTTAAGATTTCAAAGTTGGACCCCCTCTGACCCCCAGGGGATCGGTTACGAAGGTCAAATTTGGTATCACTGAGTAGCTTATTTAAAAATATTTAACACGTATATTTACGTTTTTCAATCTCATATGTATTTTTCTAGTTATTCGATCGTTTCCAGACTTTTCGGACACCCTGTATATACTTAAATGATAAAAATCAAAAATAAAGTAACTCGAGCTGCTCAAAAGATTTTCCGGTTAGATTTGACAAAAACAAGTCATAAGTGAACATTATCAACCAGAGAATTCGCGGCAACAGACAAAAAGTTTTATTTTGTAAACTAGTGATATCAATCATAATAATCATATATTCCGTCTATGACCAATCACTTGTATTAGAAAATAGAATAAGAATGCCTATTAAATAATGCAAAAAGACATTTAGAAAGAAAAAACTCCATGTGATATATGTGTTAAAATCTATTTTGTAGCTAATCGGCTACACCACTCGTTGAATTGTTAAAATCTGACCATTTGATTTTAGTTCACATACAACTCTAGGCGATGAAATTGAACGTAGTTTATACACTTCGATCCAATAGTGTCATTATAACTCTGGTAATTTTGAAACTTAGCATTCAAGATTTTTTTTCATTTTTAATAAATGTTATTGTATAATGGAAACAAAATTACTTTACTGTAGTGAAAAAATGCAAAAAATGTCAAAGGAAAGAATGGGATGTAGACGGGTATACAAACTGGTGAACAAATATTTTGTTTTTGGTTTTATTTGTCTAAATGAATAAAATACTTTTAGTTTACACTTCCTTTTAAACATTGTAATGCAATAGATATTCATCGGACTTATTTTCCAAATTACTATAATTATTAAAAGGTTATTCATCCATAAGTTTTCTATATTTTCATCCTCATGAAATACAATTTTAGCAATATATTTAAAAGTGCAGATGCATTCAATCGTATAGAATATAATGTCTGAACATATTCTTATGTTGTATGCTCATATTCCATGCTTTTGTCAATACTATAGCAACACACTCAGGGAATTACTCGCTTTGGTGAATTCCTTTCGACGAGTTTCACAGGTAAATAAACATTATATAGCCGATAATGAAAAGCTTCCAAATATTTTCTAAATTCTCTCTACCGTGCACAATTTATTGGCTTCATATACTCACATATATCGCAAAATCAACAAAATGTAGTTTTCGCATTTTTTTATGTGTACATTTTAAATATATCTTTATTTATCTTTATTTATTTTATTTATCTCTTTATTTTATCTCTGTAATTTTTTTTTAATTTTTACATGCTAAAGAATATTTCTTATTTTAAATAAGAAAATTACTAAAATTAATCGATATATCTTGTGATGAATTTGCAATAAAAGCAGTTTCTCTTTTCCCTTGTTTTAAAACTGAAATATCTTATATAATTGTAACACATATGGTTGCTACGCTAGCTGTTCTGAATAGTCTACATATTAAAATATACAGAGTGCTGTTTTGAGGTGTTCATGAAAATTGTATTATAGTTTTCGCTTATTTTGTGTATGCTAGTCATGAGAAGTTTATAATCTTAATAAATCCAACATACTAAATATATTAAAATCGACTGAAAAACTTTAACAGGAAATAATGGGGAAAAGATCCAAGCTAACAAAGTTATTCTTGGAGGAGATGCATGTATCAAGTCGATAATTTATTTTGTATCTTTCATTGATTCTGTTCTTAATATCACCGATAGATTTGCATTGAAATGCTCAAACTAATAGAATGTTCCCACTAACGTATAATAATGGATCAAAAGCCACTGAGATTTTAGCTTAAATTTTGTATAGCATTTGAAACATGAAATGGAAGGTTTTCGTCTTGAATTAATTTATTATAAACTGAGAGAGTGCATGACCATATAGCGGGATGTTTGAAAGTAAAACAAAGTAGTATAGTTAATTATTTCTGGACTCCATGCATTATTCTCCTGAAACTTTAGTAATTATGACCGTTTACTTGCTATTGAATTTGAAAAAATATTTTGCCCAAATGAGGATACTATGTATTTATTCGATATTCACTAATTTGAAATTATCAAGAATATCCAGAATAAATTAACACTAAATATTCGTAATGATCCAAAGATGTTATAATTGAAAATTTTGAAATTTAATTTATTTTTAGACTTATTTTTAGAAGAACTTTAATGAAAGTTTTAAAATGTGGTAATTAGGTTAATAATTCTTGTGAAATTACATTAAAATAAAATATTTTTATTATTATTTCATTATTATTCCTTTTTATTATTAAAAAAATGTACTCTGAATAGTTGTCTTTAAGACTTTTGCCAGAAAACTTACAGATAGCGTCTGAAAATGGCATTTATAAAAAAAAAAAAAAAAAAAAAAAAACTTGCATTTTAATTCTCAGAACGGAAATATTTCGTATAAGTTTGTCCAAATGTTTTCATTTTGTTTTTCCAGTTACAAAAATAGACACATCTTAAAAGGACGAAGCGATTTATATAAATCAAACCATCTACACTGTAAAAAAAAATCTGTAATCTTACAGATGTAAAGTGGCCGAAATCTGTATGGTTACAAATATTTTATCTGTACACTGTACAAGAAAAAATGTAAATCTACAAAACTAATTTTTGTAAAGTTACAGAAATCTGTAACTTTACAAACGAATCTACTAAAATTACAGTTATCTTACTAAAATTTTATCTGTAACCTGGGTTGCAGCTACATGAAAAATTCTTGGAATCCCAGTATCCTAAAAAATTCTTAATAATCTTACAGATTATTTGATTTTCAGTGCAAATCTGTATCTGTTAGATAAATTTTTGTTGTTGCCATTACATAAAAAGTTCTAGGAATCCCAGTTTCCTAGAAAATTTTTCGTATCCTTACAGTTTTTTTTTTTTTACAGTGTACCAAGACGAACTTTTCGAAATTTTACAGAAGCATGTTGATGTTTCAAAGAGCTCTATAAGCGATTATATGTTTTTCCGCTATTTCAAGTACACTTTTAAAAATAAAAATTCGTTGCTAATTTAATTTTCTTATGTCTAGAATAGAAAAAAATACACACATTCAGAAATAGTAAATAAGTTAAAATCTACAAGTTACAGTTAGATATAATAAATAATTCTATTTCGATGCACAATTATTAATTTATTCACTTCGAAACACGAGGGTTGCTTTGAAAGTAGAGCCTTCGAATTTTCCAAACAAAACACAATAAATACAAAATATCAAGATTTCTCATTTTAAAAAGTTTTAGTTACATGGCGATATTTTTTTATCGATTTTACTAACATCTATATATACACATTTTCAATGATGAGTGAAATTTTGGATGTCTCGCTCGGAAAAAATTGCCAACATTTAAATAATAAACATAATCTGTAAACTTCTATATGCACTTTACCAACACGTTTCAATTTTGGTGAAAGTAAATTAAAGAAAAATAAACCATGCATTGCTGACACATTTGTACAATGTGGATAGTATTTGATGTATTAAAAAACAAATCAGCGAATATCAAAAGGATATTGTGCATTGACTTTATCGCAGAGCCTTCAAATCAGTTATAAGGTTAACGAAACACGTTGTTGATTATTATTATACCCGTGATGGATGTGTCTTAATTCATTGCTACAGGAACTATCTAGAAAAAAGGTACTTGCTTAGCAAAACGATGTCTTGAGACTTAAACTAGGTTATTTTATGTGTACGCCACTGTTTGTCTGAAAAGAAACTCTGAAATCATTTTCGAAGCATCCCTCGTGTGATCCACATTTAAATTAAAATAAAAATATGTAACAATATGAAAAAAATAAAATATTCCTTATATACCTTGTGATTTCCTTCTTCCTTTTCTACCTCTATCCATTGTATCTTCTCCAGATTCTTGGCTAGATGACAAAGGCGTACCTTCACTATCTCTAAGCATACTTTCATACCCACTGCTGGTGCCGGAAAATTGCTGAGTTTTCGTTCCTTTGAGAAGCAGTTCTTTTGCTTCCCTTGGTTCTATGCTATTTACACTACTTTCACTCCCATGTCCACTACTCGTCCTTTGATGATGATGGTGATGATGATGATGATGGTGACTAACATGAACTTGTGGTAATTTATGATATGGAGATGCGATAGTACCAGATATACTTGCATGCCTCATGCACTGATATTGTTCACTGTCCGTAAAATCTGTAAAAACTGTGTCCCCACTATCCACACATGTACTTGGAGAGCTGGTACTCCTACAAATACTTTTTGTTTTTTGTGACTTTCTATCTTGAGATGATTTTTGTTTGTGTGACGATTGTTTGTTTTTGGGGGAAAATTGTTTGTCTTTCTGTTTTATCGTAGCACAGCAAGTAGTGGTAACACCTGAAGTGCTACTACTTGTTGGACTTGACCGGGCTGTATTTTTTGTGCTGGCGTTATTCACAGTTCTTTTATTGTTAGGAACGTTCCCGTTGCTACCATGAAATTTATTCCCAGAACCCCTTGAAGGAGAATTAGTATGAGCAGATGATCTGTGAGTCATTTTTGAAGGTGATGAAATTAAAGAGGATTCTTTGCTCCAGAGTGAAGACGTTGAAGACTGACTTAAAGGCTGTTGAGAATGAACATTTTGAACATCACCAACTTTTGATTTATTTCTGTATAATCTTGATTTTGCAGAATTACTTGGTGATTGTCCAACTGTTAATTGTGTAGTATCTATATTTTTATTTGTATGGTGTTTGGAACTTTGCTTTGAATCACTGCGTTTTGAAATGTCATTTTGATCGGAAGATTTTTTTGAGTCCCTCCTATCAAGGGTTTTTGTTTTAAGCTCGTGTTTTGTTTCCGAAGATTTTTGATTTCTGTTTAAAGATTCAGATATATTATAATTAGTTTCTTTTTGTAGACTACTTGAAGATACATTTTTATTAACTCGAGATAGTGAGTTCGTATGCCGTGGTGAACTAGGCACAACTGAATCCTCCTGTATAAAGGATTCAATTGAATTTCTATTAGACGAACTAGGAGAATTTTTAAAATTGCCGTTTTCCGTAACATTTTCTGATCTTTGCGTTTCCATTCTATTTAATAAAACGGATTTTTCTTGATCAAAAGACAAAGGCGGTACAATTTGTGTCGGTTTCACCACAGAATATTGCTCGAGAAACGGTGGAACTTTTTGAATTTTTTTATAAAATGCTTCTAATTTTAAACCATTCATGGGTTTTATATTTGCTCTGTAGTCATATTTATCAAGATCAAGATCAGCAGGTTCACTCTGAGTACTAGTTATATCAGCCTGTGATAAATCCTCCATGCTGGAATCGCGACTATTACACAGCATTTCTGACATTGTATAACGAGATCCTGCTGAAGGTATCCTATTTACAGAACATGTTTTAAAAATTGACTCTACAGGAGTTTGATTTCGCGTTCTAGTTAAAGGTTGTATAAGCTCACGTAACTTAGCAATTCTTTCTAGTTTGTCGTTTATTTCACTATTTGTAGATGTTATATCTTCGAGAGTTCTACGTTCTCGTTGTTGTTGCTCTTTAATTCGTTGGAACATATTACCATATAAAAGATGCCATGTTACAGCACTTCTTCCTCTTAAACCTTCTCTTGTATCCGGAACACTAATACTGTCAAGATCTACGCTGACTGACCGTGAATCAGTAAATGAGGAAGCTAAATTTAAATCTTCTTCGCTAAGAATTCTCAATGGGTGATTTTTACTATCATAGCCACTTTGATCGACTTCTGGTAGAGGGTTTTCAGACGATCTAGATTTGCACAGTTTCCAGTATTCAGCTAAAATCTCTTCTTCTGTGACTTGCATGCAAGAATCAACCATTGGGACAGGCTCATCGGGTTCCACAACTTCGATTGTTTCAACATAATCCTCATAATTTTCTTGTAATTTACTATTAGATCCTTGAAGACCTTGGATGTCATTCTGACTAATATGCAAAATATGTAAATCAGAATCATATCCACTTGCTTCAGCATTCTCTTCATTATCTGTTTCATCAACATCTGCTGAATTGCTTGCACTGTCTGCATGATCATCGTCATCCATTTCACTTTGAAAATCAAAATTTTCTACAGAATGATTTTCTTTTAACGTCTCACTTTTATTTGAACTAAGGCCACTTCTTTTATCTTTCGTTGAAAATTTCCCGTCTTTCACAGTAGGATCATTCCCAGAGTCACTGATGCCTTTATGAACATCACCACCTGAATCACTTTTCTCAGCATCATCAGGAGGATAATCAATCCAAACCTCACTGTTTTTCTTCTTCGTTGTAGTCTGAGATTGATGGGAATGCTCTTCTATCCACCTTCGAATCATGTTTTGTTTGTGATGATCCATAAAGCCGTACATATTGGGCGGTCCATCAACCCACTGCTCTTTCTGAAGCTGATGTAGTGTTTTAGAATCAAATTTTGGTTTGGTAAAACGTGGACCATCAATCCAAGTTTCATCACTTGGGGGTTTCACTGATTTGGTGGGTGTACCTTTGTTACTTGTCTGTTCTGCATCGGTTCCTTGATCTTGTTTGGATTGTGATGCTCTGTGTTTGGTTTTCTTTTGTGCGTGTATGGGACTATTCTGTGCAGATTTTGAGCAATGTCCAAATATTTCGGCTTGTGTTTGAGTACTAGCTGGTTGATGCCTCTGCAACAATGGTGATCCTTTTGTAGTTTGTTGTAATTTTTCGGCTTTAGTAGGTTTTATTAAAGTTTGGTGATGTCCAGCTCCGTCAGAAGAATGCAGATGGGTAGAAGATTTGTCTTCTGTCTTTCGTTGATCTTCATTTGCATTTTTGCTAAAAGAATTGTGCCTTTTTCTCTCTAGTGTTGATGATTCATTCTTAGCTTGAGGCTGTGATTGTGGTTTAGCTTTAGGAACTATAGGTAGAGAAGTAGGGGGACCCTCATTATCCGTAAAGTCTATCTCTTTGTGATTAAGATGACCCACATAGATAACCGTGTCACATGACTGTTCACTGCTTGATGTGTAATCAGGATCACTACTGCCAGATTTCACATTATCCTCAGCATGCATACGGACATAGGGACGGACACAGACACCTTTATCATCTGAATTTTCCATAGGCACGTTCGGATACTAAAAAAGAGAAATATTATTCATTAATTTAATTTTACTATTATATTTGACAACATAAAATTATATTGACAATTAATAATGCGAGTTTAAAGTTTTAAATAAAGAAGAAAAGATTCATTATTTAAATAATTATTCGAGTAAATATCATAAGTAGAATACTTTACAACCGAATATAATAACAAATTATGCTCCAAGCAGTAATATAAAACACTGTCAGACATATCTGTAATGAACACCGTAAAGGAACACCGTAATGAAGCGTCTGGAGTTAACACCTAAGTAAATAACTTTAAGTTAGGCAAGGACACCTACCTAAGACACCTAAGAGATTGCTATAGGTGCAGATAACAAAAATTTTTAAGGAACCATTCACTCTTAAACCCAAATATTCCAGTCACAATCAGGGCTTAATTTTTAAAGGAAATCAAGAAACAACGGAGAAACAAAGCGAATTTCGTTAAAAGATTGCATAAGAAAATCTAATTTTATAAAATGGATCGGAAAAACGGATGCTTTATTATGGGTTTAATTATGTTTGATAATGTTTAAGGAATATTATTAACAGAAAAGAAGTAACCCCTGTGAATCTAAATTTAAATGTTCCTGTATGGAACTATATAAATCCTGTAAGACAAATAATGTTATCAGATGCTCATAATTCTACTTCAAAAATAAGTTTAGAAAGAGCTAAATGGAACTTAAATATAAAAAAATTCAGTTTTTTCATTTAAAATTTACAATATTATCTCTAAATATACTAATCATTCATTTGATCGGCATTAAACCAAAATGTTTTGATTCAAGCCAAAAATCCAAATGCCTTCATGAAATAAATAAAATACTCAAAAAAATTAGTTTAATAACATTGTTGAAAAATTTTAACTAAGAATATGACTAAAAGTATTTTTGTAAAAGTTGAAAAAGTTTCCGGTGCCTTTCATATAATTTTTTGGCACTACTCTGTTATCCCGTCGACCAAAATACTATCGCCAAATTATAAGATTAAATGCCAATAATGAATGATCGTGAATGTTCATTTCAATGACATTAAATACGATACACGTGTTTAAAACATCATTGAGTGATTTTTATTTCGACTTTTTATTTGTATTATTATTAATATTCTACTAATTATTTGTTTTTTATTATTATTTAAAATAAAAATTACGTCAATATGTATAATTTGGCTATTAGTTTGGCGATTTGTATAATTTGGCGAAATCGGTCGATGGGATAACAGAGTAGTATAATTTTTTTTATTGTTTTATAATTCGGATTAATAACCATAAAATATTAACATACCTTAATCTTTTTTCTTCTCATCCTATGCACCCTCGATGCAAGCTGGATGGTTCCAAGAATCTCTGAGTAGTGACTTGGCTGTGATGACACGTGAGCGATCATTGCGACACGGCAGGTCAAGCTGCTCATTGCTTCTTTTAATAGTTGCGTCAACTTACTCTCTCTGCAAGAAAAAATAATTTATATTAATCCTCAGCAACGTATATCAATTTTATTATATATGAAATAGTTTACCATAATTATAATATGTCGCAAACATTCCCCCCCTTTATTATTATCGATTGGAATTATTTTGTGTGGCCCTGTAAATGAATAATAGCTTTATTATCACCGCATACTTTATAGAATGCATATTTTATTTCACCTCGTAGATGCATATAAATTTTAATATGTTTGACAGGGTGTAACATCTTTAAAATCCCTTTGATACGATTTTTCCCATAGGCCGTAATGTAATGGAAAACTTTTGACTCTCCCTGTAAATAAACTAATCATAGTAAAAAGTTCCTTCTCAATAGGGTTCGTGCTAGGGTAAACATCAATAACATATAAACATTTCATAGCAATCCGAATATATTTACGGGAGTTAGAGCGCGGACAGACGGACATCTGGTCAGACGGACAGACAAACCGAATGCATAAGCACTTTTCAACTTTTTTGGAAAGTGTTAAAAAGCAGGGAAACATTAACAGATGTAAATTATTTAAAGATAAAAAATCAATATTTGACAACACAACAATCATTTGAAAAACTATATAAACATTATCCTTTTCAGACAGCAGGATTTATTTATATACTTTTTATAATGCAAGTTATGGATTTATTTTAAATAACGGATACTCAAGAAAGATCAAACAACGAAAAAAGTGAAATTTTATTTTTTGAATATAAAATTTGATGATATATGGGGAATCAAAGAGTACATTTTTTATAATTCCTTTGGATCGCTTTGGATTCGCAGAACGATATTATTTAAAGATTTGACTTATTTAAAGATTTCCATTAAGCAGAACGATATTATTTAAATATTCGACTTATTTAAAGATTTTCATTCAGCAGAACGATATTATTTAAAGATTCGACTTATTGAAAGTTTTCCATTAAGCAAAGATTACTATTATACAGATTTCCATTAACCCACTTTTACTATTCTTAAAAATGGGATTTATTTAAATAGATTGTAGATTCGATTTATTTAAAGTTTTCGACTCAACAGAACGATATTTTTTAAAGAATCGACTTATTTACAGATTTCCATTCAGCAGAACAATATTATTTAAAGATTCGACTTATTTAAAGATTTCCATTCATCAGAACGATATTATTTAAAGATTTGACTTATTTAAAGATTTCCATTCAGCAGAACGATATTATAAAGATTTGACTTATTTAAAGATTTCCATTAAGCAGAACGATATTATTTAAAGATTCGACTTATTTAAAGATTTCCATTAAGCAGAACGATATTATTTAAATATTCGACTTATTTAAAGATTTTCATTCAGCAGAACGATATTATTTAAAGATTCGACTTATTGAAAGTTTTCCATTAAGCAAAGATTACTATTATATAGATTTCCATTAACCCACTTTTACTATTCTTAAAAATGGGATTTATTTAAATAGATTGCAGATTCGATTTATTTAAAGTTTTCGACTCAACAGAACGATATTATTTAAAGAATCGACTTATTTACAGATTTCCATTCAGCAGAACAATATTATTTAAAGATTCGACTTATTTAAAGATTTCCATTCATCAGAACGATATTATTTAAAGATTTGACTTATTTAAAGATTTCCATTCAGCAGAACGATATTATAAAGATTTGACTTATTTAAAGATTTCCATTAAGCAGAACGATATTATTTAAAGATTCGACTTATTTAAAGATTTCCATTAAGCAGAACGATATTATTTAAAGATTCGACTTATTGAAAGTTTTCCATTAAGCAAAGATTACTATTATACAGATTTCCATTAACCCACTTTTACTATTCTTAAAAATGGGATTTATTTAAATAGATTGTAGATTCGATTTATTTAAAGTTTTCGACTCAGCAGAACGATATTATTTAAAGATTTCCATTCAGCAGACCGATATTATTTAAAGATTCGACTTATTTACAGATTTCCATTCAGCAGAACCATATTATTTAAAGATTCGACTTATTTAAGGATTTCCATTCATCAGAACGATATTATTTAAAGATTTGACTTGTTTAAAGATTTCCATTCAACAGAACGATATTATAAAGATTTGACTTATTTAAAGATTTCCATTAAGCAGAACGATATTATTTAAAGATTCGACTTATTTAAAGATTTCCATTAAGCAGAACGATATTATTTAAAGATTCGACTTATTTAAAGATTTTCATTCAGCAGAACGATATTATTTAAAGATTCGACTTATTTAAAGATTTCCATTAAGCAAAAATTGCTATTATACAGATTTCCACTAACCCACTTTTACTATTCTTTAAAATGGGATATGTAAATATTTTTATCACTTATTATTTTATAATAGTTAAAAAAGTACCATTTTCGATAAAATTTATTAGATAAAAAGAAACAAATGGGTGCAAACAAACATTTTTCTTGAAAGAATAAAATTTATAGTACTTAGTAGTTTTTGTAAATTTATTATGTTTCTTAGATATTTAAATTTGTGTTTTAGCCAAACAACTTTTGAAGTGACAAATATATTTTTATTTTAAATAATTAAGTAAAATACTGATAGTTAAAGTAATTGGAAAGTATTCAAGCTTAATAAAAAACTAACCGCAGTCTATGGAATTACTGAAACAATAAAAAAAATAACAGTAGAATCATAAAACTTTAGATTTTAGGTTGTTGCACTCAAATTTCATGTTTTGCAGGACTTCAAGCGTCTATAGGCAATATGTAGTTCTATAATCACCATTATAGTGCTGTTGAATCAACGATGTATAAATTAAAACTTTTTGCAGTTCACCGTGCAAAATCCAGGCTAGAAAATATTTTACCTGTCTATCTCGTTTACATAATAGCATCATGATGACTTACTTGTAAGGCACGTGTTTCTGTCCATTGAAAAGAGCAAGTATAACATTTCCTAGGGCAGATAAAGATAAGCACCCTCCGTCTCGAGGTTTTGACGTTATCTTGTCACAGCTTCCAAGATCAAATAAATGCAATCGACTTCGGCCACCAGCAACTAAAATTATAATTACTTATATTAGCATAGTGGAAATAAAACTATTCCATTCAGTCATCCATAAAAGGCATTATTAGATAAAATTTTAGGTTGCACATTTGCAATATACATAAATTCATTCTAAGGATACTAATGTTGATGCACTAGGTAAAATAATTGCACTTTTATATGTTATAGTAAATTTCATATTATAAAGAAACACAGGATATTGATTTCCAGTGCCTATGAATATTTTAAATCAAATTTTATAACCAAAATTCCAAACACACTTGATGAAGCTATATTATTTATTAAGAATACTTTATAAAAATGAGAAAATAAATGAAATTTAAAAATAAATGTAAGTTAAATTTTCAGTTTTTTTTTTTTTTAAATATTCTTAAGTTTGCATGTTTTGCATTATAAACGGGATACATAGCATCTATTTTATTTCTTTTTCCCTATAAAAAACAGAGTGTGAAATATTATATGCATGAGTAAAAGTGGTTATTAATGTGGAGATATTCAACCCGTCATTGGGTTTTATGATGAGATAACTTCTTTCCTTTTAACTGAAGCAAAATTGTTAGTGACAATTACATTTTTAGTTTAAATTATTATTTGCATCATAACCCATTTGAGAAATTTCTTTTTTATTCAAAATTCCCAAAAAGGGATTTCTAGTTAAAGTAATCAGGGAACTTCTGACACTAAATAAAGCAAAAATTCACATTCAGTATTTCTAGAATTTTTTGAATTTCGGGATCTCTGCATAAAAATAAAATTTTATTAGTACTGGTATATTTGTCCTAATGGTGCAAATGAGATAGATAAAATCTCTTTAATGTAAAAAGTGATACTTCCCAATAAATTTAAAATTAAAACCCAAGAAATGGTAAAACAATTTCATGTAACTTTATCCTTTCATAAATTTAACAAACTGTGATGTAAAGAAAATATTCTTAAAATATCAATTCAATATTTTTAAACAGTTTAACTTAATTTCTGAAAATAAATATTTATATTTATTTGATATTTAAAAAATGTGCTCAGTATGGTATCATGTAAATCTTTTATGCAAGGCAAATCTATCAGTAACTTGTCTTGTATCTATAAATAACCACTTGAAGTCATTTTGATTAATGACAAAAAGTTATATGTAGATACTGACGAATAACTAGAATTATTCGTAATTTATCAGCAATTCCACCATTGATCTGTCACTTTAGTTGATTGAAAATGTGATAATCATACCTTTTTGTTTTATTTGTCAAAGCATGTGCAGCAATATACGCAGCAACGTATATTAAACTTTATAAATTAAATTGATGAATCGTATATACGGTGAGCCATAGATACCCATTACTAGTAATCATTAGGATTAATACATGCAGTTCAATTACATAACTACTCATAAACACTTGATTAAATTATTTTTTCTTTTGCTTTTCCTAGAATGTGAAGTATTAAAGTAGACATTTTGCAAAGGTAAAAGCAGTTTGTCAAAACCAAAAATTAATCTACATTAAATAGACACCATTTGTGAAAATTTTGAATGTAAACATTTTTTAAAGTAATCACTAATGCTTATAAAGAAAATTAAAATTTAATGAAAAACGAGTACAAAATATTATATAAACCAGAATAAATCATAATATAAAGTACAATATCAAACTAAAGTATGTATTCTGAACTTGAGAATTTAAAATTATTTATGCAGTCTTTTGCCTGTGAAGTGATAAAAATAATTTACATTGAAAAGCATGAAAATATGCGTATGTCAGGGTATGGTCAATTTTTGAGACTCATCGATTATGATTTAACCCAATAAAGCTACTACGAATACTGTGAATTACATGCATTTTTATACGTTCATTAGTTCTACTGCCAAAAGTCAGGAAAAATCAGTCATTGAATGAGTCTGAAGAAATTTAAGGATAAGAATGTGTCTGAAGAAATGTTAAGGATAAGAATTCATCTGAATAAAAGTTAATGATATTTTAAGATTACGTTTTTGATATTTGGTACAAGTGAACGGAGTATTAAAGAGCAAAAAACTCTATAGTGCATATTATGACATGATAGAAAAATTAATGCTATTTTTCTATTCTGTTATAAGCATGTGAATTACATGCATTTTTATAAGTTCATTAGTTCTTTCTTTTAAATGGAAATGCAATCTTACCTCCACCTTTGCCTCCTTTTTCCACTCTATATTGATAAAGATTTAATGTGAACAAAAAATGGGAATTTCTTCCTTCATCATCCCCATCTAGAAAAGAAAATATATTTTAGTTGAAAAATTAACATCTTGATTTTATAACAATATTACAAAGTTAAATAATTCGAAATGTAAATTAAAGTCAATAGAAAAATTAATGTACAATTAGAAATGACAGTGGTTTGTTTGCTTTAGAGGCATAGAAGAAAAAATGCATGGAATTCTTTGAAAAAACAGAGTTGAAGATAGGTGTGAAGGGGAATAACTACAAAAGATCTTAGAAAAATCCTAGTTCAAGATTTATACTCGTATAAAAACAGAAGAACGATGACCCAGACATCATAAAGTGACATCTTTAAAATAGCCTAGGGATTCAAGTTAATATATATTCTGTGGATTTTTAAAAATGCCTTGTAAACAATCAGTTTCCTCAGCCTATGCCCCTTTTCTCATCTCTGCGAAAGGTGGTGATTCGCTGAAACATCCAGTGAATGATGGTGGATCCAACTAAACACCAGGCGGCCAAAACTTTTATGTCTAGTTTCTTTAAAATGTTAAAGGCAACTAACTTCTTCCCAGAGGACTTTGCAACAGCACCTCTCCAATTAATTATTAGGGTTCTGCAATGGAAACCCTCAGGTTTGATCCCTGTAAACTGTCCATGTAGCCCTTCGTCTTTTTTCATTTTGTTGGAATGAGAAAGTTTTAAAGAATATTGCTCATTGACTACTTGTATATCCACTAGAACGACTTTATCATGCTGGTAGATCACAAGATCTGGAATTAAAATAGAGTTCTGAATTTTAAAACGAGGTTCGCGATCGCGGAACTGTCATTCCGCGATCCTGCGAAATCCTTTGAACCTAATCGACGAGTGCGTTATGTCTCTTAATTCTCCCAAAATGGGAGTGGTGGTATTGTTGGAGAACATGATTCAATGTCTTCTCCGATTCAGCTGCTATCAGACTCTCCAATTTTTAGAGAGACCTACTTTTTATTTAATTTTTCCTCCAACTTTTCAGCGTAGAAAATGAAAATAAGTCTGCATTTGTCGTTTCTAAAATTAGAGGCAAAACCAGTTCTATTGTTACCAGTTTATTATACATCTCTCTTTCTCGCTTGAAATTTTATGATCAGTGTTTCAGTATCTCTGGATATTAACATCTTTTGAAAGTTCTATTTATACAAAAACAGTACTTTGTATCTCTTATAAGTATTTTTTTTAAACATTATATCAAAACTATTTTTTGTTTATAATTCTGTTTCAGCTTGGTGACAGCATCAGTCATCTTGGTAGATGGGAAATGAATGAAGTCGAAAATCGCCTGTGTCTGATTGGCTGAAATGTTGGAAGTTGAATGAAAAGTCGTGGCTAGCAGAGTCTTTTTTAAAGAAATGGTAAAAAAGTTGAAATATTGCTGTTTGTCATCACACTAGAAGTTGAGACGATTTCTCGCAGAGAATCTACTAAAATTACTCAAGAGTTGTCTCAAAAATCGCTCGTAAAGTTGTTGAATATGATAGCAATGTAACGATCAATCTCAGGAACGCCCATCCTACGATCGAGTGTCAGATTTAAGATAGCGAAGCACCGTAATCCCAGCCTTATAAAAAAATACTTATAAATGTAAAGGACATTATTTGGACATTTATTAGATAAAAAAGAGAAAAGGTAAATAAAGAAAAAATGCAATATAAATGTATGTCCTCTATAAAAACCGTCTAAGTAACATAATTGGAACAGTTGAGTGATTAGCCTTGGGATATTTAATGATATTCTCATAAATTACATCTACAAGATTTATAGGATCCATTTAAAACGATATTTGGGCAATTGTGGTAGTCTGGCAACAACCAACAACTGTAAAAAAAGCATGAAAAACTATCATTTTTTTATTTATTACAATCATTCTTTCTCTCAATCAAAGCCAATTGAGCTATTAAGATTTTTCCTCATTATTTTTATTTTACTCACAGTTTAACCTATATTTTTTAGTTCAATTATGGCTGTTTTGCTTTTTACGTTAGTTCTTTATATGAATATATGAACTGAAATACGCATGTTTTACGATTACAGCAAGTAGGTGCTTACATAGGAGATGATATCTTTAAATATGGTTTTTACTTAGAATGCTTATTTCACTTAATACATGTAGTTCTTAATAATACGTAGTTTTAGATTGTCATATTTTTGGTTTTCAAGCAAAATAGATAATCACAATTTCAAGGATATATTTAATGAATATCTGCGACCATACATGAACTAAAATTACAATATTTCTGTTTTACTGTTTTGTGATTTTCGTAAGAAAAACATTAACAATAAGTGTAAATAATTCAAAAGTCTATTTAAAGCATTATTCTCATCAAATAAAGTATTTCACTGTTTGATTATTTCCATTATAACTCTTTAAGGCAGATAAAGAATTTTTTTTGAGTATTTTCTTGATACATATAATTTTTAAGGGCCGTTTTTAATTACTAAAATAATGTTTATGACGCTAAATATTAATCTATAGTAGTGCTACCCTTTTTTTTACAAATGTTGAATTCACCATAATGGGGATAGATTTAAATTCCATTTTATTACTATTATTATTATTATTATTTACGAGTATTATTAGCAGTATTTTTCCATCCTGTTTTCTATATCTTTAGATAATCATTTTGTAATTTTCATTTAATTTTCTTTATCTTTTTTGTGGCTGAATTAAGTTTTGCTGCTACATAATGATAAAAATTGTAAATGGTAAATATTTATTACACGACTTAAAAATTTTGTTTCACGAGAAAATCTATCTGTATGAAACACTGTTGTATTAAAACGAATTCTTTTCTAATTTTTATATAATTTTCGAAACAATGGCAACAATAAAAGTATTAAGTGATAAAAGTAATAAATGATTTAAAAGGCTTTCAAAAGCATTATTCTCTTCAGAATAAATCATTGATTATTTTCATCAAAACTATTTAGGACACGTAATGAAATTTTATTGAGTATTTTTTCTATGCCTATATTTTTTCGAAAGAGTACCTACTAATAACTGGAACAACGTTTATGAGGCTAAATAATAATACATATTAGTGGTTCCTTTTTTACCGAAGTTAGATTCACCAAAATAAAGATTAACACTTTCTTCTTTTTTTATTATTTATTATTAGCAGTATTTTCCATTATGATTCCTACATCTTTATGGAATCAAGTTTTAATTTTCATTTAATTTCCTTTAACTTTTTATTAGTCAATTATATTTTGTTTCTACATAATGGTGAAAGAAAAAACTATTCTCTGAGTAAATATTTATTGCATGTTCTTAAAAATTCGGTTTCTTGAGAGAAAAAAAATCTAAGTATATGAAATACTGTTCTATAAAAGCAAATAAATCGAAAACTTTACGGAAGAAATTTCTTTAAATTTTTCCTGCTTTTAATAGTATAAATAACGATCAGTGCTACAAACCATTAAGTAGTAAGCTATCAATAAAAAAAATCTATAATAAATTCTGCCATATAGTTAATTATACATGGGACACAGTTTTTACTAAAACAATAACATAATTTACTTTTTTTCAGTATGGGAGAGACTCCGCTGTAAAGCAATTACGGAAATTTCACGAAATTTATTGGCTTTTCATAACAAAAGTAACATTTACGGACGCTATTATTTCTTTAAAACAATTATTTTTATTTTACGGCTTTTTTCTGTGCAGTGATTAAAATTACGTTTATTATTATTTTTTTTTTTTTTACATTATTCAACTGAAGTTTAACTTTTTGTTATAATAAAATCTATCATACACTGTATCTGCTAGAAAATTTTAATCCCGGTAACGTATTAACATTAAAATTGCTTAAATATTTTAAAAAATACATTTTTGCTATCAAAACCCCGAAAATCTCATTGAAAACTAATGACAGACGATTTTGAGGAACTGAGGTGAGATCAACTTCATTACTAGCTAAAGGAATGTATCTCTTCTAGAGGGGTTTCATGTATGTCTAACGTTATTATGTATTCTACGTTATATCAAATGTTATAATACATAATATGTGTTTATTTAGTTATCATGAGTAGCCATAACATAAATACACAAATCTGAACACATCCTTTACATTGTACTTTATTTCTGAGTAGTAATTTTTGCGCTATTTAAATACAAGAGCTTCGCCGTTCATAGCATTGCAAATTGATTAACAAAGAAATTAAAACAGGATAGTGTAACACAGTACTCAAAGTTACTTTTTGCCCCAATAAACTTCATTTTAAGGATATTTTTCTAAATGCTAAGTATTTTATAGAAAGATATATTTTCTTTTTAATTCTACTTCAACTAAATTTCAAAAGTGGTTGCCTTTTTAAAAGTTTCATATATAATTTAGAAAAAGTATACATACAATTTTATCGATATCGATGGGGTAAAATCAGACTATGTTAATTATATTAAGGTAAAGACTTATGATTTTTTTTTTGTCGTAGGTTAATATAAGACTTCACGATGTGAGTGGGAAAATATGCAAGAAAGTAACAAATAACAATTAAAGTACCAAAACATTTGAAAGTAACACCGCTGTGAAGATAATTTTACAAGCTTAAGGGGACTTATATGGTAGGGAAAAAAAATGTAGAATCCCATGTTATCCTACGGAGAAATTACTTACATTTCTTATTCATTTAAAATTAGAGATTTCAACAATATATATTTTTTTTTCAGGAAGTAGATAGGAAGTTTCTTTATCCCACGTTAAGCTCCAAATTTTAATATCTTTTCCCAGTTATAAATTCCAAATGAATAAAGACTATTTTTTTTTTAACATTTAGGAATTTTTCAAATTTAAACACGAATTTTAAAATATCCATAATTATCTTTAAAATATTTTAAACTCACAGAAGGAAAAACAAGTTTCCTATCTACGTGCTGAAAAAAATATTACTGAAAACTCCAAATTTGAATCAACTAAAAGGATAAGTATTTTTCTCATAGAAAAACATGAGATTCCCATCATTTTTTTTTCGGCATCAAATAAGTCCCTTTAAAGGTAGGTGTGTTGGAAATGAAGTTGCTTATATATTTTCATAAATAGTATCGAATTGGTTGAGTTTTTTTTTTTTAATTAAACAAACGAGTCTTATCTCTTCACTGCACCGTGTGCCACATCTGGCACATACCTAAAAATATTATAATTCTCATTATTTCCATGAATTTGACAAATAGAATCACTATATTTGATCAAGATCAGTCTAGAATAAAACAACACTTTTTTTGTTCATGTCAGATGGCTACATTTGACAAAGATTAGAATTTGTTCTTCGGAAACAAACAAACAAACAAACAAAAATTAATCAAGCTATTAAGGCAAAATTTAACTTTATTAGTTTTACTGAATTCTTAAAAGTACTAATGCAAAGAAAGTTGCATAGTGTTAAGCAGATAGATCTAATTGATCTAAACCCATTTAATTGCAAAATAAAGCAATACAATGTTTAAAAGCCCTAATTGTGTACATGTGGTACACGCCATAAAATATGAAATTTTTGTTGAAGATTTGAAGTTTTTTATATATATTTTTGGTACTACTTGGTTATCCCGTCGACCAATTCCGCCAAATTGTAGAAATCGCCAAACTCATAGCCAAATTTTACATATTGACATAATTTTCATTTTAAATATAGAGAAAAAATATATAACTAGTAGAATATTAATAAAAATGCAAATAAAAAGTCGAAATAAAAATCACTTAATGGTGTTTTAAACACGTGTATTGAATTTAATGTCATTGAATTTGACATTTACGATCATCCGTTATTGGCATTGAATCTTATAGTTTGGCGATGGTTTTTTGGTCGAGAAGAAAACCAAATAGTACCATTTTTTCCATTATTAGACCGATATACAGATTTCAAATGTACATATTTTTTTCATAAAAGTTGAAGAAAACGGGCAGTGAAGGGTTAAGATGCTTGCCTATTTTTATTTTTATTTTTAACTATTTATAAAATAAGAAACCTTGCAAACATTATAAAATATTATATAAGACTTCTTTAAAACTTTTAAAATGGGCATAAAATTAAAATGCATTATAAAAGTTCGAAAATTATACCTCTTGTTCTCGCTGCCAAAGCAGCGTCTAGTAGAAAAGCAGCTTTTTCGGCCGTGGGAGCTCTTAGCTCGCTCTGGTTGATAAGTTGAGCCCCAAAGATAGGATCATCCCTCAGATATACTCCTGGGGAAGTTCCACTTCCCTCCGTACCTTACATGAAATAAATAAAACATATTTCGTAAACAGAAAATGAATCAATGAATTGAATTTCATTTCAATTTCATCAGATTCTAGAAAAGATATTATTTAGTAATTATATAATAAAGCAAAAGCATGTCTATGAATAATGCTGATGTCATATTGACGATGGTAACTACTGAGTAATAGATTTGTCTTCTAGTACACTTTTTTAAACTCTTGAGATCTAATATATCCTATAGGATATACATCTTTAAAAACAAATCACTTTTAGAAATAGTTTTTATGATTTTTCGAAAATATTCATCGCTCACTTTTTAATTTGCTTGATACTTATAAATAAATATTAATTTATAATAAACACAGTATAATTTAAATATAAATGTAACTTAAGTATGCAGTAGTATAATTTTTTTTACTTTACTTAAAGCTAAAAATACTTTTGAATTGTACTGTTCACAAATTTTCCTTTACTTAAAAAAAAGGAAAAAAAAAACTTTTTTTGAATTTTTTATAAAAACCAGAATAAATATTTTAATAACCCAAAATTACTTTTTTGATTCAAATTTTCAATTTTAAGTTTCATTTAAAAATGATAGTTTTCTTTCTAGAAAATAAAATAAATTGGCAAATAAATAAATAAGGCACCGAATGACCAGATGGTTAAGCGAACATGAATATTATTGTTTATTATTTGCAAAATAACTTGAAGTATTTAAAAAGCATACGAAATAAATATTGATTTTTTAAATTATTAGAACGAAAAAGATGAAAAAAAGCTTTAAAAATTCGAGTTTTCTCAAGGTTTTAATTTTTTTTTTATTATTTTAATGATAAGTAAAATAATAAAAAACAACAAAACTAAACAAATAAATTTATGCTGAATGAAAGCTAATATAGATTGTAGTCTGTTCAATAAAAAAATATAAGGCACAAATACAAAAATTGAACTAACTCTAAAAAGGCATATTATTCCGAATTTTTAATACAAGCTCATCTCAAAAACAATAAAATTGTCTTTGTTTATTTATTAGTACATAAGTTATATTGAGACTCAATTGAAGTTAAAATTACATTAATCAAGATTACCATAGGTGAATCAAAATCTTAAAGACATGTTTTGCGATTGAAATATTTGTAGTAAATATCAAAATTCCTTATTGTGAAATTATTATGTTTATACTAAAATCATTTCCATCGAAACTCTATTATTACAAAAAAAATTAAATTACAATGTTTGCAATAAATGGTGAAATACTCCTAAGAGAATATTGGTGTGATATTGACAGAGTAAAAATGTAGCGATGTTTGGATACTTCTTCCTTTCGATACTACAAACAATAGATAATGAAAACAATATCACTCAATCGTATTTAGCTGCTAGTATTTTATTTGGTTTAAACAATGTAAAACATTTACTTTTAAATAAACACTTTCGATATCTGAGTATATTAAAAAGAAAATTGGCATGTAGGATATTCGTAAACTATTTTCACATGTAAGAGAGACATTATAATCCATCAAGGTCAGCATTTTTTTATATAAAAATCAACCTATTTATTTAAAGAAAAATGCAGTGCATCGCATTGCAAATAGAATGAAAATAGTTATACATAATTTTAAGAAATATGAAGTTAATTTATCGAAACTTTAAAAGGTTAACTTTTTTTTTTTTTTTTTGAGCAAGCTATGATGGCATGACGAGTGCTGCAAATGGCAAACATTCTCATTAAATGAATACCGAACTAAATACTTCACAATTACGAATGAAGAGGGAAATACATAGATTGTTACCTACCATATAACAATGTACTTTAGTTATGATCTCTTAATATTTCGCAAAAAACCAAATTACATTTTTATTATTTTTTTTTCATTTTGCTAAATTATTTCCATTCTTTTTGAAGTAGGTAAAAAAATAGGTTCTTGGAATGAATATTTTTGTGTGAATAAGAAAAGTACAAATATTATTAACTACACAAAAACAGTATATCTTTACGAGTATTACTGTTTCTCTATGTACTATGTAATAATAGTTTGAGAATACCCTGTAATTTATTGATGTTATAAACAGCTTTAAATTATCTACCTGCAGCATATTCGGATAGAAGATCCCTTAAAACTTCATTCCTACCAGAAAGCTCTAATGCAGAAGCTCGTACTGAAAACCGTGCACCAGTTTTCTGTCTTTGTTCGTATATTAGTCGGAAGAGCCAAGATATCGCACATGGCATCACACCAAGATCTTGTACAGAGTCACTGCTTCCAACCATGGTGTGTGTTTTACCTAGAAGTGTATTAATAATGACAGAACCAATGTTAGTCAAAATCTCAGTGGGTAAGTACAAAAAATGTATAGAGCTGAATACAGGCAAAAAATACACAAACATGGCTTTCTACAATGTTAAAAAAATATAACTGTTAACAATATTTTACTTAATTGTGAAAATATTTTTTCTTTCATTTTCGGCGTACAGTTCGTGAATCAAATAAACTTGCTTTTAAGACCAGATAAACATTTTTTAATGTTGCTTAACCTGTACCACGTAAAAACACATTAAATTTTACGAGTGAAAATTTCTAAGTCTAAATATGTTTATTTGTTTTACGGATTATGCGCGGGAAATCTGAGCATGTCCACCCTTTTTAGTTGGAACTATTTTTTTCCTCTCAAATGTATAAAGCGTGGAGAAAAAAAATGGACCTAATATTATAGGTATTTACATTTTAGAGATCAGTCAAATTCTAACTACATAATTATAATTCCTTTTAAATGGTAACAATAGTCAAAATAATAAGAAAAAAGAAAATTTAAATTGTTTATGATGTTTAGCGCCTTAAATAGTGACATTCTTTCCATGTCATTTTCATCCAAATAAAATTACTGTAGACAAAAAACTGTATAGCTTTTTAGGCTTAATTTTAAATATAGAGCCCGGATATAAGGGAAAATAGCTCAAAGAAAAACAAGATAACTCGAATTTGGCTTAATCTGAACAGCCTTTTACAGCGCGTTATGCGTTAACGTACAATTTTTAGAGAAAAATAATTCATAAAATATGTTTGAATGAGCAAGAATTTGTATGAAACAATATTTTATATTGTGTTTTTCAACTTTATAAAAAAAAAAAAAAATCAGAAAACTTAGTTTAATTATTTTATTATAATATTAAATATTTTATAGCGTGATTAAAAAGGCATTTTCATTCAATATTATCTAATTTACCACAATAATTTTTCTTAGCAACTAAAAGTAAAATCGTTAGAGATATATCTACTTTCGATTAAATAAATTCTAAAAATGTATTTTACATGAATTATATCTCAAAACATTTAATACTATCTAATCATTACGTAATATATTATCATATATGTAATATATTATCATATTGCACAATTTTTCTATTAGCCTCTTTCAGTTAAATTTTAGTAAGCTATACACACACAAAAAAAGAACTTATTTAAGTTGTTTTTTTCCATTAAAATCATTAGAGAAGTATGTATATTTGACTCTATTAGTACTTAAAATATACTTTACATGAGTTAAATCTCAAAATATTTATTACAATTTAATCATTATATAATATATTATTATACTGCACACTTTTTTCATTTCAATTTTAGTATACAACAGAAACACAAAAAAGACCTTTTTTAAGCTGTTTGTTTCATAGGCAAATTTTTCTTTTTATTTTTTTCAACCGCATGATATAAAACATTACCCTGAAAGAAAATATTTATTACTGCACAGCATAGACGACCATAAGCAAAGCAAACCACCGCCTTGAGCAATATCTTGTTTTACAAAGAATATTATTTAGCCGAGCCCAGACAATAGCTCCTAAACATATTAAAGTAAATAGGGTCTAGAAACTTTTGAAAAGAATGCCCATTTGTTAGTATTGTAAAAGCTGATCCCTTGGCAGAACGTTTGATCTCTTGCAGCGCTATGTATCGTAAGTAAATGCGCAAACTTTGAAAAGCTAAGGACGTATTTACTAAAACGGATAATGTTTTGTTTACGAAATTGAGTTTTGCTGCTATTATAGGAGGGTTTACAGAGGCACAAAAGAAATTGCGGTATTTTGAAATGGTGTTTTGGCAACACCTAAAAATATTATCATATGGTAAACATGGATATTTTGTCATTAAGGGATAACGACAAAATTTATTCTTTTTTTTTTCCTAAAAATGTTTTGGGATTATTAGTTCATTATTTAAAAATTGATAAAACTTAGATCATTATGAAAGTGGTTGAAAATGTTATATAGAACAAATGTATTTTTTAATGTACTGATGATAAATACACATATAGCTTATTGAAAAAAAATACGATTATAAATATAACTTAAGAAATGTTTATTCGTCAATCAATTGTCCGAAAGCTAGTACCACAATGAAGAATTAACGATGAAAATTATCGGTTAAATAATACTGGGCGGTTTGTTACATGGTTTGACAAAATGCAGATTCTAAAACATTAAAATTATTGTGAATTGTTATGACTCAATTATAAATTAGTTTCATGCCTAATGTGTAGTTGCTTCTTTTTAATGCCAGACCCAATAAAAGATGAGTTTTAAATTTCATTTCAAGAATTCATTCCAGTGCCAAATTAAGCTTAACATGAAATTGATTGGAAATAGTTATTTGGTTTTGCTTCAAATACTTAGCTATATCCATTAGCCTTGCTTCATTCAGGAAATAGCTAGTCTAAGTTTATTATAATTAAACATATTAAGTGCATTAGATTTTTAAAAGAAGAGATAATGACCAACTGATCTTTAAAATCTTTAAAAAGAATGTGAAATTGTTTTTTTCCCATTCAATTATGTGAAAATTTTATCATTCAATGTCCTTTGAATGAAGCTACGTATTTCTTTTTTCTTTCTTACTCTAAGCATTAAAGCCTATTAGACAAAGTATTAATATAATAAACTATAAACATTTTATAGATTTCAAACTATAAATGACAGTTCATAAAGTTCAGTAACTATAAAGGTCAGTTCATTTTCGAAATCGTGCCCTTACGGACGCATGTCTCCTACAACTGATGACGAGCTGCATTGTTTTTAGTTCGAAACACCTCCTGCTTAGATTATTATCTTATGGTAACTTTAAAAAAAATTATTATTAATATTAAGTATCACTAATATATTCATCACTAGCATATCATTTGGCTATAAATGACAGTTGAAAAATTGGTTTGCACACATAATAATTGCAGCGATAAAAATGAGACATATTTAATGTAAGTAATACTACTTTTATAATATTAATATGATTAATGATTATCAATTATTTATAAATATTTATAAATTTGAAAAAAGCTATTCTGCAAAATAAAAATAAAATGTACACTAATAATATTATTTAAAAGTTCGAATGTCTTATGTATGAAATCAAACTCTACTGTTAATTGTAAAATTATTAAATAATGTTTATGAATTGAGCAGTGATACAACGAAAACAGTGTCATTCTAAATAATGGAAGGCCTCATTGTATGACACGTTTCCGTTAGTTCCGTTCATCGGTCAAATCATTTGATTGTTGAATATTACTAGGGATGCACCGAATAGTGATTTTGGCCGAATACCGAATGCCGAATATTCGGCCGACAGGTGAACCGAATACCGAATATTCGGCTTACCGAATAGTAATTGTTGGGCCGAATACCGAATATTCGGCCAGCCGAATAGTTAACTATTCGGCCGAATACCGAATATTCGGCTTTCCAAATATTTTTTATATTTCAAAATTTAAAGGTATTAAAATGTTA
Organism: Maratus speculifer; assembly: GCA_964019185.1. Taxonomy (NCBI): domain Eukaryota; kingdom Metazoa; phylum Arthropoda; class Arachnida; order Araneae; family Salticidae; genus Maratus; species Maratus speculifer. The sequence goes on from OZ025291.1 coordinate 325,797,490, forward strand.
CTTTTTAAAACAGTTTTATATAATATTTAATAAAAGAAACTTACATTTTGATAAACAAGAGCTTTTTGTATTGAAAAAAATCTGGCTTGAGTTATTTAAGAAGCGCAACTATGAAACTTTAATTAATAAAATTTTCTACGAATCAAAACAAACATTTTAAAATCAAATAATGAAAAAATGGCCGAAGAAAAATTTTACAGTCTGATAATTGTCCTTTTTTAAAAAAGGACTCAAGGCAGATCAATTTAACTCAAGGCAGATTTTTTTTCAATATAAAGTACAAATACTTTCAACTTAATTCTGAATAAAGGTATGTTTGGCTCATAGTTCTTTTCTTATGAATGGTGGTATTTTCTACCCTTCTCATCATATCATACTTTACAGAAACCAAAGCATGTGAGTTGAAAATATGTTATCTTATTTATTGTTAATGTAATAAACGAACACACAAGTTTTGACCTAGAGTGAGATGAAATACAATGTACTTATGACTCGATAAGTTGATTATGGTTTCATGAACAAAATTTGTCTGCCTTGATAGCTATTACTAATCTCAAGTTTTTTTTTTTCTTTCAAAGAACTTATTTGGGGAAAAGCAAGAAACAGGTTATTTACTAAACAAGATTTAGAAACTTGTATTAGCACATAATTTATTCCTAAGGAGAATCCTAATAAATCACCATTTTAATCCTTCTAATGGTTAATTTTCTTAAGTTACACTTTACAAACAGCAAATAAATAATGTAAAAACATTCTATTTTATTTAAAAATGATTTTGTTTCTAAATATTTTAAATATAAATTAAAAAATTGACAGTTAAAAGTAGAAATAGTAAAAAGTTTTTAAAAGGTTTTATTAAGTATTGGATTCGGCCGAATACTTTGATATTCGGCCATACCGAATATTCGGCAGGCCGAATAGTTTCATATTCGGCCAAGCCGAATATTCGGCTTAACCGAATAGTTTCATATTCGGCCGAACCGAATATTCGGTAACATGGCCGAATAGGCCGAATACCAAATAGATACCGAATATTCGGTGCATCCCTAAATATTACAATGAATTTAGTTCAATTTGCTTAGAAATACTTCTATAAAATGCTACTTTCATGCTACAATGATTGTCTGATTGCAGTTATTTAAACCCTAAATATAATATTTTAATTTACAATAAAATAAGTTTATGTTTGCATAAACAGAATAAAGGCTCCCAAAAACGCACGGTAATATAGTTTTATTTAAAAGTTAGAATGTCTTATGTATGGAACCAAACTCTACTGTTAATTGTAAAACTATTAAATGATTTTTATGAATTAAGCAGTGATTCAGCGAAAACAGTGTCATTCTAAATAATGGAAAGCCTCATTGTATGACTCATTTCCGTCAGTTCCATTCATCTGTCAAATCATTTAATTGTTGAATGTTATAATGAGTTTAGTTCAATTTGCTTAAAAATACTTCTATAAAACGCTATTTTCACTCTACAATGATTGCCTGGTTGTAATTATTTAATCCCTAAACTTAATACTTTAATTTTCAATAAAATAAATTTATGTTTGCATGAATAGAATAAAGGTTTCCAAATAGTAAAATTTAAATGTTAAAAGTATTATTCGTAGGTATTTATATATTTTAAAAGAGTTTTTAATTTTACGTGCGCTATAAAAAAAAAGTAATTATGCAGGTTAAACAGGTAGTTAGACCTTGATTAAAAAACAAAAATAGTTTATTAACTTAGGAAAATACGATAACATTTCCCAAGATACTCACGATTCCTAAAAGCGTGCATTATCTTTCGAAACCTCTTGAAAATCTCTGAACGAAATTTTCATATTTTAAAGGCACATACATAAACACAAAGTATCTTTTGCTGACACAGTTTTTCACAAATAATTCTCAGATAATTTAATAGTTATTAATACCGTTTATTAGTTATTATTAATACCGCTAATAGTTATTTTAGCCGTATTATAGATTTTCAGAATACTATCGATTCTCATGCAATCATCTTTATATTGAACAAACAACAACTACAAACAAACATGATAAATTAGCATTAAAATTGAAGTTATTTTGTTAATCTTCCTCTTATAAATTCAGTTATGCAGCTGAAAAAGTTGACTGAAAATTAATAACATTCTAAAAACCGATGTTCTGTTTTGAAGAAATTTTACTAATGTAATTTAGTAGTACTTTACTTTTGCACCATCAACACTACTTCCAAAGGTTTCTTTAAATCAGTAAAAGAAAAAAAAATACTTTTATAAATTGTTTTCTTAATATCGAAAATATGTTGTTTCCTATGGTTTCTGGAGATAAGTAGCTCTTTTCTGGACGGTGGTCTAACTTGAAAGAATTTATTATAGGTTATGTATTTTTACTATATTTTCGTATGTTAAGAGACATTTCTCTCTTTTTTTTTTTTTTTTTTTAACAATGCATACTGTTATCCGTAAAAAGTATTGTCTTACAAATAAAACAACTAAATCAGTTTCACTGTGATTTTAAAATTATTATTATTTTTTTATTAAATATATATATATATGTATAGTATTTTAAAAGAGAAGCTATCTTAAAATGCTTCTGTATGGAAACTTTTATAATTGTCAAATTTTGTGGAGAACTTTTCAACTTAAAAAAATTACTTATGTCAACTTTAATAATGTATTTTTTTAGTATTAAAAATACTTTTAATTTTTTCTATAATATTCACATTTTTAATTATTTTATAATGCTCACAAAAAATATATTTATGTTATTATTTTATAAATTTACTTTGTAACTCATGCAGCGTTTTTACAATTAATTATAATTTTCAAACACTTGATAATATTTAAATATTCTTTAAACCAGGGATGCAGATAACCCTAAATTTCATACATCGCTTCAATTTAAAAAAAATATTGTGAGTAAAATTAATATTTTTTATCTTTATATTTCACAAAAACATATTGTATATTTTTAAATGTCCTTTGTATCGCATACGATAACGATCAACTTTTATTATTTTAAACTTATCCATTCAATTTTTTACTACCTGTAAGCATGTATTTAAATTTTTTTCCAGCCAAAAGCGATTTAATGAAATTTCCATAACTACTTTATATACCCAATTTTCTTGAAGAATTCAATCACCATTTACATGGCAAAATTATTCAGTTGGGACCAAAAGTTGTTGATTTATTTGGTGGCTTGATGCTCATGACTGGTGATTCTATATCCTCACATTTTCACACCGCCAGGGAGAAAAACATCTCATCTCATCCTGGGAAAAATTGTCTTTTTTATGGCGTTTTTGGCAATTTAAGTATTTTGACGAAGCGCCAGAGTATAATTCAGCGATAGAAGTATCTGCCGCCAAAACTTTAATGACACTATTTTTTGACAAAAAGATATTTCCTCAAAGCGTCGGGTCTTAAAGTATGAGGATATTAATGTCAAAACTTTATACATGTACCTGGGACGTAAAGTGAGGTGTTCTGAATTACTATAAAACGAAAGTTATTTGTATTGAGAGGTATTAGTTAAAATTAAATGCTATAATTTATCTAAAGAATTGAATATTTTTATTATAAATAATATAAAATTTAAAGATATGCTGCGTTTTAAATACTATTATTGATCGACTTTGGGGTATTTCTAATTAATTTGTCATAATTTTCTAAAATCGTTTTTGTATATTCAGAAATAATTATTCATAAAAGTTAGAATATATGGTAATATGGACTTACAATAAAGTATGAATTGCACTGTTTTAGTTTTATATTTCAAAGTTTCACCTCATCGTGAAAAAAAAAAATGTCTTTTTTTATGGGACTTTTTGCAATTTAAGTGTTTGAGAAACATCAGAGTATAATTCAGCAATAGAAGTATCTGCCGACAAAACTTTAATGACACTATTTTTTGACAAAAAGATATTTCCTCGAAGCGTCGGGTCTTAAAGTATGGGATATTAATGTTAAAACTTTATACATGTACCTGCGATGTAAAATGAAAAGTTTTGAATTACAATTAAACGAAAGCCATTTACATCAAGATGAATTAGTTGAAGTTAAATGCTTTCATTTATCTTGAGAATTGAATTTTTTTTATTATAAATTTTATGTAATAAAAGTAATGTTGTGTTTTTAAATAGTATTATTGATCGGCTTTAGGTTATTACTAATTTATTTGCATTTAGTGACTATAGAAGGTAAGAGAAAATTGAAGAGCAATTAAAAACCTCAGCACAATACCTAATTTGGAATGACCGTAGACAAAAAGGCATCCATCAGTTCCTCCAACAACAGCTTGTATTACATCAGGCAAAGACGTTGAGCAAACCTCCGCCTGTAAAATATATTTTCGTGTAAGTTTTTATAATTGCTTTGAGTTGTAAATAAAAATAAAAACTAATGACAGAATTCAGTTTTTACCTTGTTTTTAACACAAAATATACAATATGAACATTAAAATATCCAGTTTTACTTAAAAGACAATTAAGATAATCAAATAGAGATGATAATAGCTAATTTTATTTTAAAAATATCTTACTACTTTCAAGCCTTATCCAGGATCTTCTTCAGAGAATATTTTTGTTTATTTATAGAATTATATGATTTCGTTTTGAAAATGAACGAGCCAATAATTATTACGGTTGAAATTAGAAGTAGTTTTTTGGGTTAAATTTAATGAGAGAAGATGCATATTATTATTAATTGCGGTCAATTTACTTTATTATTTTTTCAAGTGGTCAATTGGTCAATTCGTCAGTTTACTTTAAATTATTTCTGTGATTATTCGCCACTTTTAATTTTTATATGCGTGGCTTGAAGATTAAATTAATATTGTTTGAGGTGAAAAAAGATAAAAAGAAATATTTAACTGTCGTATCATAAATTTTAATTTGAGATTTTAAACTTATTTATTTTGAGAAAAAGGGCGTATAAAAATTTATAGTACAACACTTAAATATTTCTCTTTACCTTTTTCTTCTCAAGCACTACTAATTCAATCTTCAAGCCACGGAATTAAAAATGAAAAGTGACGAATGAATGCAGAGTGCAATAATATAATAAATGGACTGCAATTAATAATTATATATATATACACTATCTACCAAAAAGTATTTGTACACTTTCAGTTTTTGACATTTTGTCAAATATTTAAAAATATACTGGTCGGATTCTTCTGGAACTTCAGAAATATAAAGATTATGTTTCACTTTATATTTATTTACATTCATTTGTTAAGCGGGTAATTAGGGGGCCGGCAAAAAAACAAAGAATAATAGAAATATTTGGGATCGCCCTGTACATGAAAATGCACGAAACGACTTATCGCTTTAGAATACAGATATATGAATACAATAGAATATGTACACTAATTTTTGTGAGAATAGCATGTATATTTATGGCGATAGAGCTATTTTTTTGAAAAATTCAAAAAATTCTGGTATGTTTTTTGTTTATATCATGCTGGGTTTATGACCAAATTTAACGCAAATTTCAGAAAAATTGGCAAAATACAGTAGAAAAAATGTAGCGCAATTGGAATATAAATATATTAAATATTTTATGAAATATGAGTAGTTTTATGCAATAATTTTTATCTGCGCATGCGCGAACGATAAAAACAATTCTTTTACATCATTTAATAGTCAATTCTATGGAGTAACTTATAAAAAAAATCCAATGAAATATCGTGAAAATTCAAAAAGATATCATTATTATAAGTAAGCTGTTTTTACATTGCTCTCTAAAAACGGTTGAATGATAAGGGATTCTCCACAAATTGACATTTTTTATTAACTGACTTTTAGGAAAAAATTAGTACTATTTAATGAATACAATATTGCTGCTAATAAGTATCTTGACACCTGTGATAGAAAAGGAAAAGGGCTTTTATTCTTTCCATCACAGATGTCAAGATACTTATTAACAGAAATATTGTATTAGATATTGTATACATTAAATACTAATTTTTTCCTAAAAGTCAGTCAATAAAAAATGTCAATTTGTGAAGAATCCCTTATCATTCAGCCGTTTTTAGAGAGCAATGTAAAAACAGCTTACTTATAATAATGATATCTTTTTGAATTTTCACGATATTTCATTGGATTTTTTTTATAAGTTACTCCATAGAATTGACTATTAAATGATGTAAAAGAATTGTTTTTATCGTTCGCGCATGCGCAGATAAAAATTATTTCATAAAACTACTCATATTTCATAAAATATTTAATATATTTATATTCCAATTGCGCTACATTTTTTCTACTGCATTTTGCCAATTTTTCTGAAATTTGCGTTAAATTTGGTCAAAAATCCAGCATGATATAAACAAAAAACATACCAGAATTTTTTGAATTTTTCAAAAAAAATCGCTCTATTGCCATAAATATACATGCTATTCTCACAAAAATTAGTGTACATATTCTACTGTATTCATATATTTGTATTCTAAAGCGATAAGTCGTTTCGTGCATTTTCATATACAGGGCGATCCCAAATATTTCTATTATTCTTTGTTTTTTGCCGGCCCCCTAATTAACCGCTTAACAAATGAATGTAAATAAATATAAAGTGAAACATAATCTTTATATTTCTGAAGTTCCAGAAGAATCCGACTAGTATATTTTTAAATATTTGACAAAATGTCAAAAACTGAAAGTGTACAAATACTTTTTGGTAGATAGTGTATATATATATTCTCTCTTTAAGTTTATCGAAAAAACTATTTCTACTTTCATCTGTAATAATTATTGGCTTGTTCATTTTCAAAACAACATCATGTATTTGCACAAATAAACAAAAATATTATCTGAGGAAGAGGCCTATTAAGGCTTGAAAATACTAAGATGTTTTGAGTAAAATTAACTATTAACATATCTGTTTGATTCTTTTAATTGCCTTTTAAGTAAAACTGAATAATTTAGTGTTTGCATTATATATTTTGCTTTCTAGTTGTTATAAAATACTCAAAGTAAAAATTTGCGTAAGTCAGTTATTCGAAACATTTGAAAGTATCTATCGTTAGATCAGGCGTATAACGCGCTCTTTTAACACTAAGAATAAAATCAAAATTTACAGGTGAGCGTTTATACTCCAAATAGTATAAAAATTATATATTTAAATGAAAAGGAAAAGTTGAGCAAGAAATAAATTAACTTTCAGAATTAATAAACTTTAATAAATAACTACAATAATGATTTTATTTGTATGAGTTGATTCAATTAGGGTTTAGTAGGTAAGAGGAAAATATAATTTTTCATATAATGAGTAAAATGTGTTAGAAAACATTTTTAATATTCTTACTTGTCGCTACATTGTACCATTCTTTGAAAGATCAGGAAAATTTTTGTAATGTATGAATCCAAGGTGAGAGTATAACAATAGTACATATACACTATATTGCCATTGATTATGGGACACTTGCGAATTTAGACATTTTACTAAATATCTAAAAAAATACATGGGGAATCATCTCGAAACTCTTAGTGTATAAATATAATAGTATACGTCATACATCTCCTTGAAGATTTTTTACCGAAACTCCATAGGGGACCGTCAACAAATTAAAAAAGAATGAATATCTTTTGAATAACCCTGTCAAAACTAATGTAGCAAAAGCGCTCAAACTCTAGATTATGATTGAATGCCTTATTGTAATACACTGTGTTCATTTTTATGTAAATAGCATGCATACTCGCAGAGTAATTAAGGTTTTTGTAAAAATGGTCCCAAATTTTTCCAAGTTTTTTCCTTATAATTTTCAAAGTTCTTAATATAAAATAATATTTTTTTTAGAAAATATGACAAACAACATTGCACACAGTACCCTGTAATCAGAATTAAAAAATAATGAAAATTGCATACAAAATGAGTTGGTTTATTAAATAATTTTTTACTGCGCATGCGTCAACGATATCGAAATTTCATTTGCATATTATGTTAGCTAAATGTATAGAGCAACTTTTGTGAAAGTCACAAAATCATAACTTGACAATTCTGAAAATAATCGTCAATTGAATAAGTTGAAAATCCGTTATTCTCAAAATGAAGCAAAAACAAGAGGGGTTATATCCATATATTCATTGATTAGTGTCAATATAGAATACACAATACGGGATGTTACGACTACTTTTGGATAAAATCCCTCATTTTTTTGCTTCATTTTGGAAACAACGGATTTTGTCCTTTTTCTATAGACGATTACTTTCAGAATTTTCAAGCTATAATTTTGAGACTTTTACAAAAGTTGCTCTATACATTTAGCTAACATAATATGCAAATGAAATTTTGATATCTTTGACGCATGCGCAGTAAAACATTATTTAGTAAACCTACTCATTTTTCATACAATTTTTATTATTTTTTAATTCTGATTACAGGGTACTGTGTGCAATGTTGTTTGTCATATTTTCTGAAAAAAAAAATATCATTTTATATTAAGAACTCTGAAAATTATAAGGGAAAAACTTAGAAAAATTTGGGGCCATTTTTATAAAAACCTTAATTACTCTGCGAATATGCATGCTATTTGCATAAAAATGAACACGGTGTATTACAATAAGGCATTCAATCATAATCTAGAGTTTGAGCGCTTTTGCTACATTAGTTTTGACAGGGTTATTCAAAAGATATTCATTCTTTTTTAATTTGTTGACGGTCCCCTATGGAGTTTCGGGAAAAAATCTTCACGGAAATGTATGACTTGTACTATTATATTTATACACTAAGAGTTTCGAGATGATTCCTCATGTATTTTTCTAGATATTTAGTAAAATGTCTAAAATCGCAAGTGTCCCATAATCAATGGCAATATAGTGTATTTCAGGTTTCTTTGTAAAGAATAAGGTGCACGTTATACAGCGAATATACCTTAAAGTAGAAAAATCCAGCCTCAAATCTGAGGTGCACCTTATGCTACACCGGCGCGCATTATATGCCAAATTTTGCGGGGATTTTTTAAAGGAAAACATTCGCACTTTTGAGAATTTCCGAAAATATAGATGCTCACTTCAATTACTTAAATTTACTCCAGAAAATATCGTTAATTGTTCTCTAATTAAAAAAAACAATAACAAGAGCAGAATGTTTAATCTTCAATTATAACACGAAAAGATGAAAGGAAATCAAATAATGCTTTCAATTTCTTTGAATTATTTTTTTTAATTCACAGCATATTAAAGAGGTTTTTGTTAGATTTTCAATTAAATCTGTCATGCAGCAGTTTACAGCATTTATTTAAATTAAACAAAACAAAACAAAACAAAAAAAAAAAAAAAAAAAAAAAAAAAAAAGCATTTAAATATGAAAACAATTCAATTACTATCGAGCAGTTTGAAGTAATTTGTACATTCGTAATTTATAGCTTAATGTTCAAAATTAAAAAAATATTTAATTGTAATTAACTCACTAAATGATTCTTCAAAGAAAAATTGATTTTATGATTCATTTATATCTGCAGATGAAACACGTACTGTAAAAGAATAAAATTAATAAAGTGACAGTTTTTTTTTTCTTTTGATCTCTATAATGAAACAGAGATTCAAAATACAATTACAGTGATATAATAAAATGTTTCTTTTTTTTCTAGTAATTTATTGAAACTTTTTGTTTTATTTTCTACTTTAGACTACTACTTTGTGTAAGATTTTTGACAAGAAAAGCCCCCCCTCCCCCCCAAAAAAAAGAAAGAATAATATATAAATCTCTAAATAGTAATTTTTGATTTGTTAATTTTTAACTCATTTGAGTTTAAATTTATATTAAATATGAATAACATGTTATAAACTACTTTTTTTTTGCTTATAATTGAAAATTTAATTGATAAAAATACGAAACATTGTAAACATTTTCTTTGTAATGATTTGATCGCATTGCTCATTTTAATTTCCTTAAAAGAATTCTTTTATAAATTGATTGCCGAAAACATTTTCTTTAAATAAATGATTGAAGTTTGGAATATTAGTTTTACATATTTTTGTGAATGATGATACGTAATCAATGATTACATTGATACATGCTTAAAACAATTGAACAATCATAACAAATGACAATAAATATTGTGCATTTCATTTTAAATGCAGTTATTAAAAGTTGTTTTTAACATGAACCTTAACAAAATATAATCATTAATTCCATACATAGTTATAAAAAAAAAAACTATGAAATTAAAAATTATTAAAAAATATTAAAATGCAATCGAGATATCTTTGTAAGTTTCTTCCATAAGATTATTAGTTGTAAACTGGTCTTTTCATTTGAATGAAGTAGCGTCTTAACGAAAAAATCTGATAAATCACCTGAGAGTCATCGGGTGAAAAGATGGCATCAAAGGCGAACATCTTAGGTGCTGACACCCCCGCTGTCCTGCGTTCGGCGGGCGACGTAGGAGCTCCTCCAGATGAGAGATCATACACTGTAATTTGTTTCTTCCTACTATCTATATTGAGAAATGAAGAATTCAGTTCTCCACTTTCCCCTTTAATTCGAAGCATTACTTTTACCTAAATTAAAAAATAAATAAGTAATCAAAAATGCATCGGAATTAAAACAAAAAAGGTACACAAAACATGTAACAAAATGACATCTTGTAGTAATATATATTATTTCTATTTGCTTAAAAGGCGTAATAAAGATTTTAAAATCAGAAAAATAGTTTTATTTTGTTCACTTTTCAACTCATCACATAGTCATTTTCAAAACAAACTAAAAATGATGTTCCAAAATTACACCTAAATAAATAAATAAATAAATAATAATGATAATAATAATAATAATAATAATTAATAATTTTTAATTTGTTTTAGAAAAGACTGTGAAATGAGTTGAAACATGTCAACAAAATAAAAAAAAAATTCTGTTTTTAAAATCTTCATTACATCTTTTAAGAATTGGAAATAAGATATACAAAACTTTAGAAGAAGGCTTTACTTTAAATGAATGAAATATAAATAAGCGATATTTGTTTTTTTCAATTCATATCTACATACACAGATACATGAGAGACATTTATGTGTATTAACTGATGAAAATTAGCATAAAATTTTAAATGATTTGTATATTTCCAAATACACTTATGAATCTATATATTATGGCTTACAGTTAAAGCATGCTTTCACGAATGGAATACAATAGACAGGAGAAAATTAGAAACTTGTAATAGGGCAGTCGGAATCATCCACGCAAAATCTTCTGACACATTCATTAATATACATATTTAAATATAAAAGCGTCAATTTATATCAAATAACAATTTACGTAATTTAGAAGAAAGCAGTTTCCATTTTTCAATGCATATATTACATTTTGAGTGACAAACGATTGCTTTCACATAAAAACTGTTCTCGGATGATGGTATCGGGAAAATTGGCTAAAATAGCAACACTAAAAGCAATTTTTAAATCATAGAATGACTTTGGGAATGATATTTATTAAAGAACGAAAAAAAGTATTACATTTCATAGTCTTTGAATATGAAAATCAGCTAAAATTAAAATTTACCTCGTAAATGTTCCAAAAAGATTCAGAATGCTTTAGGAAGTTGTGAGTTTGGGTTTGAAAAACAATGAGATTTAATTAAAAGTACTGTTGATTTAAAAATTCGCTTTCAAAAATTGACAACTGTCGAACGGAATATCTCCGGAATAGCTCAAAGATCACAATGTTAAGTTAGATTGAAAGAAGTTTCGCCGAATTAATTTAGCCACAGACATGAGAGTTTCTTTTCCTAATCGGTTATGTGAATGGCAATAAGGAATATTTTTGCAAATAATTCTTGCGTTAGACATTGCGAAATGCCTAGAATTTCGATGTATAAGCGTACGTTTTATTCTAAGTATGCAGTATTATCGTTCGCCATAAAAGAGATAGTCCATCTGCATCAATGTTATTGAATTAAGATCCGGAATAACCAAAGTCCATGTCAAAGAAATCCAACAGAGCAAAATCTGTGTGTCATGCAGGTCACGAATGTGGTCTATTCTGATAAATTTCTCATTTATGCCAGTATTTCCAATATCCCAGGCACCCCGCAACAGAAATCTCTAATGAGTGTTTCGTTTCGGGTTGAATACTGTAAAAAAAAAAAAAAAAAAAAAATCTGTATTTTATAACAAAAAGGTGATGGTACCCCAGCAACCAACATACTTTGTACTGATGTGAGATAGCAAAAGAGAGTACCAAATTTCTTATGTCTGAAGAAACTTGCATTGCTATTGGCTGCGTGGTGCGCGTGACGAAAAAAATTTTATTGTTAAAGGTACATACAAATATTATACAGGCATACAAACAACAAATACAATAAACCGAACTGGAGTGAAAAAAAAATTATCAGAGCCAGGAATCGAACCCGAGACCACAGCATTCCAGGCTGTTGCTCTAACCACTGAGCTTCAAATAGAGATACATATTTTATAACCACCATGTATATATGTTTCTATACATCTAAAACACATGAGTGTGAATATTTAGAAAAAAATATGCTTATAAATTAAAATATGCTTATAAATTATTCCCGCCTTTTAAACATTGGGTAAATACTTTGCCAAGAGCATTTTTCAAAATAGATAAGATACGAAATTATTGAATAAATTATGTACTTAAAAAAATGCAAACATTGCAGCTAAAAGAAACAAACTTGCTCAGACTATATAAGTAACAAAAACTTCTAACATGAATTTAAAAAACGTACTTATGGCCTTTTAAATTTAAAAAATCATGTACCCATGCAATTATCAGAAAATATTTAAAATGAAAGTCATTTTATTTTCAAAATAAAAAAAAGTACTCTGTTCTTTTTACGCGTCGTTTTAAAAAAAAGCCAATTTTCAAAAACAGAAAAATAAAACATTCTAGAATTTCATATCTATACCAATAAAAAAAATGGTAATGTAATTTTCATTGAAAAATTAATTTTCTTCAAATTTCATTGAAAAATCAATTTTTCCGTCATTTCGTTCGACACTTGCAGTTCGTAGAGCTTTCATACCGCGCACTACTTCAATAAGCGATTCACCTCCCGAATCTGACTTATTACATAGAAAACACAAATCAGCCATATTTCTTGAAATTGTACGTCCGTAGTTACCAAGAATTTTTGTAATTTTGAATTGAAGATGGAAAAAGTAGAGTTAAAACAATGCTTTCAGAGAAATAAGTTCATTGATAAACATTAAATACACGTATTTCAAAGTAAGAAGAAACAAATAAAATCCTTTGATCAGGAGCGAAAAAAGATATTGTCAAATGTCCTCATGAATAAAAACTAATCAAATGAATAAGTTTGTTTTTGTATGCCATTTCTTATTCAGCAGAAAAGTGTTCGATCGAGATTGATTTATTTTACACAATGTTGAAACGCAATAAAATTTATTTGTATTCTCTTAAATTCTTTACTGACAACCGTAATAAACAGAAAGTACTCAGATTGAAATATACTAGATGATTTTTATAAATGTATTTAATGTAAGTGATTATGGTATGTTGAATTACTAATAATTTTGAATTTAGAGAAAAAAATAACACAAGAAGGAAAAAACATGCGTGGTACATAAATTGTTCCATAGTTTCTTCTAATGTAGAAATAAAAATTTACAGTAATATTGATACATTTAATTAAAAGAAAATAATTTACTCATTAAAAGTATTTTAAAATACTTATTTTAATGTAAGATGACATATTTCATGGCACATAGTCAGAATAAAGTTTTCCGAATGAGTTGTTAAACAAAACCTTCTGTGTGATCTGCGATCATATTTAACCATTTTTTTTCCTTTCTTTTCCTTTCTTTTATTTATTTATTTATTTATTTATTAGCAGAGTAAACAGTAAAGCAATTTCCAATACATAATTTCAATGTGTTTAGTTTTCTTCAAGTTTCCCTCTTTGTATTTTCGAATTCATACTCTGTAAAAAAAATCCGTTAAATTTACGGCAAAAAATTGTCGTTAGCAATGTTGCCAGCAGTTTTTGCTTTAAAAATTGCAGTAAAATTAGATGTAATAAAAAAAATTACATCTAATTTTACTGCAATTTTTACGCAAAACCTGCTAGCAACATTGCTGCCAGCAGTTTTTGCCATAAATATAACGGATTTTTTTTTTTTTGCAGTGTGGTAGAACATACATTAACTTTAAGAATTTAATTTTTTTTTAAAATTGGAAATTCGAAAAATAATTAAATAAATAAAACTTATAAGGGATTAATATAGGCAATGTTCATTATTGAATTGACTATGATATACAGGGTGGTTAGTTATTAACGTCAGGTGTTCAGAGCTTTCTAGCGAGTAAAGTTTTGGTCAAAATATAACCAAATTTGATCAGCATACATAGTAGACCATGGAATTTCGAATTCATAAAAAAAATTTAAATAAAAAGTTTAAAAATCGCCACTAGGGGCAATTTTAGAGTTGTTTACCAACTAAAATGCATTAATTTGCATAAAATCAGTTGTGTATAGCAATCATGAGTATAAAAGGAAAGGCTGGGAGAGTTCTCATCATTATCAACTCTCACCATACTGTGCTAGTCAAGCTGTGTTATCAGCAGAACGAGAATTGCAATGATGCTCGTCCTGAATTTCACCGATTACAGAATTTGCCAAAAGAACCGATGAGTATACAAATTTACAAAAGATGATTCATCTATTTGAAACTATGCGTCAACAAGGCCTAGGACGCAAAGTGACTAGTCAATAACAAGTTGACGAAGTTGCAACTGCTATTGTCGAACAAGAGATGAAAAATGTGCAGGTACCATCAGCGCTCGGGCAGTATTTCCAGCAGTATAAAATTGATCTGTACTGTATTTTTTGCCATTTAATCATTCAACATTTACACTAATACACTTTTAGTGCGCCAAAATTGCTGATTTTATGCAAATTAAATGCATTTAGTCGCATTTTAGCTAAAACTGCCCCTAGTGGCGATTTTTTAAACTTTTTATTTTCTTTTTTTTTTTTTTTTTTTTTTTTTTTTAAGAATTCGAAATCCCATGGTAATCTATTAATATGTCAACTATTAATTAATAACTAGGTCAACTATTATGTATGCTGATCAACTTTGGTTATGTTTCGCCCAAAACTTTACTCGCTAAGGTCTCTGAGCACCTGACGTTAAAAACTAACCACCCTGTACTTTGCTTAAAAAAGTTTGTCCGTAAGTTTAACAAAATATTCGAACTCACTTTTCCTATGGAAAAATTCTCTTTCCTGCCAACCGATCGAAGTAAGCTGGGTGGTGCAGGTGGTGGAGACACCCTAAGAATTTCGGAGAAATTCGTAAGAAACGGCGGAGGCTCGGCATCTGGATGGTGGTGCTGACGTCGTCTTTTCTTCGAGGACAGGTTTAGCCGCTGTGCAGCTCTGAAAATATTTAAAGGAAATATAATTTATAGCTGTTCGGTTTTTTCTTATAAAATAATAAAACATGAGATATTGTTATACATTTAAATTATATAATATTATTATACATTAAAATATTAAAATTGTATGAGGTGTTCTTATAAAAAAAATTATTGTAACAAAATAAGTTATAATAGACTGCAGTAAAATAAGTTAAAACTGTGCTCATTAGAAAGAAATACAGGATTAATTGAAATATTCTCTTATGCAGTTTCCCACCCCTTCGGTGATTGCAAAATCATAGGTTAAGGGTTCAGTCGCTGCCTGCGAAGGCACTCGCGAACTAATGCTATTCCTATGGGGAGGCATTTTTCTAAGAACGCTTTTGCATTTTAACTTTTTTTTTTTTTTTTTTTTTTTTTTTTTTTTTTTTACATTGGATAGCTGAGGTTACTTACAAGATCGCTTCTTGATTACTATTTCCTTTTGGTCGGAGATATTTTTTATAAAGTTACTTTCACTTTATAAACCGGTTCTGAAAATTCTCATTTAATTAAAAATATAATATTCATATTTCATATCTAACAACAAAATTGTGTTTTTGTTAATAATATAACTAATATATAATGATTTTTAACCTCTATTATTCCATAAATGTTAAAACATTAACCATTATTTCAAAATAACGGAATGTTTCCTCAATTACGTTTAAATTTCCAAAGATTATAAACAAGAAGTTTAACAAGCCTTACAAATCCCTCGTTTGAAGAAAACACATAGATTCATTTCAAATCGTCATTTAATAAGTGATTGCTGGCCGAGTGGTTTCGATGTTTCATTACGCAAGAAAATGCATGGAAAAACGGAACATATATATATATATACTATCATTTTTTTTCAGTTTACGGCTATTTTTTTCCTATAGAACGATATTTTTTTCATTTCTCGAATATATATCGGTTACAATGCTGCCAGAAATATTTCCGTGAATTGAAGAAGGTATTTCTGAGAGGGTAGCACATGCAAAATAAAAAAATATACAGCATAAATTTAAAGGGAATGACATTGTTACTGTTGCTACGTTTTTCTGTTCTCAATAGTCATAAGAATGCTATAATTGAAAAAGAAAAACGAAATACGTTACATTACAGATTAAATTAAATTTTTTTTAAATTATTATTTAAAAAAATTAACATTTAGTATATTTTAAAATCACGTTGTGATTTACTTTATTTCTCGACACAGTTCCTGCTTTCTCCTTCTTTTTTCTTTTAACACATTGAGTGACTCGGTGACTGACACTAAACTTTCCGTTTAAACCGCGTCAGTCACCGATGACTGACAGCGTAAAATATGATATTAAACTAAATTTATATATATATATGTTGTTTTAAGTAATTATTTAAAAAGAGTATTCCTGTAATTTTTAATGCAAAAAAAGTAAATTTTAAATACTTTTTCAGTAATTACTTAAAACAATATATTTTTTTTTCTTTTTAGTTTTACATCATGTTTTACATTGACAGTCATCGACGACTGATACGGCCAAAACGGAAAATTCAGTGTCAGTCGTCAGTGATTTATGTGGTAATCAACGTGTTAAAGAGCTGTATAAGTCACATCCAAGAAATTTTACAAAGGATATATCAGAGACGACAGAAAAGCATACATCATGTTGTAAACAGTATAATATATAATTCTTTTTTAAGAACTATTTACACAAATCTCTCTTATTGTACAGCATTATTGTACAACTTAAGAAGCATTAAAATAAACATGCTAAAGTTTTACTGTAGCAATTTAGGCTGCAGTTTTCTTTCCTATGATACAATAAATATCAACTTAAAGCCCCTGCCATGGAGATTTACAGTCACCTATTTTTTTCTAGACCTGTCAGCCAACATTTATATGTATACGCGGGGGAAAGGGGATTTACACGGATTTAAGTTCTGTCACAGGGAAAAAACACACACATACTCACAAAAAAATCCCTCTTGAAAACTTGACAGGTGAAAATAAATGACTAACTAACTGTTTGTTCAATAGGTTTTCTGGAATGTGAGTGAGATGTCGAAAAGATTTCAACTGTAAACATTATTTTTAAAAATTATTAATTAAAAGTCCATTTTTTTAGTATACGCTTTCTAAATTTGAAATATGGTATGAAATCTATCTATTTAGGAAACTTTTTTTTTTCAGAAATAAGCATATTTAATTTAAAATATTTTCACAATTTAAAAGAAAAAAAAACATAAAATGAGTAAATAAATAGATTTTACACTTTTAAATATGTTATATCTATTGTTTTGTATACTATCTCATATACAAAATCTATATCCGTTTTGTATATTTTGTATTTTGTATATTATTGTTTTGTATGTATCATTTATTGAAAAGAAAAAAAAACATAAAGATGTTGATAAAATAATACTAAAACAAATATTTGCACTAATAATAGTACTACAAATACTACTACTAATAAAAATAACATTTCAGAAAATTATTAGAAGGTAAAAATATAGTATTTTCAGAAAAAAAATGATGTCATCTAGAGAACCGTTTAAAAATAACAATGGATAAAAATGAATCACATATCGTCATAAGTCCGTATGTTTATAAATAGAAGGCTGCAAAAATTGAAGCATTTTAGAAACCAAAAATAATAATTAATTTTTTTTTCAGTTTTTGAAAAGTGGAGAACTACTTAGTGAAATTCATTAACATTGTTGAAATGACATAGAATTACTTACAAGTGTCAGCGTTTTACATTTTTTTAAAGATATAGTAAAGGATAAGAAGTCTTCAAATCATTTAACAAGATTCATTGATATCGCACATTATAAAATATACTATTCCACAACTGAACTTTTTGAATTAGAATAATTTAAATTTTTACACAGTCGAATATGAAAAAAAAATTGAGAAAGCATAATTTTATTTTTTCAAACGTAAAAATATTTTGAAAAAGAAAATTCTTAATTTACTGATTTCTTATCCTTAAAAACATTTTTAAGCAAGATTGTATAAAATTTAATTGTATAAAGTACACCACTATTTATTGAAGATTAAAATATTTGCACTTTAAGCATTGTAAATATTTAAACATTCTTTTCCCTGCAATATTCCATGACGAAATTAAAACGTCATTATTTAAACGTCATATACATATGCAAATGGGTACGTGTGCGCATCTAGGCTACATGCTAACCAATTGATTGAGAGAGTACAAATTTTAAGGGAATTTTATGTGAAAAAATTTAGTCGACATCATTCAGTATTTTTTAGAATGAGAAAAGCTTTTATGGAGAAAAAAGATGCGTATTAAAATGTCCAAATTAAAGATGAATATTTCAAAAACGCTAATATAAAAAGTACATATAATTTTAACCTAGCAAGCGTAAGTTGCCCTTTTTTGGGTGCGTTCGTAATTATTTAAATATGTAGCACCTATAGTAGTCGTTTACTCCGTTCGTCTGTCTGTCCGCATACAGTAAAGCAGAAACAGTACAAGTGAATTGATAAAAATTTTATATATTTAAAGTTGCAAAATGTTGTCGAGTCATTTCAAGTTTTTTTTAATTATTTCAAAATTAAAAAAAGGTATTAATAAAAACTTTCTTCATTCTATTATATTTTATCATACGTAATTAATTCAATGATATCACATGATAGGTAACAAATCTTGGTTGACTTGGTAGTTACGTCCTTTTTAGGGTGGTGTCATATTATTTACGTAATACTGATTTTGATATGTATAATCATAATAAATTTTGTAATCATGCATTTTTGTATAATGACGGAACAGCTACTGCACCAATAACTGATTATTTATAAAACCAGTTATGGTACAAACGTACCTCATTTGACACATTTCAAGTACAATTTCCTACTTAGTTCTTATTTATTTTTACTTTTAAGAGAAAACAAAAATACACGACTTTTCTAATGCATACAACGGAAAGTTTTCTGGTGTTTTCTCTCTCTCTTTTTTTAAAGTGAACTTGTACTTTGTTTTGACTTGAATAGAGTATCATTGGACAATTTCAATCGCACTAAAGAAAATTGGTTCACATTTTCTACAAACAACCATCTGCTGCTGCTCTGACTTGGAATCACAGTTTAAAAATAAAGCAATAAAGTTCAGAATGAGGCAATCTAGAACCTATCTGTCGATGCCATTAAAAGAATGGGAGAGCAAACGGGTCAAGTAAAGGCATAAAAAGAGAAAGGATCAATAAAAGATTTTTTTAAGTTTATTTGTACGTTTAGTTTGACACAACTTAAAAAAAAAAAAAAAAACAGAAAAAGGGAATCACGAATCAGATTTTCAATGACCGACAGAAGTAATTGGAAAACTAATATTTATATATTATATTTACTATTGTTATTATTATTATTATTATCCTCATTATTAGTAGTACTTAACAATGGAAAAAATGTAGAATAAGAATTTTCTCAGAAAAAAATTCTTCTTAACTACATGAATTAATAGTGACCATTCCCGATATTTTTCTTAAATATGCATAAAAATCAAAAGAAAAATTTAATGAGTAATGACTTTTTAAAAATAATTATTAAACATTAAACATACAATTCTAAAAATAAATAAAAAATTAAATGGATTTAATAAAACATATCTATGCATAATTATGTAAATTTTTAATGAAACATCTAAAACATTCCTTTTTAGAATTGCCATTCAGTTCACATTGCAACCCTATGTTACGATTACAATACCTCCAGATGTTACATTAGCTGACTGGCAGTTTCATTATCTGCACAACCTAATCAATTATTTATGCCAAAATCATCGATGCTAAAATCATTTGAAAAAATTTGATGCTACCTCCTAAACTATTATTTCCTTTCAACGTTCCATGTATGCATAAACTGAAATATTATACAATGGATAGGGATTACAATCCCGAGACTAATTTACGATCCCGGGATTTCGGGATTGTTTAGATTTAATCCCGGGATCCCGAAATAATCCCGGGATTACGAAAATTAGAATTTCTCTAATATAACCAATTTTTACAATAGCTAAATTTCATAATATTGTAAAAAAAAAATAATTAAAGAAAAAAATACAGCCTAACTTAAGAAAATATACCAAGTTCAAAATTTATTACTTTAATAATTAAAAAGTATAGGATAAATTACAACAATTGGAAATTAAAACAAATATGCTGTTAATGTTTGATAATGAAAGAAAAAAAGTTTATGTTTTATTTTCCAAATAATTTCTTTCATTTGATGTTAAAAAATTCTTTGAATGGGTAAATATTTACAATATGAAAAGATGATTAATATCACTAATTAAATTTTGAATTATTCTCATAAACAAATAATTAAAGATTATAAATTTGGTATATCGAAAACACAAGATTTCCCCCTACATAATGCTTTTTATTTTGCTTGCAAAAATAAAAAAATAAAAGTACTTAACACATGCATACACATAACAATAAAAAATTAATATAGATGTAGTATTTAAATTTCTAATTATATGTGATCATTGTTAAAATTTGAAAACGTTGCATAATATAAAAAATTATTGCATACCAAGATATAAAAGAAGATTCGTTTCAATAGCTCAGTGTTTTTACAAATTAATCGGTTTTCCTTTGAAAATACGATCTAAGAAATATGAAAGCATAAGTATCCTCTCCAAGTTGACTTCTAAGTTCATTTACAATAAATTCAGCAGCTGAAAATGCTCATTATATTCTATACTCGAGGGAGCAACTGTCAGCAAATATTGATAATCTAATTCTAAATGATGACTGCATACTCCTACATTTTCAAAAAGAGACATCTCATTTCTAATTTGTGTTGATAAATCCTTTTGTTTTTGTGTTTCAGGTTCGACAGTTCGCATGCTTTTTTCTAATTCTTGTAATTTTTCCTTATATGTTCGGTTGTCCATTTGCCGTTTCGCAGTGGGCTCAATATGCGTTATTTCTGTATCTTCAGAATTGCCATTGTCAACACTCCTTACCCTTCCAATTATTGCTTTCACTTGATTCTTAATAACTGTTTTGTTAGGAATAGAAAACATACTGCTAGTTTCTGCACTCAGGTCATCTCGTTTAGGATTATGCAAGCAATTTAAAACACCTGATAATTCCATACGTCGTCCTTCTCTAATGTGTAGTTTTAGCGCATCTGTCATTTTATAAGGAAATTTCGATTTTGTGTACAACAATTCGTTTAAAAGAATTTTTAAGGTTGCGTCTGCGGTTAACAAATTAGAACCCCTACAACAGATTGCTTCTACTGTAATTTTTTTCGGTTTGAGGACTTCAACAATTTCGTTTATAAGTAAAAAATCGGAATCGTCAATGCATATCTCATGCTCTAAATCGATTAAATCTAGTTGTATGCTATTTTTCAAGAAATAAAATCATTCAAGCATAATTACTAGACTATTCCATCTAGTTTTCATTCTAAAAGAATGGAAAGTTCTTTTTTCTTTTTCATATTTAACATACTTTTAAAGAACTTCATTCCTTGTTGGAGATCGTTTAAAATAAGTTACTAATTTTCCAACTTTTTAATAAGTTCATTGATATATTTATCAGAGTATAAAAAGCCCTTCGGAAATTAAAACAAACCCCGGTTCTAATTGAAGATAATTTCTACATACGTAACAAAATCGAAATAAACAAACGATTTCATTTTTCCTTACTAATAGCTGTGTGGGTTACATCTGTTTGCAAGTCAAAAGATTTCAGCTGTAAAAAATTTCATCGCTTAGAAATATATATGTAAAAAATATTTGAGGTATATATTCTTTTTCAATCATATATAAACTTCATGAAAATTGATTTTTTCTTCCCCAAAAGCGAAAGTTTATAAATATCTTTTTTAATTTCAGCTGAATATTATTCCACTAAAAAAACTCAGACAATCCCGAAAATCCCGGGATTTTTTTCTGATAAATCCCGGGATTTTCGAGATTAAAAATACACCGGGATCCCGGAATCCCGGGATGCGGGATCCCGGGATTGTAATCCCTAACAATGGATCAATAAAATATCAAAATAATAGTAATAATAAAAAACAGTAATAATAATAATAATAGTAATAGAATTAATAATAGTAATAATAGTAATAGTAATAACAGTAATAATAACAATAATAATAAATTTTCAAAAATTTAAATTTTTAGCAACAGATTTTAGAAATTTTCTGGAATTTTTATTTAAGATCATTCTGAGATGTGTTGCCCATGTGATCACTTGCTAACATAGTATGACTTGACACATTAAGCTGTCAAATATGTAATATAGCCAAAAATATTTTAATATAGCCAGAAAATATTTTAATATAGCCAGAAGATACTGGTTACATAAATTCTGCATAGCTTTTTTGTATCAAATAGTTTTAGAAAATCACTTAATTGCTCATTAGTTAAAAATTTTAGCTTTCTTTTAGGTGTCAAATTATCCATTACATATGCGTATGCGTGAATAAAAATGTATGTTAATACATGAATGTAAATTAATGTAATCGGATTCAACTGGTATGTTTTGGTACTTATGTATCGTTAAATGCATGGTTGAAAAAAAAAATAATGTGATTAAAATTGTTGTAACACAATTTTAACCATGTTGTTGCCCGCGAAATTATAAAGTCAGTTTCGTTCACATACATTTCATTCGCTTGTTTTTATAACAAATGCACTTGTTTCAAATCTTTAGCGAAATTTTCAGATTATTGGCATTTTTTTCTACTGTTTTACTGTACTATTATTCTTTTAGTATCTTAACTGCAACACAAGTTGATTCTGCACTGAGTAAAATTTCATTATTTTTATCTCAATTTTAAATAAATATTCTGTATGAAAAATATATATATATATATATATATATATATATATATATATTATGGCATAATGCATCATCACTTTTACCACGGATGGCTTTTGTTCTTTTCAAAATAAAACCATATAATTTGAAAATATTTCTACCTGACAATGAAAATTCCTAACGTTATGAAATAAATGAGTATTAAAATTTTCAAACCGTTAAGATACACATGCGGGCCTTATTATTATTTTTACTTTTATAAATGCACATTAAAGCATTTCAAATCAAATCTATTACAACACGTTAAATGCATGGTTAAGAAAAAAAATAATGTGATTAAAATTGTTGTAACACAATTTTAACCACGTTGTTGCCCGCGAAATTATAAAGTCAGTTTCATTCACATACATTTCATTGGCTTGTGTTTTATAACAAATGAACTTGTTTCAAATCTTTAGCGAAATTTTCAGATTATTAGCATTTTTTTCTACTGTTTTATTGTACTATTATTCTTTTCGTATCTTAACTGCAACACAAGTTGTTTCTGCACTGAGTAAAATTTCATTATTTTTATCTCAATTTTAAATAAATATTCTGTATGAAAAAAAAGTATATATATATATATTATGGTATAATGCATCATCACTTTTACCACGGATGCCTTTTGTTCTTTTCAAAATAAAACCATATAATTTGAAAATATTTCTACCTGACAATGAAAATTCCTAACGTTATGAACTAAATGAGTATTAATATTTTCAAACTGTTAAGATACACATGCGGGCCTTATTATTATTTTTACTTTTATAAATGCACATTAAAGCATTTCAAATCAAATCTATTACAACACGAAAAAATATATATATAACTTTAATTTACGTAAAACAACCTTTTTATTTCATGAATGAATTAAAAAAATAGATTTTAAAATAATCTCAATTTTGTAAAAGGGTTAATTAGTTAAAAAATTACAAACGTTACTTAAAGCATTAATATATATATTATAAATTTTTATCTAATTTTTATTTAACTTTTTCTGTCTATAATTAAGTTACTCAAAATATAATAAAAATCCCCTTGGAAATAAAATAATTTTATAAATTAATTAAATTATTCTGTTGGAATATAAGCGAATCCGAATTTAAATTCAAAGGAAATCTATTATGAAATGATTTACTTATTTTTAAAAATTTGCGATGCAATAAAATAATAAAAACATTCCATAGTTGTTATTAAATAAATGCAAAGCAAAATGCTGGAAAAATACAAATAATGATTTTTTGATTAAGAAAAAAATCATTATTTGTATTTTCCATGCATTTTTTTCTAAGAAAGAAAATACGCTTTCTACATTTCGTAAAGTGGTTAACTGATTAATATCTACTAAAGTCAATTAATATTTTTTTTACAAAAACTCATTATGATAAAGTTTCTAAAACTGGCCATTTTTATCCAGATTATGTATTTTCTTTATATAAAAAATATAAAGTATTGCGTTACTCAAAACATTAGTCTTTCTTTAAATGAATACGAAACTTAATTAGCAATATTTATTATACTTCACTAATAAATTTTAAAAAGCTTAAAAATTCAACAATTTAATGAAATATTCTCATCTAAAAATACGTGCACTGGAGAAATTTTCTTAAAAGGAATAATCAACGATAATTAATTTATTTTGTATTATAAAATGCATATTAATAAAGATTTTAAAACGAGAAATTTGTATTTAACTTATGTAATTTCATCTCAGATTAACATAACTTATTACGTTATTCAAAACACAATTCTTCCTTTAAATAAATAATGAAACTCAGTTAGCAATATTTAAAAAACCTCATTAATAAGGAAAAAATCCGCTTGGAAATTCCACATTTTAATAAAATAACCTCGTCAAAAAATATTCACAATGGCGGAATTTAAATTCAAAGAAATCTATTGTGAAATGATTCGTGCTATCTCAATAAAATGATTTATTTAATAATTAAATAATAAGATAATAAAAATTCGGCATAGTTTTGAAAATAAAGCAAAGTAAGATGTTGGAAGAATATAAATGATAATTTGTTTATTAAAAAAAGTGCGTAAATCATAAAAAAAAAAAAAAAAAAAAAAAAAAAGCAAATACGTTTTATGCATTAATAAATATTTTTAAAAGTTCCCCATAAGTTTAAGAATATAATTAGTTTGCATTCCTGCGTATGAATGCACTACTACTACTACTACTACTACTACTACTACTACTACTACTACTACTACTACTGCTACTACTACTACTACTAATAATAATAATAATAATAATAATAATAATCCGTATGGCCATAGAGGTGGACATCAATTCTATCCCGTTTTAAAACAGGTTCTTTTATTTAACCTTTTACAGGCCAAATTCAGATCCAGGCATATTTTTAATTATTTTTTTGCACATTGTGCCTTCTAATGCTTTAATTAAGGGATATTAGTCATTAATATGGTGGAAAAAAGAATATATATAATTTTCAGAATGTTCCCAATTGGGAACATTCGTCACTTCCGGTGGCCATTTTCCAGTGATCATTGGTCATTTTTATGATTTTCTGTACATTTCCTCGTAAATGACAGGAATGTAACTTCTATTTCAAAAAATCAAGTCATCTAATTCAAAAAATCTATTCCAAAAAGTAATTTTCATGACTGATCATTTTTCAGTGGTGATTGGTCATTTTTATGATTTTCTGTACATTTCCTCATTAATGATAGGAATGTAATTTCTATTTTAAAAAATCAAGTCATCTTTTTACTATTTCTTCTGATTTTTTCAAGTCGATTTTGATTAAATTTAATTTTTAATAAATTTTTTAATTTATGTTCCCAATTGGGAACATTGGCCTGTAAAAGGTTAAGAATGCACATTGAAACATTTTAAATTAAATATATTACATATCGATGAAGTATTTACATATAATTTCAAGTTCACGTGAAAAAGCTTTTTTATTTCATAAATGAATATTGAAAAAATTAACTTTTAAATAATGTTTATTTTCTTAAAAAGAATTCCTAACGTTATTAGTAATTAAAAAATACATAAAGAAAACATAAAGATACTAAACCTAGAAACTTATATAATTTCGTCTTAGAGAAAAAACATTATTACGTTATTACAAAAACATAATTCTTCCTTTAAATAAATATAAAACTCAATTAGCAATATTTATAATATCTGATTATGAATTTAAAAAATCCCCTTGGAAATACACAGTTTAATAAAATAACCCCGTCAAAAAATATCCACAACGGAGAAATTTAAATTCAATGAAACTCTTTTGTGAAATGAATCGTGCTATCTCAAAAAAATGATTTATTTAATAATTAAATAATAAAATAATAAAAACTCACCATAGTTTTTAAAAAATAAATCAAAGCAACACTGTAAAAAAATTCGTTAACATACACAAATTTTACAGAATAGTTTTATTTTACTTCGAAAACTGCATTATTTCCGTAACTGACATTTTAAGATTGTAAATCCGAATAAATGCAGTAATTTTTCCGTCAATATTACAAAATTTTCCGGAACAGCACAAGTTCCGTATTAAAGCAGTACAAGCTTCTTGAAAAATTCTTTTTTGCCTTTCAAGCAAAAATTTTTATGTATAAGAAAATGTGAAAACAAACGGAAATATTTTGTGAGAAAACGGATATATTTCTGGAATTTACAGAATTTTATTCCGTTAAAATACGGAAATAGTACTGGCGTTTAGATAAACCCGTACAATTTCCGTATTTTATTAATATTTCCGTATTATATTATATTTTTTTTTTACAGTGAAGCTGCAGTAAGAATATAAATAATGCATGATTTGTTGATAAAAAGAAAACAATATCCTTGCGCAAATCAAAATAAAGCAAATACATTTTATGCATTTGTATATCTTTTTAAAAGTTCCTCACAAATTGAAGAACATGATAATATTTAATTAGTTTATATTTCTGCATATGAATGTACTAAAAAAAGAAAATAATTATAATAACGTTAGCATTTCATGCATTAACCTTTTCACTCCGTATGGTTATAAAGGTGGACTTAAATTTTATTCCGTTTTAGAACATATTGTTTTATTTAAGGATGCTTATTGAAACATTTTAAATTAAATATATTATATATCGATGAAGCATTTACTTTACGTATAATTTCCTGTTCATGTGAAAAAGACTTAATTTCATAAATGAATATTTTAAAAATCCTCTTTAAAATAATGTCTATGTTCTTATAATGAATTGCTAACTATTGTTATTTAAAAATATATAAAGAACACATACTTATAAAAGGGCTTAACATAGAATATGATTTAATTAACTTATGCAATTTCGTCTTATAAAAAGAAAAAAACTTATTATTCTTCCTTTAAATAAATATGAAACTCAGTTAGCAATTATTATAACAACCTGATTAATAATAAAAAAGTCCCACTGGAAATTCCACATTTTAATAAAATAACCGTGTTGAAAAATATTCATAAAGGAGAAATTTAAATTTAAAAAAAAAATGTTTCGTGAAATAAATCGTGCTATCTCGGTAAAAATATTTATTTACTAATTAAACAATAAAATAATAAAAACTCGACGTAGTTTTTAAAAAGTAAACGAAGAAAAGTGCTGGAATAATACAAAAAAAAAAATGATTTGTTGATTTAAAAAATAATAATCTATTAAAATAAAGAGAAGAAACAAATACGTTTTGTGCATTAGTAAATATTTCTAAAAGTTTTTCACGGTTTTAAGAACAGTATAACATAAAATTACCTTGTATTTGAGGATATGAATTCAATAAAATAATAAATAAATAAATAAAATAACAATTGTAACGTTAGCATTTCATGTATTAATCTCTTCGTCCATATGGCTATATATGTGCAGTGTAAAAAAATCTGTAAAATTGGGGCACAAACTGCTGGCAGCAATGTTGCCAGCATTTTTTGCTGTAAAAATGGCAGTAAAATTAGATATAATTTTTTTATTACATCTAATTTGGCTGAAACTTTTTTGTGTAGAAATTAAGTATATCCCGTTTTAAAACAGGTTTTTCTTTTCTTTTCTTTTACTTTTTTTAAAGAATGCCTATATAGATATTTTAATTTTAATATATATAATACCGATGAAGTATTTATACTTAACACGTAATTTTATATTAACCTAAATCAACTTTCATTTTAGAATTGTATTTTTAAAAATTAGCTTTACAATAATGATTTTTTTTTCTTAAAATGAATTTCTAACGTTTATTTATTATTAATATTATTATTTTAGCATTTAAAAAACATTAAATTAGCTTGTATTTCAAGAATTGATTTCAATAAAATAATAATAAATAAAATAACAATAGTAATGTCAGCATTTCATTTATTGATCCCTTCGCTCCGTATAACTATATATGTGGAAACCAATTGTATCCCGTTTTAAAACAAACATTTCCTTTCTTTTCTTTTGTTTTGTTTTACTTTTTTTAAAAGAATATCTGTATAAATATTTTAATTTAAATATATATAATACCGATGAAGTATTTACTTCACATGCAATTTTAAATTAACATGGAACAACTTTCATTTTAAAATTAAATTTTTAAATATGAGTTTTAAGGTAATGCATATTTTCTTAAAATGAATTCCTAATGTCGATGTATTATTATTATTGTTATTATTTTAGTATAAAACTTGCACCATTAAAGACTGTAAAACTAGAAAATTTATTTATCTTATGTATTATTAGTATTTTATTCAATTTATAATTCTTCTTTTCCTTTAAAAATACATAAAACTAAACGAGCAATATTTATAATAATGTATGTACCTGAGAAATTTAAGTTAAAAGTAAATCTATTATGAAATGATTCCATACAATCTCGGTAAAAAAATTATTTTTGAAAAAAAATGTGGAAAATTAATTAAAAAAAATAACCCATGAAATTGTATTTATTAAATATGTCAAAGCAAAATGCTGTAAAATCACAAAAAACAATTAGTTAAAATATACAGGGTGTCCAGAAAATAACACCCTGATTTCAAATTTAAATTTCTCAAAAACAAAAATCGATAGAACTATGCGGTAAACGGTTTCTTTATTAGGTAAGCTGTAAAAATGTTATACTAAAGTTTCGAACGGTGAATGTTTTGAAAAGATTATGTTCTGATTGCGAAAAATGCTCGACTTAACGTTTTTCTTGCTTTAGATTGCTTGTAGAGAACGAGTTTTTCGGGGTACTTAGTCATATTTTTAGAACTAAATTTTTGAAATTTCAAAAATTTTGTTCCAAAAAACTTAAAAATATGGCGTAGTCCGCCCAAAATCTCATTCAAACCAAGCAATTTAAAGCAAGAAAAATGTTAAGTCAAGCATTCTTTGCAATCAGAACATAATCTTTTCAAAATGTACACCCTTCGAAACTTCTGTATAACATTTTTACAGCTTTCCTAATAATCAAACAGATTACCGCATAATTCTATCGATATTTGTTTTTGAGAAATTTAAATTTGAAATCAGGGTGTTATTTGCTGGACACCCCGTTTATATATATATATCGCATAAATCAAAATAAAGAGAAGAAACATAAAAACCGTTTCTGCACTAGTTTGTAAGTACTAATGCTTTTCTTCATAAATTTCTGCTCAATTTTTAAGATTGCAAAATTTCATTAATTTCTACTTTCGAATTTGAATGCACACAAAATAATAATAATAATAATAATAATAATAATAATAATAATAATAATAATAATAATAATAATAATAATAATAATAACATTTCACGTATTAACCTCTTCACTCCGTATGGCCATATGTGTGGATAAATCTTCCGCGTTTTAAAACAGATTGTTTTTTTTTTTTTAAGAATACACACTGAGATATTCTTAATTAAATGCATTACATATCGGTGACGCATTTATGTCACATGCATTTTCAAACTAACGTGAAAAATCTTTTTATTTCATAATTGAATTTAAAAAAAATAAACTTTAAAATAATGTCTATTTTCTTAAAAGGAAATGCTGACGAAAATTTATTCATTTTTTACTAAAGAACTAAAACTAATAAAGTTTCCAAAACGAATAATTTTAATTTAACTTATGTATTTTCTCTTTGAAAAACAATAAATTATCACGTTACTCAAAACATAATTAATTCTTTAAATAAATACGAAGCTCAATTAGCTGTATTTATAATAGCTCATTAATATGAAGAAAAAATATTTTTATAAATTCAACATTTTAATAAAATAATCCCTTCGAAAATTATATTCACTGGAGGAATTTAAATTAAAATGTGAAATGATCCTATTATGAAATGATTCTGTGCAATCTCGGTAATATGATTTATTTATGTAAAAAACAGGTGTACATAACAAAATAAAATAATAAAAACAGGCCATTTTTATTATCAAATAAAGCAAAGTAAAATGCGGAATGAATACTAATAATGATTGGTTGATAAAAAACTTGCATAAATAAAAATCATGAGAAGAAGGAAAAACGTTTCCTACATTATTAAACATTTGTAAAAGTTTTTCATAATTTTACAAATAAGAATAAGTTGCAAATAATTTAATTAATTTGCTTTTACTGATATAAATGCACAAAATATATAAATAAATAAAAATAAATAAATAAATAAAAATAAATAAATAAAAATAAATAAATAAGTAAATAAAACAATGATAATGTTAGCATTTCACGTATAAACCACTTCACTCCGTTTTCCCATATATGTAGACATCATTTTTTTCTTGTTTTTAAACGAGGTTCTGTTATAATTATGTTCATTGAAGCATTTTTAATTAACTATATTATATATCGATGATACTCGTATATTTACTTTACGTATAATTTCAAGTTAAGTTGAAAAAACCCTTTTTTTTCACATTGGATTTTTTTATAATAAACTTAAAAATAATGTGTTTTTTTTTTTTTTTTTTTTTTTTTTTTTAAGAAATTGATAATGTTAACTAATTTATTTTAGGATAAAGAAAAAATATTAACAAAAAGTCTAAGAATGGTAATTTTTATTTAACTCATGTATTTTTGTCTTAGAAAAAACAAATGCGTTGTTAAAAACCTTATTCTTCCTTTAAATAAGTACGATACTCCATTAGCAGTATTTATATCTCATTAATAATAAAAAATAATCCACTTAAAAATTCCACATTTAAATAAAATATTCGTAATCTGTTTTATAAATATGCGCAAAAGAGGAATATAAATTCAAAGGAAACCTATTGTGAAATGATTCCATACAATCTCGGTAAAATTTAATTTAAATAACCGTAATTAAATAAAATACTAAAAATAGTTATTAAGTAAGGCAAAGCAAGATGTTGGAAGAACACAATTAATGATTCGAGGATTAAAAAACTTGCATAAGCCAAAATAAGAAAACAAATAAGTTTCTCGAACTATTAAATCTTTGTAAAAGTTTCTTATAATTTTAAGAAAATGATAGAATTTAATTAATTTGTATTTCCGCGTGTGGGTGTACTAAGACAAAAAATAGAAATGTTTGCATTTAATTTTAAGTAAACGAATGATTTTCAAAAGCCTATTTTTTTAAAACTGCAGTTATGAAATAAAAAGAATATTCACTATTAACTAAATATTAAATATGATATTTACTTAAGTGATATGTAATACAATATTTATATGCGCATTCTTAGAAAAAAATTTAAATATTCCTTCATATTTTATTAAGGGAAAATAATCTCCTATTCATCACTGATTTCCATGTTTTTATTTAGTTAGTTAGTTAGTTGGTTAAATATTAATTCTCTATTAATTAAATTCAACACAAAACGTGAAAAACAGACATTTTTTTTAACCTTAAAATACTTCTATGAAAATAACAATGAAAAACATTTTTGAAAATAAAAAAAAGGCAAAAGAAGATGCTGGAAGAAAACAAATAATGATTTGATGATTAAAAAACTTGCGGAAATAGAAATAAGGAAAAGAAGCAAATAAGTTTCCCGCACTATTAAATCTTTGTAAAAGTTTCTTATAATTTTAAGAAAATGATAGAATTTAATTAATTTTTATTTCCATACATGAGTGCCCTAAGACAAGAAACAGTAATGTTCGCATTTAATATTAAGTAAATAAACGATTTTTAAAAGCGTATTTTTTTAAAACTGCAAATGTGAAATAAAAAAAGCTTATTTGACATTAACTGAAAATTATGTGATATTTATTTAGTCGATATGAAATATAATGTTTGAATGTTTTGTCTTAAGAAAAAAAAACTTGTTTTCAAACGTTATTTTTTTATTAAGGGAGAAAAAACCTCCTATTCATCACTGATTTTCACGGGTTTATTTATTTGGTTAAATATTAATTTTTGTTAATTAAATGCGACACAAAAGGTGAAAAACAAGCACATTTTTCATAGTATATATAGTATATCATATATACTATATAGTACTACTATATATGTAGTATACTATATATGTAGTATAGTATATATCATAGTATATAACTACAGTATATTTATTTGAAAATAACAATAAAAAATATTTGTGAAGATTTGACAAATAAAAAGTTAGTATATTGCTTATATAGATTAAATGTTACTAAGAATGTATTTATTAAAAATACAACACATTGCTCAATGGTTCACAAACAAGAATTTTAATATACACTTGTACAATTAAAATAAAATAAAAATATCAACTTTTCGCGCTGTCTTCTGCGGGCGTCTTCAAGAAAACATGATAATGGAAGGACTAAGTTTGCTTCTTGATCGAGAGATAATATTTCTAATAAATTAAAATCGAAAAAAACGAATAAAAGAATTTTTTTTTCGATTTTAATTTATTAGAAATATTATCTCTCGATCAAGAAGCAAACTTAGTCCTTCCATTATCATATTTTCTTGAAGACGGCGCGAAACGTTGATATTTTTATTTTATTTTAATTGTACACGTGTATATTAAAATTCTTGTTTGTACACCATTGAGCAATGTGTTGTATTTTTAATAAATACATTCTTAGTAGTTAAATTTTATGGTGCAATTGTCCAGTATATATTTAAGATTAAATGTTGTCATTTTTTGTTTAACAAACAATTTGTTTCAATAAAAGATAAAAAGTACAGCTTTTATTAAAGTATGTAGAAAAAAATGTGTGTTATGATAAATCTTTATGAAAATAATTAGACGCAAACTATCCATTTGCTATTACCTAGGTAGATAATAAATATTAAGCAAGTAAAAATTACTCTATAGTTATAGAATAAATAATCTTATTTTATCTTTAAAAAATGCACATTTTTTTTTTTTTTTTTTTTTTTTTTTTTTTTTAATGCAGACAACCAAAAGGAAAATCAGTTTTCTTTAAAGACATCCTCTGTTAAAATTACCGAAAAATCCTATCTTTATATTTTAATATAATTATATGTATATTTCTTCAAAAAAAATTTCTTATTCGCTAATCATTTTGTAGGGGTTTTTTTATTATTTATTTGGTTAAATAATTATTCTTTATTAATTAAATGCAACGCAAAACTTGAAAAACAGGCAAATTCTTTTAACCATGAAATATTTATATGAAAATAACAATAAAAAATATTTGCGAAGATTTAACAAAGAAGTTAGTATATTCCATATAGAAATTATTTTTTTATAACAAATAATTTGTTTCAATAAAATATAGTATATTTATTATACAGAAAAAAATAGAAATAATTATGAAACTACTAGATATAAATTTTCTATATGTTATTACCTAGGTAGATAATAAATATTAAACAAGTAAAAATTACTCTATGGTTATAGAATAAATAATCTTATTTTATCTTCTTTTAATTAGTGCATGTTTTTTTAATCAAATGCAAACAACCAAAAGGATAATTAGTTTTGTTTAAAGATATTCTCTCTGTTAAAATTGCCAAAAAATCCTATTTTTTATTTCAGTATAATTGTATATATATATTTATTAATAAAGATTTTAATAACTATTATTTTTATTAAGTTAAGGAATTTTTTTGCTAAAAATATATTTTACTCTAATTACATATTGTATATGTTTTTAAACATTGTTCTTCGCTGAAATAAACAGGAAACTGAATTAGCAGTATTTTTATTACTCTACGAATAATAAAAAAAAATAATATATATATATATATATATATATATATATATATATATATATATATATATATATATATATATATATATATATATATATATATATATATATATATACCTCGGAAATTCAAATTTTAATAAAATAACTCCATCAAAAAATATGAAAACTAAAAGATCGTTATTTTTAAAAGAATCATTTTGAATTCAAGGAACATAATCTTGGTAAATTATTTGATTATTTAAATATTTCGATAGAAAAAAAAATAAATAAATAAACCTTATAATTATTATTAAAATATTAAATGAGATGCTTTAAGAATACAAATAATTTGTTGGGGAGAAAAATCTGAATAAACTAAAGCATAAATAAAGAGAAAATACGTTTCTTGAATTACTAATTATTTATTTATATTCCTGAGAATTTGAAGTATGTGATGTAATTATATGAGATCGCTTTTTATATTTATTTTAACTTGTAATAATACATTAAAAAATACATTAGCGGCAGAATTTGATTTTGAAAAAATCAATGTTATTTCTATGATTTGTTTTAATTCAATACTGTAAAAAGATGGCAGTGCAATTTAACTTGATATTATATGTCATTTTAAAAAATTTGTTTCTTCGATATGCAATCAATTAATTTAACGATTACAAATTAATTTTTTTTTATGAAACAGTTTGAAATCACTATTTTATTTTATTTTATTTTTAACAGAAATGTACAAAAATTAATATTTTAAAAACCACTCGCAAACTATTTTATTACTTTCATTTATTTGTCTAAATAATTAATATTTTATATTATTTTTCTGGCAATTAAATTTAAAAATAATAATTAGTGTTTGAATTTGTTTTTAAGAATATGGGCTGTATATCAGTATACATTTTTAATTAATTAATTTGTGAATAAAATGTAACATTTTATGTCAAATTGAAATTACATATGACTTTTGAAATTTGTTTCATCTATAAGAATTTAATTAATTTAAAATACTGCCATTTTCATCTTTTAAGGGCACAAAAATCTTCAAATTTTATTTAAAAAAATGCATTAATTTTTTTTCTGTTTTTTATACTTAATAAATCATGTTTCTATATTAATTAGATGTGGATTTTTTTTTCGTTTTAGTTTGTTTTCAAAATCTAGGTTTCAAGCAATGGTTGTCATGGAAGTGATTTCTTATGAAAATGAATTTTTCTTCATGCTGAGATTTTTCGCAATTTCCCTGATTTTAATTTTAGTATTATTTTAAAAACAACAAAAAAAATGTATAAAATTTCAGAGTTTAATAACATTTTGTACTGGAAACGCAAAGGAAATTAAGACATGAAGAAAACAGAAATAAATAATTTGGGAGGAAATAAATCAAATACTCAGTCAATACACCCCTCATTCTAATTTTGACCAGGACTTCTTTCATCAAATTGAAAATTTACAACTCGTATGATTTATTTTATTGTATAAAAATAATTAAAAAAAAAAGATGTTTACCATTTAACTCTAGAATTGCAGTATGTATATTTGTAATAGTAGAAAAATATTTGTGAGTTTATCTTCCTCAAACCTGAGTCAAATATTTCGATGAGCTACAAAAACTAGTTTAAAACAACTGTAAAACATCTCCAAATGTGTATCAGTCAATATATCGATGTTTATAATGTGCATGAGATTATTAAAAAGTTTAAAAAACACACAATTCTAGAAGGATTTAAATTAAACTAAAAGATATTTTCTAGTTTCGTCTAAAGCCGACTATCAGGACTGAGGAAATTATAATAACTAACGAAATCTATCTAACGGAGAAGGTCACTACGTTTGCATAAGTAACTTTTGCGATTTTCGCTGCTTCAGTAATGTTTCAAATTTCGAATCCGCACTTTTGATTCAAATACAAAAAACTTAAAAAGTATTAGACTACCTCTACATTTTCATTTAAAAAGCCGTAATTAGTCTTAAAAAATAAAAATTTTAACCCTTTGAAAGATTTCGTTTTCAAAAGTCATTTATGCTAATGATGTTTTAGAGCGAACCGAATTCATGTTTTATTATCTTTGTTTTGTTCGGATTTTGATTTCCTTAGATCATGCAAGAAATTCAAACTCGTTTACGTGAATTTCAAACTTTTGCGCGATCTAAATCAGCGATCTATTTTTTGCGCGATCTATGCTCAAAATCAATTGGATGTTTACTGATTATAATGTGCTGTCATTGATATCTTTGAAGATTATTGAAGCTTCTCTTTGCTAATTAACTTTCTAATTTATCGCTAACTTTCTAATCTATCTTTGCTAATCGAGTTTTCCAGAATACTCGAAAGTATATGCAGTTGCATTCAGGGGCGTTCCGACCCAGTGTGCAAAGTGTGCGGCACACGCAGGCGCCGAAACAGTAAAGGCGCCTAAAGATTTCAGTTGAGAAGCAAATGTTAAAATATATATATATATATTAATATAAAAAATATTATATTTTCTTAGCATCTGAGTTATCTTTTATAGATTTACATTATACAAATTATTTATAAATATTAATTTCTTTCTTTAAAATTTTATTTTATTCTACTTATGAGTCCTCTAATAAATCATTTAGACAAGACCTGTCCAACCTTTATAAAACAGAGGTGCACCTCATATAGTTATAAATAATGAAAGGCGCCGTAATTCACATAGCTGAAAATATGCAACAATATTATCTCACTGCGGTGGAAAAGCGTAATGTAGTTTTATTACCGTGGGAGCTAAATTTCACTTGTTTTTTTATTATTATTTATAAGAAACAATTGTCACTTTACTTCAGAATTTATCATAAATAAGAAGAAAATTACTATTCGGAAATACTGGTAAAAGTTTCTCCTACAATATCAGTCCATGAGTAGAGGTAGATTTATATGTTAGAAACGTCTTATATGATGCGCGTATATCTCACGCTGATAGCTATAAGTCCCCTATGATTGAGAAACTATTTTAAAATAATTTAATTCAGAATAAATTTAAAATTAGATTTTCAGAGGGCAATCTATCTTCAAAAGTTTTGTAGATGAAGAAACTATAGAAACTTTAATCACTGAATAACAAATTAATAGAATTAAATAATTAAAACTTATTTAAGGTCATCGATAACTATTACAAGAAAACTATTCAAATATTTTTAATTTTTAAAAATGTATCCCTTAAAAAGGATTTTTAATCTTAATAGCTAATAAGAGGATACATTCCAATGGGTGCCAAGAAAACCTAAGGGCGCAATCGTGCCGTTAGTGGGGGACGCTTTGGAGAATACTGAATAAAGAAAAAATGTAAAACCAGAACTTGGGGACTATGCACAGGGCCGTAGCTAAGGGGGTGCTATTAGTGTTTCTTCAACCTTCGGTACAACAAGGTTACAAACAAGGTCCAGGTACCCTAGGTTCTATGGGCGCCTCAGCTTACCCTAAAACATTTTGAGCCTCCCTGGAAAAGATTCCAAGGTCACTAAATTAATTTCTGTTCCAAAAATTCAAAAAATCAAATTTATATTTCCCTGCACTCCCTGCGTACACTCGTGTCTATTCAAATACTGCATAAATTAGTGTAATGATTGTAAGATTTGTGCATTTCATTTCCGAACATAAAATCGAATTTTTGAAATGTGAGCACTTATTAGCATTACACATAACCGTAGACGTTACAGAGACTAAAATGGCAAAACAACAACAACAACAACAAAAAGTTCAATTTAGACATAGATAAATTAGAAACTACAATGATGGCTGTTAATATGAATGGAAAAATATAAATTTATGAAAAAAGTGTTTTAAAATCCCGTGCACTTTATGTCCTGCTAACCAACCGCCTTGGATCACCTAGGCCAATTACAATAACCTTAAATATTCTAAAGTAAAATATTGAATGTCAATGGCGGATCTAGGGGGGGGGGCAATGAGGCAATCGCCCCCCCCCCTTGGGCCCATAAAGGTTTCAAACCAACATGAGAGATCTTCATGGAATAGGACTTGGGCTGAAGCCCAAGGTCGGCGCTGCGCGGCCGACCCGGGCCGCGTCAATTCATGAATTAGGCAATGGCGGATCTAAGGTGTGTGTGTGTGTGTAAGAGGGGGGGGGGCTAGATGGCGAAAGGGCAATCGCCCACCCTAATGTCGGGCTAGGTCAGGTCTTTTGAGTCGGGCCGTGTCCTGATCTTTATTTTCTGTCGATTTGGGACGGGCCAGACTTGTTTTTCTTCTTGATCGAGTCCGGCGTGGAGTCATTCTTTTTAAATGTCTGTATTAGAGATGAGACAGTGCTCGGACTCGGACTCATTTTTTCTGAAACCTATAAATTTTACTTATTAGTGAATAGAAAATATTAAATAAGCTTTTCCCCGCTTAAACATTACTTATTACTTTTCAAATCACTATATTGACATTTTGATTAGAATGAAGGGGAAGCAGAAATTGTGTTTTTTTTTTTTTCTATTTTAGCAAACGATGCTATTTTAAAAGCAAATTATTAGCAACTTCTGCAGACCTATTTTGTCATTTCCGACGATGGTCTGGCGCCAACGAAAAGGCGGGAATAATGAATTTAGTTTGATTTTTGTTTGTAGAATTGGTTATTTTGCAATAGAGTTGTTTATTTTATTATTATTTAGACATTTAATGCTAAGAGGATATTTTCTTTCAATTTTAGTTTGTGGTTGGCGAATAATTTAGATTTCGTAATCGCTTTTCATATGGAAATAATTTTAATAATTGTTGCTTTTTTGTGAATTCTGCTGATACTGAAGCTGTACTCTGAAATTTACGATGTCACTTTTGGTCGTAAGTAAATTTATTTTCCATATTATTCTGATAGAAAGTAATTGAGCAGTGTTTCCTCTATTCCTATAATAGCATTGGAATTTAAATTTATAAATTTAATATTATTGTCTGGGTCACACCTATCCCAAAAGATTGTTATGAGGAATGAAATGGTTATAGTTAAAAATGTGCACATTTCATAGAAAATTGGTAAATGTTGTCCGATTCGACAAATAATCGACAATAATTTCTTCAAGTTCCATGCATTTATTTATGAAACACAGTTCACTAACATGTCCATAATGTTTTCTTATTAAAAGAGACAAAATAAGACAAATTTTTTTATGTATTAAGTACATTTTTATTTTATACCAAACTTTTCTTTTGATAACATTAAATTTAAATTTTCGTTTAAGAGTAACATTTCTATGGAAAATGTGGTTTAAAAATTATAATTTTTCCCCTAACATTAAAAAAATATATATATTATTCATTTTTTCTTCCGCTGTATACTTTCGTTATCGGGCTCGGGCTCTGATAAAGCAAAATGTTTCGGGTTTGGGCGGGCTCGGATTTAAAATCGAGCTCGGGTGGGACCTAATTTTGAAAAAAGAGCCAGAACTCATGTCTTATCTGTATTGATCAAAATTTCCAGGTCGGGGCTCGGCCCTGAGTAAAAGCTAAACGTCTGTTCCGTGTCCGACCCAGCCTGTATGATAAGCATTATTGGGCCGACGCGATTCGTGCAATTCTTCCCCCCGAGCCCAATTCGGACTGACATCTTACTTATTTGTTATTCGTAAAAAATATATTTATGTTGTAGATTTGTTTTGCGAAATCTTACGAAATACATTTTTAAAAATTTACTTTTGTTTTTGACCAGCAGCAAAATATAATAATCAACCGGTCTAAAACCCGGCAAGTAGAAAAAAAAGTAGAAGTTAACCTGACCAACTGTAAAAAGTAGCAGTCAAACGGACCCAAATACGAACCACAGAAAAAGCATTGGTTACAGCGTGGTGCGAAAGGGTAGGGGGCGAAGGGGGCGGTCGCCTCATGTTCAGAATTTTAAAGGACGTCAAATTTATACTACCAACATCATTTTTGGCCTGTCACAAGAAAAGTCGTTTGGGGGAGGCGGCAAACTGAAACTTTGCCCAGGCGCAGTTTTCTCTTCGCACGCCCCTGATTATCTAACACGACCAGCAGCAAAAAATAGAAATCAACCGGAACCAAACCCGACCCGCTTGAAAAATAGAAGTCAACCGGAACCAAACCCGACCCGCTCAAAAAATTGAAGTCAACCGGAGCCAAACGCGACCCGCTTGAAAAATAGAAGTCAACCGGACCCAAACCCGACCCTCTGAAAATATAGAAGTTCACGGGACCCAAACCCGACCCGCAGTGAAAATATTAGTCCCGACCCGCGCATGAGTTTCGAGTCTCCGAATTTTTTAAATCGCCCCCCCCCCCTTGAGGACTCTCCAGATCCGCCCTTGTGGAATGTTATTTTTTCCAAACGAATGTAGAGATGGGGTGTGGGGTGGGCAATGTCTTCAGCAACGTGTTGATTTGACTTTATAATTTTGAATAAAAATATTTTCGAACGAACATTATATTGCTAGCAGTGTATAATCTTGAATTTGTATGATTTTTCCTTTTTAAATGAAAACCCATCCAATCGAAGCTCGAGTTGATTTCCCACTGCCTTCAATAGAGTATATCGGCGGTGCTATTCATGTCTCTGTCTGATTTTTCAAGCTAACTGTCAATTTGTATTTATTTTCTGACATTTAGATATAAAACTTTCTATTTTGACCAAAAAAAAATAAAAATAAAAATATTCTTGATAAAATAAATAATGGAAATCCGCACAATTCCTCATACATATTTTTACTTTCTTCTATCTTTACAAGAAGAAAGTATTGGATTCATGAAAATTTTCGACTTTCGGTTTTCGACGGATTTATACGTTTTAGAAGGTCCTGAACACGTTTTGACTATTTTTAAAAAATGTCTGTCTGTGAGTCTGTCCGTCTGTCTGTCTGTCTGTCTGTCTGTGTGTCTGTCTGTTTGTGACAAAAAATTTGTGGGCGCTCTATCTCAAGAACTAATGCTCGAAATTTAATAAAATTTTATATTCAGTTAGACCTTGATATGAATTAGTGCCTATTGGTTTTTGGTGAAAATTGGCCTGCAGGTGGCGCTGCTATACTACATTTTTCATGATTTTCAAGATTGCTATATCTCAAGAACTAATTCACAGAATTTCACCAAACTTCAGATTCTGTGACCCCTTGATATAAATACTGTATTTTGGGGTGTATAGTCCGCGGCTTATACAAGAAAAAAACCTCCCAAAAAGCCGCTGCGGCTTATATACGGTGCGGGTTATACAAAGATTTTTTTTTATTGGAAATCGTGATATTTTTTCTACAATTTTTAAACCTTAAAAATTTTTAAAAATCATCGAAATTTGTAAATATTTTTCGCTATGCCTTGAAATTTAGAGAGTTCTCCCATGTTTGTAAAGGCTTTTTTTTACTGCTTAAATACAGTTATTTCTGGATTTGGAAATACTGTCGCAACTATCATCAAGTATTGCATTGATAGATGTATAATAGCCATTGTGTTTGTAGAGAACAAAATACAAAATCCAGAACCCTTCCAATCTCGACAATTCTGAATTTAAGATCATTTTTAGTTTATTCTTCAAAAAAAATAATCTACCGACCCTGTTGCAAAAAACAAAAAAAAGTGCGTGATTTATATCATTTAAGAACGATTCAGAGCAGTCGTTCTTTTTCGAAAAGATTCCGAGGAATCGTTCCTTTACAGAGTCGTTTCATTTCGGAAGGAGTTCAAGGATTCAAACTTTTCCGGAGTCGTTTCATTTCAGATAGAGTCCAAGGAATCGTTCCTTTTCGGAGTTGGTACCTTACCCTGTTGCAAAGAATAAAAAAAAGTGCGTGATTTATGTCATTTCGGAACGATTCAGAGCAGTCAGTCTTTTTCGAAACGATTCCGAGGAATCGTTCCTTTACAGAGTCGTTTCATTTCGGAACGAGATCTAGGAATCGAACTTTTCCGAAGTCGTTTCATTTCAGATGGTGTCCGAGGAATCGTTCCTTTTCGGAGTTGGTGCATTTTGGATTGATTCCGAGGATTCGATCCTTTTGGGAACCAATGACCTAAGATACGTATACATTTTATGTCCGAAATTTTGAATTTATCACCGTTTTTTTAAATTTTCGGAATTTTTTTTAAAAAATATCACGTTTTTTTGAAAAAAAATGCGCGTAAACGCCGCATCGCTTGAAATTTTATCTTAAAACACGTAAACGCCGCGGCGTTTCTTCCGAAAATTACGGTATTGATAATCTTAATTTTTTAGCCCAATTACTGTAGATATTATGCATCACGAAAAAATTTGGTAAATTTGTGTTAAAAATTATGACGAATGATTTCTAATTTCGAACCCTGGTCGAAATATACGTTCGTAAATGGTGTATAGGCCGCGGACTATACACCGATGCATCTCCGCGGGTTATACACGAACTTTTTTTACTGCACTGCTCGATTTAGGGGTGCGGGTTATACACAGGGTGCGGGCTATACACCCGAAAATACGGTAGATGCTCATTAAGTTTTGGTGTGAATTGGCCAGCAGGTGGCGCTGCTATGCCACGTTTTTCATGATCTTCATGAAAGCTATATCTCAAGAACTAATGCACAGATTTTCACCAAACTTCAGATTCTGCGATTCCTTGAGATACATAGTCGCTGATAAGGTTTTGGTGTGAACTGCCCTATAGGTGGCGCTGCTATGCTACATTTTGCACGATTTTTGCGATAGCTATATCTCAAGAACTAATGCAGAGAACTTTATCAAATTTTAGATTCTGTTACACTAGAATATATAACATAATTAGACACTGATTACATTTTGGTATTCACCTTGCAACAGGTGGTGCAGCTATGCTGCATTTTTCACGATTTTTCCGATAGCTATACCTCAACAACCAACGTACAGAATTTCATCAAACTTCAGATTTTGTTACAAAATGACATATAACATAATTACACCATGATTACGTTTTGTTATAAATCCTTCAACTGATGGTGCTGCTGTGCTATATTTTACACGGTTTTTTAAACTAGCTATATCTCAAGAACTAATGCACAGAATTTCATCAAACTTCAGATCCTTTTACACCATAACATAATTAGACGCTTTTTTACGTTTTCGCATAAATTGTCCAAGATATGGTGTTGCTGTGCTACTTTTGCAAATTTTTTGTTATAACTATATCTCAAGAACTAATGGACGAAATTCCATCAAATTTCAGAATCTGTTAGGTCTTGCCATAAATAGATGCTTATTAGGTTTTAGTATAAATTACCCAACATGAGGCACTACTAAGCTCATTTTCTCAGAATATTAATTAAATTTTGCGTTTTAGGCTTTTCGAATACCAGAATCTCATTAGGCTAGTTCAAATGTTCGAGGAAATTCGATAGTGGGTAACTTAGGGGTCACCACTTTTTTTTTTTTTTTTTTTTTTTTTTTTAATATTAAAATGTACCTATGAGATAGAAGAAAGTTTTGGGATTGACACATCCAACTAGTTTTTTTATTTATTAACGCGAAATGATATTCAAATCACATATTTCTTAATTGGGAAACGATATCTTGAGATAATTTGCACCGAAAGAAAAAAATATGTTTGGCGAATCCTTGAAATGACTTCAAAAATTTTTTTGAACAATAAATATTAATATTTTCACACTTGAAAATTATTAGAACCTGAAAAATACCGTGGTTGTATCAACAGTTGTTGTTGTTGTTGTTGTTGTTTTTTACGTTTGAAACTTCAGAGAAATGAAAAACATGAGAACTGATGCGAATCGCTACCAAATAAAAAGGTTTTTGAAATAGTAATTAAAAAATACCATTGAAATCGGTTTTCTTTATTTATTATTATTTATTTGTAATTTTACCAGGATCTCACTATATCCCAATTTGTTGGAATCCCAAAATGCAGAAAAAATCAAACGTTACGCTTTTGGTCAGTGGGAAGGACACAAGCATGATCTCGTTGAGGAATAAAACATCGCCATTTTGCGATGATCATTAAGGGTTTTTAATTAATATTTCGGGTGATTAAAAAAAACTGAGTGTCAGGTGTACGGTGCATCTACCATCATCAATCCTTATCCAAATTTTTAGATCTTCATGTGCGGTAGATTTTCTTAGCCATCGTCAATACATGCAAAGTAAAAACAAACATCTTTCTTTTAGATGCAATATATTGTTATTGCATTAAATTACTTTCTCCGGGATAATGAAATTTTACCGTAACGTAGGATTTTGATAGAGAGTACTTTCATTTACACAGGTTTTACTGTGTTACGAATTTTATTTACATAGCTGCCATCCTTCTGTATTTTTCAAGTAATTTAAACATGTTTGGAAACAGAAATTTATTTATTTAATGAAATAAAGTACGAACTGTAAAGAAACAAGACATATTTTATTAAATAAATTTTCTGGTTCAAAAAACTCTAAAAGAATAACAACTATACATTTATAAATAGTCATAGTTTTTTTTTTGGGGGGGGGGGGATAATGTTTCTTTTACAGGCGATTGGATTGGGGGGGGGTGTAGGGCGCCTAATGCAGTTCTGCACACAGGCGCCGAATACTGCTGGCACGCCCCTGGTTGCATTACAACTATATACAGAAATTTAAATGATCTGCAGAGATTTAATGTGGCTGAAATATGTTTAAGATCAGTTATTTTTAAGGTTTTTAGTTTCTTTAGTAGTATTTTTAAAACAGACAACTGAAGGCTAGGCTCTTTAATTTCACATATTTACTATGTTGATATCGAAAAATTTCTATTGCTATTGCTCAATTTCAGACTGAGTTCATAGTTTGAATAATAATCATAAA
The DNA here is from genome assembly GCA_964019185.1 of Maratus speculifer. Classification (NCBI taxonomy): domain Eukaryota; kingdom Metazoa; phylum Arthropoda; class Arachnida; order Araneae; family Salticidae; genus Maratus; species Maratus speculifer. Next base: position 325,842,470 of record OZ025291.1, read on the forward strand.
TGGGATGCAATGTGACATCCCAAAACATGTGAAAAGATTGACGACCTCTTATTTAGACGTACAAATTCATTTAAATGATTAGAGAATACGGAAAAAATAAAAGACTGAAAAATACTAAAACACAAATCAAGTAAAAATTAAAAATATTCCTTCAAGATGAACATAAGACACATTGAAAAAATATCAGTAGAAAATCTATTGACAAACATTACTGCTCTTTCTAAAAATGACACCGCAGTCTCTGAGGAAAATAATAGCAAAACAAAATGATTATTATTTCCCGATGTTCCGAGAAATACCTTCTTTATTTCGTTTCGGAAGACAAAACATCTAGAAGTCGTTCTTAAGATCTTCTATTAGATATATTCTTACAGAAAAAGGAGCAAAAAATGTCACTTTTTGTGGTTACGAGAAGCTATTCCGCAGATGACAGATAAGTGACATCTTGCTCCAGGAGGTAAATGGGGAGGAGTGCGGTAAATGGAATTACGACTTGATGGTATCGCAATGTCTCCCGAGTCAAATGTCATTATTAGCATCCGCGGTTAAGAAGCCGAGACACATCAGTCAGTGTGTACAACTTCCGAAACAGAATTAGATACCTATTTTACCCAAAATAACATTACGGACTTTTTTTTCTGCTTCTAAAACGTAAGTTTCAAGAGAATCGGTAACTCTTAGGAAATAAGAAATATCTCTTGCGTGTCTGAGTGTATGATATTAAAAAATGTTTTATTAAAATGTCAAATGATAACTTTGTTTTAATCATTTGGAAAATGGTTGTTGCTCTTTTCAAGAGTGGGGCTAGTGGTGTCCGTATTTTATTTATTTATTTATTTTTACTTTTACTTTTATTTATTTATTTATATATTTTGCCAATAAACAGATACAGTAATCAACTATTTTCTCTTTATTGACAACAGAAAGGGAATACTTCTGTTGATATGATGACAAAAATATTTATTAAAAATTAAAAAAATAATAATTTAAAAACAAATTGCGATACAGCTTTCAAACAAATTGTATTTAAATGACTTGATGGTATAGCAGTGTCTCCCGGTACAAATGTCATTATTAGCATCCGCGGTCAAGAAGCCGAGACACATCTGTCAGTGTGTATAACTTCCGAAATGGCATTAGATACCTATTTTACCAAAATAACATTACGGACTTTTTTTTTCTGTTTCTAAGACGTAAGTTTCAAGCGAACTGGTAACTCTTAGGAAATAAAAAATATCTCTTGCGTGTCAGGGTGTATAATATTTAAAAATGTTTTATTAGCATGTCAAATGATACTTTGTGGTATTTTATTTTAACTTGTATCATTTCATGCAAATCTAGGTTTATTTAATGTGCTGTAAATCGATTGTATGTCGTTATTTAGATATGAAATCGCATACATGAACATAAAATTCAAGTTTTGACTATGTTTTTTTTTTCTTAGCATTTTAAAAATATAATATTAATGCATAATTCGTATAATTGTATTGCAATGAAAAAAATATTTTTTTTTTGTTTTGTTTTTATACTTGCAATGATATCGCAATTAACGAGTGACTTTGCTAACGAATATTTTTTCCGTCTCGGCTTATTTATATGAATCTAGCTTATGACTATCTTATTCGATGTGCAAACTTATAAGCAGCTGCGTTGCATTTAAATTGATTAGAAACTTCTTATAATTATTAATGCGCTTTTCAGCTGTAAAAATACTCCGACAGCTATTACATACAGTTATTTTGTAATAGCTGTCGTAATGAAAGAACACGAATATATCTGTTTATTTACTTTCTCGCCTTTGCATTACATTTTCAGAAATATAAATGCCGCACTGTTCTAAAATATTACAAAATAATTAACTCTAACAAAAAATGAAATCGATTTTGTAACATAACCGGGAGAATCATTACATGAAAAAGCCTCATCTATATGGAGTAAACATTTTTATTAAATATCGTTTAGCTTTGCATAAATAGAAAAACTGCGCAATTCAACTGATGGTATCGTAATAAATTTTCTTTACAAAATATGAAGAAACATAAGAATAATAAAAAATGAAATCGAATCGAACATAACCACGAGAATCATTACACTGTTAAAATTTGAGCCATTTGCTGCAGCATTACTCCACCCCTTTTATAGAAAATGGTTACTTTACTGTGTTATGAATCATTCTCATTGGTCAAAAGAGAGATATTCTATAAAAGCTGTGGAATGACGTTGCAGCAAATGAGTAGAATTTTTAACAACGTATGTGATTTTTTAGTCACATACGTTGTGATTAACGTGCGTTAGATTTTTTTTTATGACTCTTCATTTCTATGGAGTAAACTTTTTTATTAACTTTGCACAAATAGAAAGACTAGATAATTCAAAAGACTATAAAATAATGAATTATTCTTTTTGAAAAATATGAAGAATTCCAAAAATCATAAAAATTAATCCGTTTTGGTAATATAATCAAGAGAATCATTATGTGAAAAAGCTTCATTTTTATTAAATAAATAATTTTACACATGTCTTCTAGCTTCGCACAAATACAAAGTCTGAACAATTCAAAAGATAATAAAATAATGAATTATCTTTGCAAAATATGAAAAAATATAATAATGCTAAAAATGAAATCGATTTAGTAGTATAACCGCGAGAATCATTACGTAAAATAATTTCATCTCTATGTTGTGAGCTTATTTATTATACAGTTTCTAGCTTTGCACGAATAACAAAAACTGGCAATTCAACAGATGCTATTTTAATCAATTCTTTATGCAAAATATGATGAACTATAGGCATAAATTAAATTGGTAACATAACCAAAAGAACCACTGCATAAAAACACTTCATGTCTGTGGAATAAATTTTTTATTACATAGCTTTTAAATTTGCACAGCTATAAAAGATTGTACAATTCTAAAGGAGATAAAATAATCAATTATATTTGCAAAATATGAAAAGTACAAGAATAATAAAAGTGAATTCAAATTGGTAACATAATAGCAAGAATCATTTCGTGAAAAAGGTTCATATCTATGAAGTAAACATTTTTTTACATGGTATTTATCTTTGCACAAAGAAAAAAATTTCGCAATTCAAAAGATCGTTTCACAATTAATTATCTTTACAAAATATGAAGAACCATAAAAATAGAAAATAAAATAGAATCGATAACACAACCACGAAAATCATTACATGAAAAAACTTAATTTCTATGGAGTAAACTCTTTTATTACATGGCTTTTAGCTTTGCAAAAATAGAAAGACAATACAATTCAAAAGGTGAAAAAATAATGAATTGTCTTTACAAAATATTAAAAAAAAAAAAACATAAAAAATTAAAAATGAAATCGAACTGGTATTGGTAACATAACCACGATAATCATTGCGAGAAAAAGCTTCATCTCTTTGGAGTACACATTTTGATACATGGCTTCTCCATAATAGAATCAAGCCTAACCAAACCACATAACGCCAAAATAAGAAATATATATGTTGCATAATATACACATAAGGTTAAACGTCAAATACTTTAAAGCTGCGCATCAGTCTAAACTATCCTCATGCATTTTATTTACACATAAGAAATTTCAAGAGAACCCTTATTTGAAGCGTGTATCTTCTTAAATGTAGGAGAGAGAGAAAAAAAAAAATGGCGGCAGTATGATAAATCAGTAAAATACATCAGACCTCGGTGATCGTTCTCAGATCTCAAGAGAATACTTCCAAGATCATGAGATGAGGGAACATACCTCAGTATTCTGCCCTCGTACGCAATCCATCAATGTCGAAAAATTCCTAACCCTCCCTCTTTTTAAAACTTCCTCCCCATTTTAAGATGCTTGGAATTCTGAATTTTTCTCCTGTTTTTTCCCCTTGTTTTTCTAAAGCAAAGTATTGTTTTCTCTTCTCAGTTGCGGAACACAATAGTTCATTTGTAATTACGTTTCAGGTGGAAGAATGAATTAATACACAAGATTTGGTTGTTTTAGTTGATTTAAAAAAAAATGATAAGCGTAATTTAAATGTAAATTTTTCATGTAATTACGTGAATTATTCGTTCGTGATTTGACGTGAAATGCTTGTTTCGGCAAGTAATTACGCATTGCACATCATATATATTTATTATTTTTTTTAATTACGCACTACAACTTCTTATAATTTTTAAAATAGAAAAATGAAATGTAAAATTACATAATTTTTTAATGTAATAAATAATAAACTTGTGGAATAACTTGTTATTTATTTAAGAAATATTTCAGTAAAATATATTATGTGACTGCTGCTTTTTCTGGAAATTTTACAACATGCTGGATGTTTATAAACTGTTTTTATAAATTAAAAAAAAATCAATATATTAAAAAAAATTTTTTTGTATGGGAAACTAGGTTTTCAATCGGTTTATTCTGTTTTATCCTCTATACTGATACTTATTTTCTTACATAACCAAAATAAATTTATTTTAGCAAAAGTTTAAACTAACTTTCTACTTTAGACTAATTTTTCATTATTAAAATTTAATGCCAGCACAAAAGGATCAACATATGCAATTAAATTAGAGAAACAACATTAAGTAAGAGAGCATTAAAACATTAAATTAGAGAGCAACAGAATTAGACTTTAGACAATCCATAATTCAAATTCTTTTAGACAATACACATAACATCACTGACCAAATTACAACAGAATTTTAATAATCCTTGTTGTGGCATTTATCATATCCCTTTTTTAATCATCATTTTTAAGTATCATACATGTTATTTCTTCTTACATCATGTCTTTTTCTCAACTAAGATGATTGAGGTATTATTGAATAGGATTTTTCCCCACATCGGATTTTACATACAAAATTTAATTAATATGTACCATACAACGATAAATAAGGTATCATTGAATAAATTACTTCCCACATTTGACATTACAGAATGAAATTTAATGATTCTTTATGTCAACTATCTTTTTACATATTATTTCTGTTTTCAACATCCTTTATTTCTGCACATACACGCACAACGATGATTCAGGTATTATATGAAAGGTTTGAAAACAAGCTTTTTACAAGGTACTCTCATATACCATTAAAAAAGTTGTTTGATAAAAAGAAAGTTACAGTTAGTTATATAAAAAATTACAGTTGATTATATAAATATGAAAAATGTGTCATAAAATAAGAATCATAATTTTTGTGTAAATTAGTACGCATTATCACAGGTCTTGGTGATTATTCATTTTAATGTGACGCATTCCAATATGTTTCAGAACAACGTACAATGCATAAGGGCCATTTTCAAATCTTGCATATATATGCTGTCCCAGAGTAAAAAAAAAAAAAAAAAAAAAAAAAAAAAAAAAAAAAAAAAAAAAAAAAAAAATCAAACATAAATTTATATTTAAAGTTTGATTTGAGCTATGCATTAGTTAAAGAAGATTATATTGAACATTTCTAAGATGAAAAATTAAAAAAATCAATAAAAAGTTTTGAGATATAAATCTTTAAAATTTTGATTATAAGCAAAAATATCTGTCCCACTCCAAGTTTTATGTTTTTAACTGTTTTTTTTTAATTTGAGATAACTTTTTTAAATAAAAAGGTTTTATTATTTTAAATGTGAACTGTTAGTGTTCTATATTAATGAAAAAAAATATTACAAAAGATATTTTCTTTAAGAAATTAACAGAAATCTTTTGCCCCTCACTTTTTGTCAAGCTCGTTACCATGTGATTATTTTAGTCAAAATAGGTTTCGAATTCTGCCTAAAGTTAGCAGCAAATAATCGGCGATATAGTTAAACTACTCACGCAAGTACTACTTGCCATTTTTTACTCTTCAATTGTGAAGCAATGTAATAGTGGCAAGAATAAGCTTTTATCAAGGTTGGTATTTTTTTTCACTGTCAAGTCTGTTACCGTAAATTTTAATATTAAAAATTTTATTTTTGCACCTTTGTATTTAACTATAGTTTACTAAATAGTTTCAGAAGGTACATATATTATTATCTAAGTTAGAAATTATACAAGCTAGTTCATTTCTAATAGTTTTATTAAGAAATGTCAAGTCCGTTTCTTGTCAAGTCTGTTGCCATATTTATAAGCGATGAAATGTAAGCTGCTCAGTAAGTTTACTAAATATTTTCAGAAGGTATGTAAATTATTATCTAAGTTAGAAAATATACAAGCTAGTTCATTTTAATAGTTTTTTTTTTTTTTTTTTTTTTTTTTTTTTTTTTTTTTTTTTTTTTATGAAATGTCAAGTCCGTTACCATGAAATGTAAACAAATGGTGAAAATGGCCCATAACATAATGTTTCCTTTTGCAACATATATTACTCTTCTAGTAATCGATTTAATTGAGAATGATTAATTTTTTTATTATTGTGTATACTAGACGAGAAAAACCTAATTCTGTTTACAAAGTCTAAACAACATAATATCGTTAATAAAATCTCAGGGAAAAAGCCATAAAATGAAAGTAGTAAACGAACTCATATAAACCGGATTAAATATTGCGGAAAGTGTTCTTTTGATAGAAGAACTTTCTTTGATATTTATTTGAAAGGTCTTTAAATTGCTGATCCGATAAACGAAGTAATTTCTCGAAAGTAAGTCTTACTCTAAATATAATGTGTCAGACTATCAAAGTATCGTTTTACAGACTTGTTTGATGTTATTTGGTTACATTTTGGAACATAAAATTATAGTAATACAACGTAAAGTATCAATGAAATGAAAATATAAATGAAATGAAAATATATTTTAATAGGTAATTTCTAGTAAAAAACGAAGCAATTTCTTGAAAGTAAGTCATACTCTAAATATAATATGTTAGACCATCAAAAGTATCATTTTACAAACGTGTTTGGCATTATTTGGTTATATTTTGGAAAATAAAATTATACTAATATAACGTAAAACACATATTAAACGAAACCAAGTCATACATTCTTGAAACCAAGTCATACATTCTTGAAACCAAGTCATACATTAAATTCAATATATTAGACCATCATAGAACAATTTCAAGGACTTTTTAGTACTTTATTTGGTTATACTTTGGATAATAAAATTATGCTAAGAAAACTTAAAATATAAACTAATGGAAAGTATATTTCAAATGGTTTGTTGGTAATTTCTATCAAATGGGGAAAACTTTCTATATCAATATCTTCCAGTTATGTTGTAAATTTGATATTTCTAAAAAGTGTATCGGAAAAATAATTAAAAAGTAATTTTTGTTTCGTTTTAGATACCACGATACATTTTTTCAAGAATTTCAATTGTTAAAATAGGCTCAAATTTGATAAAACAATCTATAAATAATTTAACACTGAGTCATTGTTACACTTGGCATATAAAAATAATATAAATTGTAAACATTTTTTAAGCCAACACATCTATAAAATTTTAAGAACCAAAAACTTACAATTTTAATTTTTAATATTTCATGCTATACTGCAAACAATATATTTCTTTTAAAAAAGATATATATTATTAGTTTAGATATAATATATTTGAATTTGAAACTTAGTATATTTTTTCTCGCAGTTAAAATAGGATAAAGTCAATACACCAAACTTAAATACTTGAAAACTGTCTAATAAGCAGCTTTTGTCAAACAATTAGGAAAGTTTCCATACTTTTAAAAATAGATTAATTAAATCATCTCACAGACAGAAATCAATTTAAGTACGATTACAGTTAAATATGCCGTTTAAATGATTCATTTTATACAATTTTTATCAGGCAATTGAAATGTCAATTCATATTTACACAGTTTAATTTTTCTTCTGCAAATATCTTTCCATGTAATACGGATGATATTTAAGGTAGTGGGGAATTTATCTTTGTTTCTTTTAGACTTAAAAAAGGATAACTCTGCTAAAGAGAAGTCTATTTACTTCCTAATAAGCAAAGACTTGTCAAACATCCAATCGCATTGATGTATTTTATATTTTTAACTCATCCTGGTTATTTTTTATTAATATTTTAATTTTTTTATTATTATTATTATTATATAATTAATTTTTGTTACATTCAACTAATTCCAGATTTACTTACTTCTGCAACTATCGGGAATGTAAAAATAAAATCTGCAAATCAATCAAAGACAAAATTAGAATTTGCTAAGACAGAAGTACAAGGAGTGGAAAATATTCCGTTATACACAAGTTTTCGTTTTATCAGGTACACAATGTAATCTATTATGTATGTTTTGAGGTGGGAATATTTAATGTTTTATTTATTTATTTATTTATTAATTGAGCTTCCGTTACCTTACGGCTTTGTAGCATACGCTACTCAATTAAATAAAATACTCCTAAAAAAACATTAAAAACACAGCGCAATAAAAATAACAATAAAGCAGATTTACTGTATTTGTTAGCTTTGTGACATATACAAATTTTTGTGTTTATCTAATTAAAAAAATATTAAAAAGCATTAACTACATGAAATTAATTATTAATTTCATAAAAGTAAATTTTAAGTTTAACAACTTAACTTTTTGTTAACTTTTGTTTAACTGAAAACACTGTTAGCTTAATGTGACTTTTTCTTTCTATAAGAGCTGTATCACAATGCATTGCGTGACGCATTTAATCTTTTCCGAATATTGCCTAAAATATACATTTCCTGAATATTTATGAGGAAGAATATCTAATCAGCTCTAAGATTACTGTACTTATTAATCCATGACGTTTTTAGACACATAATGACATGTTAAGATGAACGGAGCAATAAAGAATTTCAAGCAGATTTATGGCTTTTAATTTGTATAAGAACGAACTCTAGTGTGTGGTTAAGCAAGAAAATCCATTGATAAAGAACGTTTAGTGTTGTTTTTACTTTGAAGGTTTTACCTCGAAAAGTCAGTTTAAGAGATAAATCAACTTTTTCAAAACACTTTTAATGATGAATTCATAAATATTTTATATATTTCAAGTTAGTGTGTCATAAATCCTCGTGAAAAAATAATGTTTTACGTTACCTTTTTCAGTTATGATTATATTTTACTTTTTATTCTAAAGAAAATTACATTCTTTTTGGGATTAATAGAAATGAGAGTAGCTACGCAAATTACAAATAAAAAAAATAGTATTTACTGAAATTTAAGTAAAATTTCCGTTATTGAAATTATTATAATTTGCTGTTAATAATGGCAATGCTATGAAAGAATTTTTCAAGTATGTAAAACTTCGTAGTACAAGCGAATTAAACTGGTGTAATACAGTCAAGTATTTTCATTTTGAAAAAAGACAAATCCTTATTTTATTATTCAAAGAATGATGTGTTTGAAATAAAATAGTTTCAGCAATCGTGTATACAGATTTAAGAGAGCTTTTTCCTTGTTTTTGTTTTCTTAGTGAATTCTGATATATTATTTAAGTATCTATCCATACTGATAAAATAAAGATTTTGTATGTCCGTATGCGCGATGGCTAGAAAATCTATTGCACGTAAAGATCTGAAAATTTAGCTTCGAATAGACGAAAAAAAGTATATGTTCGCATGAACCTAAGATTTTAGATTTCTTTTTTTATTTATTTAAGGCGGTAGCGTTGTGATCACCGCGTCTGGCTACAAGACGTAGTCTAGAATTCGGCTCCGAGCTGGGCAAGGTTATTCAGCTTTTTATTCCTTCAGAATCAAAATAACGAGTATAAAGCTTGTTTGAGAACTAAACAGTGATTGTCCTGAGCTGGGTTGAATACCTGAATACGACATATGCTATACATTATATTTGGACCCAAGGTCTATAATTATGTAATACTAATAATATATATTCTACATAAAAATATGAGAATTTATATCATAAAACATTTTGCTTCTAAGATGTTGTATATATAGAATAGAAGTTAGAATAGAATAAGAAGTGTTAGAATATATATTATTAGTATTACGAGTTAGTGGACGTAGTCAAGACTTATTTAGTGTTATTTTTCACATTCATATCTGTCATCTATGCTGAATAAAATGTATACAACGTCTTAGAAGCAAAATGTTTTATGATATAAATTCTCATATTTTTATGTAGAATGTATATTATTAGTATTACGAGTTAGTGGACGTAGTCAAGACTTATTTAGTGTTATTTTTCACATTCATATAATTATGTATATTTTAAAGGAATAGGTCATATATTTTCATGATTTTCTGTGTTTGCCGGCGATTTTGTGCCACTCATAAAAGCAATTAAATTTCGCTCTTTTACTCATATATTATGATCTCTATATGCTATGGCCTCTTTTTAACGCAGTTTATTCAGCAATTTTTCATTTTTTTTTTTTTTTTTTTTTTTTGAAGTTTCTATTTTAAACTAAAATGAGATGATTTTTATCAGCTAGAAACCTTTGGTTCTTGTTACCAGATGTATATCTGATTCATTATATGCATATGTATAAATATAAATATGTCAGGGTGACTAAAAAAAAAAGCTTACAAAATGACATAGCAAATGAGGCACACAACAAGGATAAAAAAAATCACATTGGAACATATGGTATAAAACTACACTAGAGTGTGTATCTATATAAACACTAGCTGAACAAACGGAGATTATCTTTATACAATCCGCGATCGATGCATTGGGAGATCAACTTCGATGAACGTTAGTCGTGCGAATGCATCAAGCGAAATATCCTGATAGAAAGGTGCCATGTCCCTCATACCTTGTATCAAAAATTGTGTGAATTCGGCTCATTCGATGCGCACAAGCTGGATGCTAATCGGCAATAAACAACTCCGGAATTTTTTGCAAAAGAAAGCGAGAAGACGAAGAACTAAAGCATCAAAAAGCACACAACTTGTATCCCGAGACACACATATCTCCAGAATTACCGTCTGGCACATATTGTACACGACGATGAATTGAATCAATTTCATTTACAACACGTCCAGGCACTGAAACTGGTGGACTACAACAAGCACATGGAATTTGTTAACAAGAAAATGCTGCAGACCGGAACTTCAGTGAAAGCGCCCTCTTCATTGATGAGGCTACATTCTCACTAGAGGGTACAATGGATTTCACAACTTCCATACTTGGGTGAATAAATGCTTTATAAAATATCTGTCAAAATGGGATGCTTACGTAAAACATTTAAATTGCTTACACTTTTAAAACTTTGCAGCCAACTGTCCAGTTGCTGGATCGTTTTTTAAAGATTAAAGTTACTTAACCGTCATTTAATATTATTCAGAACGCTATATGGTCAAGTAACCATTATTGCTAAAAACGGTCAAAAGACTGCACAGTTTTCTAGATACACTGTTGAAAATATGCGGAAAATTGTTTAGTTTATACACTGTTTTTAAAAATAACGGTTACATGATCACATTACTAATCATATCTTATTATTGACCATATCACTCACCCGCTAAAAAAGTCACACAACTTGCTAAGATTCATTTTGCGTTTTTATTTTATAATTTTAATATAAAGTGTTTTCTTAATATAATTTTAATATAAAGTGCTTTCTTAAATAAAATGATGAATTTTAAAATGATTTTTTTTTTCAATAAACAACATTCAAGTTAACAGATATACACGAAAAGAGATATATCTTAATACTACTGATGATATTTACAAGTGGTTTGAAGAAAAAATTCTATTGTTTTTCAAGATATTCGAAGAAAGTTCTCCTCCCTACACACTTACATTAAATCCCACATCCAGTCAGAGATTGTTTCTGCTTAGTATAATCCATAGAGTTAGCAGTGCATGAACAGAATTTCTTTTTATTTTATAGTTATTTTTCGATTTTAGATAATCGGTAGCGCTCGCAAATACCCTATAAGATCTGCAAAACTCTTCCACTAACTCTGCTATTTTTTGAAATTGCTTTCTTTTTTATTGTGCGTCATAGCAATGGTAGAAGTTTAGACTAAATTATGATAGAAAAAAAATACAATTGAAGTATTTAAACTTATATTTTTATCCTCTCTCTCTATTAATAATATAAAATGTTTTGTTTAGTTTTCCATATTTTATTTCTCATGACCGACAAAAACTGTAACCGACTTAAAAGAAAAGTGGTCCCTTGAATAAAGTAATGAGTTTTAAAGTGAAATTTATTTCAAACAAATATCATTCAAGTTTCACAGATTTACACAAAAAAAGAAATATCTCAATACTACTAATGATATTCACAAGTGGTTTGAAGAAAAAAGACTATTCCTTTTTTTCAAAATAATCGAAGAAAGCTCTCTCCCTAAACACTTATTTTAAATGTACATCCTGTTTAGTAAAATTCGTAGAGTTCGAAGTGCATGAACAAACTTTTTCTTCATTTTTTAGTCATTTTTAGACTACAGATCAGTTCTAGTTCTGCTCGCAAATATACTCTATGATCCACAAAACTCATCCACTAACTCTGTTATCTTTTGGGATTGCTTTCATTTTTATTTTGGATCATAGTAATGGTACGTGTTTAGTCTAAATTACAGTAGAAGAATATTCATTTTAAGTATTCAGACTTGAAATTTTACCCTTTCTTGATTGAAAATATAAAATATGTTGTCCAATTTTTCCTATTTTATTTTCGATAATTGAATTAAAGTATAACCAACTTAAAGAAATTGTGGTATCTTAGATAAAATAATGAGTTTTAAAGGTAAATTTATTCCATATAAATATTATTAAAGTATAGCAGATATACAGGGAAAAGCAAAAATCTTAATACTATTGATTATATTTACAAGTGGTTTGAGGGAAAAATGCTATTATTATTGAAGTTACCCAAAGAAAACTCTCCTATCTAAGCTCTTATTTTAAATCTCTCGTTCGTTCTGAGATTCTTCCTGCTTAGTAAAATCAAAAGCATTAAAAGTGCATGAAAATATTTTTTCTTTCTTTTTTTTCTAATTTTTGTATATTATATTAGTTGTAGTGTTTTCAAATATCCTCTAAGACCCGTAAAAGTTTTCCACTACCTCTGTTACCTTTCTAAAATGCTTGAATTTTTACTTTGATTCATAACAATGGTAGGTATTTAGACTAAATGCGGATATAAAAAATGTTACAATTTAAGTATTGAAACTTATAATTCAACCCCACCTCTCTCTGTTAAAAAAAAATGTTCAATTTTTCTGTAACCGACTTAGACTAAAACCAATTTAAAGAAAAGAGTATTTCTTAGATAAAATAATGAGTTTTAAAAGGGAATTTATTTCGAATAAATATCATTCAAGTTCAACAGATATACACGAAAAGAGATACATCTTAATACTACTGATGATATTTACAAGTGGTTTGAAGAAAAAAATCCATTGTTTTTGAAGATACTAAAAGAAAGTTCCCCTCCCTAAACACTTACTTTAAATCCCACAGCCAGTCTGAGATTCTTTCTGCTTAGTAAAATCCATAGAGTTAGAAGTGCATGAACAGAATTTCTTTTTATTTTTTAGTTATTTTTAGGTTTCAGATAAGTTGTGGTGCTCACAAATATCATTGAAGATCTGCAAAAGTCTTCCACTAACTCTATTATTTTTTGGAATGGCTTTCATTTCTATTTTGCATCATAGCAATGGTACGTGTTCAGACTAAGTGATGAAATAAAAAATTTGTAATTAAAGTTTTGCAGTTTATAATTCTACTTTCTGCGTATATTTAAAGAGTACTTTACATTGTTTAAATTTACCTATGTTATTTTCAATAACCGACTTAGATTAGAACCGACCTATAGATAAAAGTGTCTGTTAGATAAAATAATGCGTTTTAAAAGGGAATTTATTTCAAATGAAAATCATTCAAGTTTCACACACATTCACAGAAAGAGATATACTAGTGATGATATTTAGAAGTGGTTTGATGAAAAAGTGCGTTTGTTTTTCAAGATACTTTAAGAAAAATTCCCTTCCTAAATATTTACTTTAAATAACACATCCAATCTGAGATTATTTCTGCTTAATAAAATCCGTAATTTTAAAAGTGCATAAACATAATTTATTAGTTTTTAAGATTTCAGATAAATTGCAATGCTCGAAAGAATATTCTAAGATCAACAAAAGTCTTACACTAAATCGGTTATTCATCGGAATTACTTCCATTTTTATTTTGCATCATAACAGTGATACGCATTTAGACTACAGAATGATATAAAAAATTTGCAACTTAAATATTGCACTATATAATTTCACAATCTCTCTATTAATAGTATATAATATGTTTTTAAATTTTCCCTATTTTATTTTGTATTTGAAATTTTATACAAAACATCTACAAATTAAAATTGTGTCAAAATAACTGCATTTAAGGAATCTAACTGAACTTATGTTTATTATCTTGGACATCTTTTAAAAATAATTTAAATATCTTTTTTAAAGCAGAAGTTCTTTTTAGGACGTTACAATTAAAAAAAATTCTTAACAGAGATTTTATCAAAACATTTCAGCGAAAAATCTATACACAATGTTTATTAATTATTTTTTTACATGCTAATTATTACTACATTTATATTTTCTAAATATGCTTAGAAAGTAGGATAAGGCAATTCAGGATGAATAATTTAATTCTGTTTTCAAAATTGCAGCAATAATAATTAAAAATAAAATTACACCACAAAAGCACATCCTTACACATGCTTGATAAAATTACAAAAGATTGTTTTTAAGTAACTGAATTGGTTATTTTGATACCCATGAATGAAAATATTTTTCTACAAAAAAAGTTACATAATATTTACATTTATTTAAGCTACATAAAATGAAAACTACGACGCTTCTCACATTAGTCAGTTGGAGATTGAATATACACTGGCGGGGAATATTAATATTAAATTAACAAGAATTAAAAATTCATATAACCGGAATGATTTTCAATTTTAAACATTAAATTTGGACAAAATCTTCATTTTACTATGCCTGAATTATCTTCAAATTGCAGAATACCCTTTTAGTGACAAAAGAAATATGTGAAAAGAATATAAGAAATTTGATATTTAGTGATAGAGGGAAGTTTATGTTATACTATTTTAAAATTCTATAGAAATAAGTGTACAATTTTTATAATGTGCGAACAAAGGTTTTATATGATGTGCATCCTTGACTGAAATGGAAACATTTTAACAAGTTCTTATTTCATTCTTCTAAATAAACTTCATTTCTCACAATCTGTCAAATGCATGTATAATAACATGTTAATAATTTTAAATATATATATATATTTATGTGTTTTATATGAATATTTTGGAGTTTTCCAAGCATCTGTTGTATCGTAGTTTAAAGAAAAAAATGTTTCTATTTTAAGAATTATATTTATTATATTACATTATAATTTATTTATTTATTTATTTATTTATTTATTTATTTATTTTGGATTTCAAGAGTGTTTTTGCAGACTTAGTAATATCAGGGTTGCCACAGGCGACTATTTTTAAATTACACCTGGCACAACTTTCTGAAAATAGGAATCTTTAACATGCATTTTGACAACATCTATAACAGAAATATACTTAAAAATGTATATTAGAAAAATACCGGTGCGGGAAGAATATAAAAATAATCATCTGTGGCAGCCCTGTAATATATTAACAAATGTAATAAATAGTTCATTCCTTGAAATATAAATTTAAGATTACATTAAAACTAGTTATTGTGAATTTGGAGAAATAATTCATTTATTTGTTGTATTTATAAATGCCATTCATAAATTTGTAATAACTTCAAAAAATGTATGCCTTTAAATTTAAAATTTGTTTAGTTAAATGCGTATTACTATACTGTAAAAAAGGTAAAAAATGTTTTCTATTCGTGAAATTATAATAGTAATCATCACACTCCGATTTTCAAACCAAAAATTTCTACGCACTTAAATGATAATTTAAAACTATGATTCGAGCTTTTATTATCATTGTATATATTCTTAAGGCTTTCAACTAATTATTTGATATTTCTTAGTAAACTTTAAAACGAACGACAGATTTTTTCAAGTAAACAAACTTATTTAAAAATTGCATTTCATTCCAAAATCCTTGATTTATTAACAATATCACCTCTCTTATCTCACTCGTAAATTATAATTCCACAGGTATTATAACTCAAAGATTATTCATAAATTTACTAAAAATGATTGTTGCATGCACTTCAGAATTTATTTGTGACAGATTTATATAAGAAAGCATTCAAATCTCTCGAATAATCTCTTATGATTTCAACAGTTATGTAATCTGAGGACAGTATACGATGTTTGCAATTACTGCGAAAGATTATATCTTTGTAGATTTCAGCATGCTTCATCAAGATTTCAGAGTTCTCCAGTCATTTCAATTATCTTATTTTACCGACAAGTTGATTAAATATTTTATTCCTTAACTTACATTGAAATTAAAGATTTATTGGATTGTAACGAAAGCGTTTTGCTCTTGAGCTTTTATTATCATTGTATATATACTTAGGGCTTTCAAATAATTATTTGATATTCCTTAACAAACTTTAAAACGAATGACATATATTTTCAAATAAACAAACTTAATTAAAAATTGCATTTCATTCCAAATCCCTTGATTTATTTATAATATCGCATCTCTTATCTCCCTCGTAAATTATAATTTCACAGGTATTCTAAATTCAAAGATTACTTATAAATTTACTAAAATGATTGTTGCATGCACTTCAGAATTTATTTGTGACAGATTTATATAAGAAAGCGTTCAAATCTCTTAAACTATCTCTTACAACTTCAAGAGTTATGTAATTTGAGGACAGTGTACGATGTTTACAATTACTGCGAAAAATTATATCTTTGTAGATTTCATCAAGATTTCACAGTTCTCCAATCGTTTCAATTATCTTATTTTACCGTGAAGTTGTTTAAATGTTTTATTTCTTAACTTACATTGAAATTAAAGATTTAATGGATTGTAACGAAAGCGTTTTGCATATTTTGTAATGTAATAACAAATGAAAATAATTAATTCTGTGAAGCGTAGATTTAAGTTTATATTAATTAATATAGCAAGGAAGTTAATATTATTTATCTGAATAAGATTATTTTATTCACTTAAATACATTTGTGGTAATTTGTAATTATTAAAATAAAATTGTTCTGTAAATAATTGCAATATATTAATCCTTATACATTTGTAACAATTATTTATGAAAATATGGAAAATAAAATTTTACATTTCTTTACAAATCTACTTAAATCAGTAAATATTAAACAGTTTTCAAGAAACTGAAATGGAATCATAATATATTAATATTAGTACGCATAAAACACATTAAAAATGTAAAATTGCCCAATTCGAAAAATATTGATGTGTCACTTTTAACTGATAATTAAAAACTTCTTAAAAATTATAATATATTTTTTTATCATTATATTCAATATAATTTTTAAATTAATAACTTGTTTAATCAGTAAAATTTTGATTTTTTTTTTAGTTCATACCCACATTCTTTTTCATTTTCAAAGTTTAATAAAAATCGCTATTGATGTATTTGTATGCATTAAAAAAATTAAAACTTCACAACTGCTCTTAAACATAATATTAAATTAAAAATAATTTATGTGACAGAACACACTTTACATATATTATTTTTTAAATAAAAGACACACTTTAATAATTATTAAATTTTAGCAAAGTTTTAATAATCAAACTTCCTGATGCAAAAAGATAAAAATGTAATCGATCAGTCATAATAACTGTTATCAGTTTACTTAATTATTTTCATTATAAATAGGATTGCGATCACGATAAAGTCACTATGATTATTACTTCTATCATTTTTACTTAATTAAATTAATCATAAATGTCATCACGCGATCCAGAAAATAAGATTAATTGAGCTGAAGTTTTAATAACTTTTGAATTAAATTTCAACTAAACAATAAATGAAATAAGAAAGTAAAATAAGAAAAATGAACTTAAATATTATTAGTCAGTTCATTAGAATATTTAATTTAATTCTGTTAATTAATAAAAAATGAGAAAATAAATTATGAAACTTAAATAAATTTATCATAGTCAAACATTTTTCAATACAACATACATTTAAACAGATTGAGATAAATTTCAAATATTCAGAGATGGTTATTGCTATCGTTTCTTAGATTAATTTGAATGTGTGATTACGATCAAGGTAAATTTCTGTTGGAATTACTACATACATTTTTCTTAATAAATCAGTTATGAATGTCATCATATGATACAGATATAAAAATAACATGAGTTGCAATAACTTTTATATTGAATTCCTTTTTTGGAACAACATATAGGCTTAAAGCACATTTCATTAAACATCACTAAATGATGATTAAGTGTTTTCATTTACTTTGTTTATTTTTAAAAATAAGCATACAAAGGAGAAAACAATACATCAAAAACAAATTTAATTTTCTTAAATATTTATTTTAGCACAAAATACGATAAAAATCAAATTACTTTTAATAACTGCTCTTATTATTTTTTTACATAAGTGTGATTATAAACAAGCTATAATCATTAAGATAGTTATTCATGCATTTATTTTATTAACTCTTATCGTTACTATATTTTATTAAATCAACTATTAATACCATAACATTATGTATAGGATAATATAAATGGCACTACAATTAATAAAGTTAAAAATCACTTTTTTCTCAAATAGTCAAAAGTATTGGAACTTTTTATGAATTGGAAGAGTTTTAAAAGCTTAGGTTTTAATAACTGAAATTTTAATATTTATTTAACATTTTCTGATTTAAATAAATTTGTTAAATTATCAGAGAAATAACTACAAAATTTTAATGCACTTAAAAAAAAAATATATATTGATTAATTTAAAGAATATTTTTTTAACTAATCTGGATCAGTAAATATGCATTCAAAACTTCGCACACAGTGAACTTTTAAAGGATTATGAATGAGTATAATATGAATATTTTTACATGCAAATTTACGCCCATTTATGCAAAAGTACAAAGATTCACTGCGAAAAACTTTATAAATACAAAATATTAGTAATGTTCCCAAAATCAAGCCCTACTGGAAAAAACTCCCTTTAAGTTTATTATAAATATTATTACTATCATTATTTATAAGATAAATATAACTGTCAATATAACAAATTTATACTCAATTTTATTTATGTCTTATGAAAAAAAAAATCTAAAACCTTAACTACATAATATGAACTTTAAGATATTCACTATTTTTACTTAAAAATCGATTAAAATAACCAAAGAATTGACAGTTAATTTTTTAAAAATATCTTCGCACTTCCAATCCTTATCCAGGTTGTTGATCAGTGAAAACATTTCTAACTGATTGTTGTTTATTTATACAAATACATTATTTCGGTTTGAAAATGTGCGAGTCAATAATTATTACTGTTGAATGTAGAAGTAGTTTCTTGGACTAAACAAAATGAGAGAAGATATATATTATTATGAATTGCAATTCTCTTTACTTTTTTCTTTCATTCTGTGCTCATTAGTCACTTTTTCTTTTAAATGCGTAACTTAAAGATTGAAGTAGTAGTAATTCATATAAAAAAATATAACACCTGAACCATACATTTTCATATGTCATTATAACTTAGGTTTTCAGGATTTACTTTCAGGATATTAAACCACAAACTGGGTTCATTGTGTGATAGGGCGTCTTTACATACTTGATTGTTTTTGCACAGATTTTCTAGGGATCCTCAAATAATGGATGAATATAAATTGGATGTTGGGAATATGATTTTTTTCATGATCCAAATCTATTATGATATCCTGATTGAAACAAAGGCGAGAGAAAGCTCTGGATTGATGAAAAAATATTGCATCTGGTCTGTGTTCTTGTGCATTTTTTTCTGTTGGTCATTCAAATGTATTCCATTAGTCTGTTGCTACCAGTTCTAAAAAGAATGGCATATACACCAGATAATTCATCTTCCTATGTTGGATCAATTTTTATATAAATTACTTCTTTTAATTTCTTGATGGGCGGGCTATTAAATTTATATTATGTTTTAGTAGAGCATATCGTAATTTTTTGTGTAGACCAGGGAAATAGTATTTTTTTTTCTGTTGGTCATTCAAATGTATTCCATTAGTCTGTTGCTACCAGTTCTAAAAAAGAATGGCATATACACCAGATAATTCATCTTCCTCTGTTGGATCAATTTTTATATAAATTACTTCTTTTAATTTCTTGATGGGCAGGCTATTAAATTTATATTATGTTTTAGTAGAGCATATCGTAATGTTTCGTATAGACCAGGGAAATAGTTAAACTTTTTTTTTGTATGTCATATTTCTTTATTGTTTACATTTTTGATATTTACACAAAAATTGAATTCATAGATAAGTTTGTCAAACAGGATTATTAAAAATCCGTTTTCTTCAGCAACATCAGTAAATTTCAAATTTTAGCTAATCATTTTCACAATTACAGTAAATACCGCATTTGATTATCGTTAAAAATATAATTTCGATAACGATCAATCATCTATATTTTAAATACAAATAAATTTTCAAAAGTTTTTTAAATAAGTATATTAACATAATGTTTGTAATAAAATAAATTTCACCGCAGTTTTAATAACTTTTAAACATACTTTGATGAAAGTAAATATTTTGATATTAACTGAAATACCATTAACTAATATTTTTAAAATTAAATTTATGTGTTCGTATTTATAAAATTTAATACCAGAAAAATACATGAAAAATAATAAAATTCAGGCAACTTTATAATATTTTTCAGCATATCTAATTATAATCTTAAAATCTAATCAGGGCGAAATTTCAGTGCAGTGCTCTTTCACGAAGATTGCAAACATTAAATGTAATTATTTCATTATAAATGTAATTATAATGACGATAAAATCAGTTTTATAATTACTGATGTTTTTTAAATCAACTATTTTAAACATTAATATCATAACATATTATACATTATGAGGTAATTTATTATGTAGCGTTAATAACTTTTAAAATAAGTTTCCGTCTAAAGGAAAAATATGCATAATTTAAATTTATTACCTTAAATTTTATTAAATGTCTCGTCATAATTTTTTTAAACTACTTGTTTAGGAAAATTAGTGAGAAAAACAGACGTTATAAAAATTCTAAATACGTTATTATTTTTTATAGCAGACGTTTAAACTGATATAAGTAAACTTCGAATAATTTCTGACAAGCCCTGCTGACACTGCGCTTAATTAATTTCACCATGAATGTCATTATGATAAAGATAAAAATAGCTATAATAATCATTTCGATAGTCTTTACCTAATTAATTCCGTAATAAATAGCTTAGTATAATGCAACCGATAAATAAAAATGCATTTTTAATGTCTTTCAAAAATATTAATATCGTTATTTTCCTGCCATAATTGTATTTGTTAGACATAAATATTTATATGCATGGGATGTTTATGTTTAAGCACATTTCTTTTTTTCTTTTAAAAATATGCATTTCTTTCTTTCGTTTAAAAATCTGTTAGTGTTTATCTTTTAATCTGTTTATCTTTTAATTTCTAAAAATTACTTTTTTATTTCATTTAAAAATTTTAATTATTAGCTTTAAAGTTTGGTTAAAAAAAAAAAAAAAAAAAAAAAACTTTAGTTTAAAACTTTAAAAGTAATTAGTGCGATCTAAGCAATTATTATTATTATTATTATTATTATTATTATTATTATTATTATTATTATATCATTATTATATTGTAATTTTTTATCACTATTTTTATTATTATTACTAAATCTTTAAATAACGACGATAACAATGCATTTTATATCATTATTAGATGCAAATAACAAAAAAATAATTGCAATAACAAAATAACAGCAAAAGTGAAATAATGTACTATTACCACTATTTTAGATAGAAAATGATTAAATGAAATTATACTTTCATCACTTACCTCTCGTGCTCTAAAACTTCAATAAAAATTTGATCTTCTAAGGTAGGCTCGGCGACATAAGTATGAAAATTCCTTTGATAGCGTATAGGTGTTAAAATAGTTCTTGCCTTCATATTTTAGTTCTTTTGATTTAAGGAAAAATCCCTTTAAGAAACCTTGTCTTGCAAATTTTCGACAAAGGAGATTAAGACCGACACATTAGGTGAAATTTTCCTGTACGGAGATCCTATTTTGCCTTTTCTAAAGTTTTACGAACATTTTCCCCAGATCATGATGCACTTTTTTTTTATTTTCTATAGATGAAATCAAAAGTTCTAAAGGTTGGTGCATTTTTTTAGACTAAAACAGAGATGCACGTGCGAAAGGTTTAAAGTTTTCAAAAATGCAGGGTTAACCTTACGCTTCCTCAGATATGATATTTCTGCTATGCATATAATTTGCGACAATGTTTTTGTGTTCCTTCATATGATATTTAGTATATTAAGATGCTGAAAATATTTGAAGAAATGATTCATGAACATGTGATATAGTAAGATGTATAAAATGCACATTAAATTCAATTCATATTTATCTATTTTAATTGTATCAGTTATTACAAAGTGTATAGTAAAATTCTTGTAAAGGAATTCGCGTTACTTCAAAAATAATTAAGTGTTGTTCAGTTTAATATTAGCTATGGCGGTTTCATAAAAATGCAGTTATTTTCAAAGAAAATAAATTTTAAGAAATATATTACTTATTAATTTTAACCTGACAAAATAATGAAGAAATCATGTAGTTTTTCATATACTATTATACCTTAATTTTATTTTTATAAAAAATGATTATTTGCAGTTGTCGTTAGATATATAGTGACTCGTGAAACATATTTTATCATGTCACAAGTAACAATCTAGCCGTTACCTAATATAAAAAAATAAAAGTATATCCATATTACATAATTGTCTAAAAGATATCTATTTTTTAAAATTTGTATGCGGATTGAAGTATGCTAACAATAACATTCATATTTTTCTTTTGCATCACTTTTAAAAATATACTTTTCCAGAAATAATACATGCAAAAGTTTGTTTTTTAATATATATGCATTTTACCTTCAAAAAATTTGCTTTGTATGTAAATAAAACAAAATATTTTCAAACTATAAATAATTTTTCATAAACAAAATACATTTAAGAAAATAACACCAAAAATTATTGGAATATTGAGATTAAATGCATATACCATCTAATAAATTTGAAAAAAAATGCAGAAAAATCTAGGATTTTTCAGCAAAGGCAGGAAATGCGCCAAATTGTAAGTATGGATATACATCTGATTCAGATTCTTTACGGAATTTAAAATGCACGATTTATAAAATTCACTACACAGGAAAATCTACTTAGTAAAACTTTTGTCACATTTTACTTCATTTAATGCTTTTTAACTAACACTGTTTATGTGTAAAAAACACATAAAAAAGGTCCCATTCTATTCTTTTACATACTGTGGTTTTTGTTTTCTTTTTTATGTTCCATCTTGTTTCTTAACAGCAAATAAGACACATAAATGTGT
Source organism: Maratus speculifer (assembly GCA_964019185.1). Taxonomy (NCBI): domain Eukaryota; kingdom Metazoa; phylum Arthropoda; class Arachnida; order Araneae; family Salticidae; genus Maratus; species Maratus speculifer. Next base: position 325,865,851 of record OZ025291.1, read on the forward strand.
ATTTCTTTACAAAATTCTATTCAATCAATAATAAAGTCAATAATTCGAGACAAAAAATTCATCATTTCACTTATTTCAGTCGTATTTCTGAAAGCTAATTTAACAATTCATGGAAAATTTGTAAATTATTATTCATACCTTCCGAGTTATGCTAAATATTTCATTAATTTGAATATTCTCTAAAACTCCAAGTAACAATAAAATACTTCTCAATTAAATAAAAATAATAAAATCATAGATATTAAAAAAGAGAGCAAAAGAAAATCCTACTTCACATCTCAAATAAAGGAAGTAAAAATGTGTATCTTGAATGTGTGAAAAAGTCTCAAATAAATCATTTAATATAAATTTATAAGCCTTGGCACAAAAATCCTTTAACATATAAGATATTTAAATACAATGAAAGAATCTTCCTTGTACAAATGCATTGAGTAAAAACTTGAAGTTTTGATAAGAATTCAAACACAAAATTCACTCTTCTTTGGTATAATAAAACTGTGCACCTTAAATATATGCAACAGGAACAATTGCAAATAAAGTATTTTATATACATTTATAAGATTTTGTAGAGAAATTCCAACTCTTGTATTGTCACCAAAATCAACATTTACGGTATCTAAATACGACGTTTTGATATTCTGGAGAAAAAAGAAAACCATTCCAATTCAGAAAAGAAAGAAGCAAAACTGTAAACCAGAAATATATCCAGCAGCAGAAAATGAAATTACTTTATGTAAATTTATGACTTGATACAGCTCTAAAACTGTACAGTTTAATATATGAAACAGTCACAATTGCAAATAAAATATTCTATATACATTTATAAGATGTTGCGAAGAAATTCCAACTTTTAAATAGTCACAATAACTTGCATTTACATTATCTAAATACGACTTTTGATATTTTAGAGAAAAAGGAAAACCATTCCATTTCAGAAAAAAAGGAAGTAAAAATATAAATTTATAAGACTTAGAACAGCTCCTGAAATGTCACCACATCCAACATTTACGGTATCTAAAATGCTATGTAAGTTCCTTTTTTGAAACATCATTCGATTAAACTTGGCAACTGGTATCTTTGGAGACCCATCACCATGTCTAGAGAATAGATAAAGACCCACCGCAATTCTATAATTGACCTGAAACAAGGGAACACGCCCCCACGGTTCATGAAAAAAAAAAAGAGCAATTCATCCAGCTGGAAGAGACACTCTTTTATCAAGTAAACAGTCACCAAGTTGTGCCCGTGTCTTCTTTTAGGTCTTCTGCGGAGAGGATGGTGAGTGATTGCTGCGAGTAATCCCCCTGTTCGAATGTCAAGAGTCTTTTTCTGAAGACGAGCAGGTGATGAGCTGTTTAGAAGGTGAGGAATGTTTATGAGAGATGGTTCTGAGGAAAATGGCACGTGATAATGAGACGATAGAGAACGAAAAGGTAAACGACGTTTCAGTTAAGAATGTTGTGATGTTTAGGAGAATTGACACAGAAAAAAAAGAAAGAATTTCTTAAAGTTTTATTTCTCTCTCTTCTTTGATTTATTGCTTGGGTTGAAATGAAATTCGAAAACAGCTGCGAAGCAGAATGGAAGATTGTACATAGAATGTTTTGCAAAGGTTACAATACGGAAAACAAAAAATAGTAAATTTAATATAATAAAATAATATTTTATGTACATGAAACCCTTTTTGTATTATGAAAAAATATGTACATTTAAGACAAGGTCAACATAAAATTCATTAAAATGAACCTATATTAAAGGTGATGAGCTGGTTAGAAGGTGTAGAATGTTTATGAGAGATAGTTCTGAGGAAAATAGCACGTGATAATGAGACGATAGAGAACGAAAATGTAAACAACGTTTCAGTTAAGAATGTTGTGATGCTTAGGAGAATTGACACAGAAAAAAAAGAAAGAATTTCTCCGAGTTTTATTTCTCTCTGTTCTTTGATTTATTGCTCGGGTTGAAAAGAAATTAGAAAACAGCTGCAAAACAGAATAGAAGATTGCAAATAAAATGTTTTTCAAACGTTAAAATATGAAATCAAAAAATCGTAAATTTAGTATAATAAAGTAATATTTTATGCAAATAAATATATTTTCGTACTATAAACATATATGCAAATTTAAGGAAAGATAAGCATAAAACTCATTAAAATAAAACACTATTTAAGGTGATGAGTTGTTTTATAAGGTGAGGAATGTTTATGAGAGATGGTTCTGAGGAAAATGGCACGTGATAATGAGACTATAGAGAACAAAAAGGTAAACGACGTTTCAGTTAAGAATGTTGTGATGTTTAGGAGAATTGACACAGAAAAAAAAGAAAGAATTTCTCCGAGTATTATTTCGTTCTCATCTTTGATTTATCGCTCAGGTTGAAATGAAATTCGAAAACAGCTGCAAGGTAGCGTACAAGATTGTATACAGAATGTTTTGAAAACGTTACAATACGGAAAACAAAAAACATTAAAGTTATTTATAAAAGTAATATTTTGTGCACATGAATCCCTTTTTGCACTATGAACATATATGCAAATTTAAGCCAAGATAAACATGAAATTTATTACAATGAACCTAATGTTAATGGTGATAAGCTTTTTAGAAGGTGAGTAATGTTTATGAGAGATCAGCCGAATTCGAAAACAGCGCCAAGGTAGAATAGAAAACTGTATATAAAATGTTTTGCAAACGTCGCAATAATTAAAAATACGGAAAACAAAAAAATTATAAATTTTATATAATAAAGTAAGTAGTATTTTATATAATAAAGATTGATATTTTATGCACATGAAGCTCTTTTTGCACTATAAAAAAATAAAATACAAATTTAATCCAAGATAAACATAAAATTCATTAAAAGTAAATTATGTTTAATGTGATGAGCTGTTTCAGAAGGTAAGAAATGTTTATAAAAGACGATTTGGGGAGAAAATAGCACGTGATAATAAGACGATCGAGAACAAAACGATGACATTTCAGTAAGAATCTTGTGATGTTTAGGATGATACAGAAAAAAGTAAGAATATTTTGAGTTTTATTGCTCTCTCTTATTTAATTTATTGCTCGGTTAAGAATGTTGTGAACGAAATTCGAAAATAGCTTAATGCAGAGTTGAAGATTGTACATAAAATTTTTTGCAAACGTGTCAATAATTGAAAATACGGAAAATAAAAAATCATAAAGTTGATATAATAAAGTAATATTTTATGCACATAAAGCTCTTTTTATACTATAAAAATAAAATGCCTATTTAAGCTAAGATAAATATAAAATTCATTATATAAAAGGTGATGGACTGTTTAGAAAGTGAGGAATGTATAGTACATTAGAATAATTGTGTTTAAAAACTTATTTCAATTAAATATTTCTTATATGACTATTTTATTCAAACGGCATTCCAAGAGAAATAAATAATCTATAACATCTTGTCTAATTTATAGAAATGGATTATACAAAATTCTTCACCGTTTTCATTTAAAAGTAGACTGGAATGTCGGACAGTTGCATATCATCTCTGAAGGGACAATAATTTTGGGGGGTTTAATGGAAAGGAGAGAATACCGTACAGTAAGATAGAACAAGATTTTGATTAAATTTTAGTAGTAGAAAAGAATAGTAACTAGGAAAGAATAATTAAAATAGTACTAGGAAAGAATAATTAAACCAATTTAATTCTAAGCATGAAAGAAAAAAGTATAATTACTGTATCTCCATATTTTAATTTTTATAGTTTCAGTGTCGGAAAGGTCTTTTTTATCATTTGTTTCGTTTTGTTTGCTATATTTTAAAATTCTTTTTTTAAAGACATACAGAGTTACTGAAAAATTTTATGTTGTTATGCGTAGTATATTAAATAAGAATATGTTCACGCAATGAAACTATCGCTATAAATTATGATTTTATACAGTTTGTTTTACGAACTCTATTTTCTTAAAATGTATCTAGAAGGATATAAATATGTGCTATAAAAAGGGATATTAGAAAAAAATAACTGGAGTGTTCGTTTGCAGAAAAAAACAGTTAAATTGAGAAGAATGATAGCATTTTCATAAAACAGATAAAGATGTGAGTACTTTTCTGCAATTTTTCAAGTTGTAGATATGTAATTAACCTTTTGTTTATAGATAGTAAATCCTTCTGCTCCTAAATTAAATATTTTTAGCCTAATTCTTTATACAAATATGTAAAATAATATATATTGTTCCTGTTGAAAAAAACTTAACTTTTTAATTTTCTCTAAAACTAACATAGTTACGCTTTTTTAACTTCCCGGTGATGTATTGCATAAAATTCCTATTTCCGTATCATAATTACATCATTTTACTCACCGAAGGGGTAAGACAGGATAATTTGAATTTTCATGAATAATTATTTGTTTCTAAATTTGTAATAGTACAATCATATATCATGTCTATCAGACGCGCTCATATGTTACCTGTGATAACTTTAAATATATTGTGCTGCACGCTGATGTATTTCCCCAAAGTAAACTAACGTTATTCTGTCTTCAGCAGAGTATAATCGGAACATCGTTATTTTTAGACGAAAATATTACTAAATAGATCCTAGCACCGGTGGTCCCATTAATTCCAAAATAATGCGACCGCTCCACTAAAGGTTTTTTATTATTATTATTATTATTATTATTATTATTATTATTATTGTTTTAACAAAACTATTGTTGAAGGAACCATTGCCTTCCGCACCATACAAACTGGCTTGCAACGTCTTCTATGGTTAATTTTTACAAATGAATCACATTTTCATTTAATTTAATTTTTTATGTTTCCTTATATTTTAAAATTATAATTTAATTTAAATCTTATAATTATACATAATAAATAAGAATATGTTCACGCAATGAAACTATCGCTATAAATTATGATTTTATACAAACAGTTTGTTTTACGAACTCTATTTTCTTAAAATGTATCTAGAAGGATATAAATATGTGCTATAAAAAGGGAAATTAGAAAATTAAATGCAATACCTTATAATTTAAATCTTAAAAAAATAAGATTTAGAAAAACGCGAGTAACGCAAATTTTTGCAGTGTTATTTGGGAATCATTAAAAAGACAAAAAAAAAAAAAAAAAAAAAAAAAAAAAAAAGATGTCGGAATATTGATGATAAAAATTTATTACAAGAACGAAATTAATTGATTCTCTTTCTCGTGATTTAAGGATCGACCCATAGAGTTGGAATGAAATGGATACAGTATGTGTAAATAAGAATTAAAAAAAAACTTTTTAAAAATAATAAATGGCACTTTTAAAATTAAAAAATATGCTAGGAACTACGGCGTTATCATGTATCCGTAGGTGTCATATATTTTCAAAAAGTCCATCTATAGGTGTGGAATCGAATTTTCAACTTTAACATAAGCCGGAACTTTTATACAGCACTCTGCATAAAGAGCTGCGAAAACCCGACAGTGTGTAAAAAATATCTTGCTAAGATAATGGTACTTGAATAATTAGTATTTTATGAAGTTTTTCATTTAAATCACCCTTAATTTAAAAAAATACAAAACGCGCGACTCAAGTGCACTTTGCCTATTCAGAACAAAAATTTTCATATTTTTTGTGTGGTAGATTTTTCTAGTAGGGCACATAAACAAGGGAAAAGACTCAAACACAAAATTTCCTTTTATTACTATAGATGACTGTGTTGTATGAAGATCACTGCATGTGCATGGTATTTCCGCAAAGTGACATTAGATTTCGTGGCCTCTCGATTTTAACCTATATTCTTGTCCTCAGAAAGAAGAGATTTAAATATAAACAATGGTTAAATAATGAAATAGCTGTTAAATAACATACTGGAATATTTTTCCATCTGTCGAAAATTAAAGTGTCATTTTTTATTAAGCAAAAATATCGATGAAAGATGAGAGACCTGACTCATCACTGCCGATTGCAGTTGCCATTTGTATTGACAAATCACATTATTTTTAATTAGAATTTTTAGGTTAATAATGTAGAATTTGTGTAAATTTTAAAGTTTAACTGCTGCATTTTTTGCTGTTAACCTTGTTCTTATGCAAAAACAGATGTGATTTGAGATCTTTGATAAAAGAATAGCTTTAAGCAATAATAGAAACTTTTCAGTAAAAGTTTGTCTACAAATAGGCTTTGAGAATCTGTCTAAGAACGTGCTAGCACGGAACAGGCTAACCTTGAACCGCTAATTAATCTGGTGAATTATCATTATAAATACTGGTCCAACGTGGTTGTTCATCGTCACAATTGAACCTTTTTGATATCTCTCCAGTGTCAACTATTTCCAAGAAAGAGGCAATTCGATGCCGCAGGTAAAGAAAATAACTTGGACCCTACTGGAATGCGTTGACTTTATTCTTTTGCAATTCACTTCTAACCAAACCAAGATGATTTTAGGGTATATGAGTAATGCAGAAGACTCGAAAACAAAGCTAAAAAAATAAACGTAAAACTGTGCAAACTAAAAGTGGCGTAAATAGGACTGCGAAGAATGAGCCTTCCAACCTCGAGGGTAAAAAAGTTAGCATAAGTAAAATATAGTTACAGCGACCTGAATTTATTCTAGCCCTGTTGATAGCAATGTCACCTGCATTTTTTGTGAAGAAATTTCTCTTCTGAGACAAAAGAAGAAATGTGGATGCAATGTTTTAGTTTCCAAATATAAGCACACACAGAATGTGCGGAATCAGAAAAGGATGTATATGTACGCAGTCACTACAAATAATTTAGAAATATGATATTTTCTTGATTGCTGATATTCATTACTGTTTTTTTTAAATGATTTTACACAGATATTATGGGTAGCCTATATTTAGACAATATTTCGAAAACTACTGATTTCACAAGTTTTAAAATATTTATTACAAAATACAAAGAATGCTGTTGTTATTTTTTCTACTTTTTAACTTGATTCGTAAATGTTTTAAATTGTACTACACTGTAAAAAAATCCGTTAAATTTACGGCAAAAACTGGCAGTAATTTGTCAGCAGTTTTTGTTGTAAAGGTCGCAGTAAAATTAGAAGTAAATGTTTTTATTACATCTAATTTCACTGCAACTTTTACGGCAAAAACTGCTGGCAACATTGCTGCCAGAAGTTTTTAGCGTAAATTTTATGGTTTTTTTTTTTTTTTCTTTACAGTATATCATATTAATATCTTGAAAATAATGAACATCTATACCATGGTCTAACATCAAAATGAAACAAGTAGCCATGTCTAGACATGTCCCCATTACGATATTTTCCCACACATACATAGGGTAACATCCTCAGTAATTGGCAGGCACCAGTGATTGGTACATCCTACTAAAATGTCCAAAATAATATTTATATCCAGTCTTTTAAAAATGCAAGGCCATATACCAGTTATATGCTCATTTACTTTACATATTATAACTTTGATTTATTCTACTAAATGACAATAGTGCCTAGGAAAGAGAAACAACCATGGTTTGTATAAAATTAGCCATTTTTGTTGAAAATGCTTCTTCTCTGGCTTTATAAAAGCATGCATTTCAATTTATTATTATCTGATTTATAGTATATTTTAAATTTTAATTGACAACAGTTTTGTTTAGTTGAAAAGGGTTACTTTAATTGTGTAAAAGTCTAAGTGCCAATTACTGGTGATTACAACAACATTTTATAAATATAGTTCAAATATTTTTGCTTTTAGTGGGCAAAATAGATGCACAGATATGCACTCTTTGATTTAAAAATACTTGCAAGTAAATATTTTATTTCTTGGTAATGAAAATAAAAGTAAGTTTAAAGAAAAATCCTTAATGTGCCAATTACTGGGGATGTTACTCTATATCTGAACATACATAATTCTTTTTCTTGTGATTTATTCCCGATATCTATTGAACTTGCATTTGTTACACCCGTGTAATGAAAATTTATGTCAAAGAAATATCCATTATTAATTTATTCCGCAAATTTAATTGAAAATTATTGAAAGACTAGAGAATAAATAAATAATTTTCATACGAGCAAAAAGAAAAATAATTTTCATTATATATTTCGTAATATATAAACGTAATTTTATAAGCATTCCCCTCTCATTATGTAATGAAAAGGCGATAGATCAAGGAAGTAAGAAAGTATTTATTAAAAATTTATATTTCAGTAGAGAAACTAAAATAGATAATCTTTTACACGCTAGGCAAAATTACAGCAAACAAATTATAGCTAAAAATTGTCTTCTGAAACTAATGCTTCAGCATAGGGTACTTGCATAGAAGGGAGGAAAAAACTTAAAAAGAGAATCATTGATAAATGGTTGGGAGAGAAAAGTGCTATTACACGGGAAATTATTTTATGAAGGACTCTAATAAATAATCGTTCAAGACTTTTTTATTTGTTCTTTTAAGAAATGTGGTTTTCGGGAAACAAAATTAAAAGTTTTTGCAGTGGACACTTTAGTTAGGTTATTAATTTTAAAAGTTAATAAATTTTCATACAATTTATATATTTTATGTTTTATTTTAAAATACATTACTTTTTATTTTATGTGTATAATAAAGAAACAAAAATTGTATAAATAACTGTAATAATCGTGAATGTAAATCTTTGTATATTTGCTATATTACATATTAAGCATTAGTTGACCAGACAGGCGTTGCCCGAGCCTATAAAAAATATACAAAATATGCAAATAAAATAAAAATCTTGGCCCTATCCGCAATATTTTTATTTTCATACAACGAAAAGAAAAAATATTTTTCATTTTTTCTATCGAAATATATAAACGTAATTTTACAAGCATTTCCTTCTCATTACGTAATGAAAAGGCGGTAGATCAACAAACTAAGAAAATATTTATTAAAAATTTTTATTTCATTTGAGAAACTAAAAATAGATAATCTTTTATTCGTTAGGGTAAATTACAGCAAACAAATTATAGTTCAAAATTGTCTTCTGTTACTAATGCTTCAGCGTAAGGTACTTGCTTGGAAAGGAGGAAAAAGAGAGATCATCGAGAATAAAGTATCTTATTAATTATACTTTGTTAGTATCTATTTAAGAGAATCATCGATAAATGGTTAGGAGGAAAAGTGCTATTACACGGGAAATTATTTTATGAAGGAATCTAATAAATAATTTTTAAGCCTTTTTTTTTTTTAATGTGGTTTTTTGGAAACAAAATTAAGAGTTTTTGCAAAGGACACTTAGTCAAGTTATTAACTTTAAAATTTAATAAATGTTCATAAAATTTATATATTTCATGTTTCATTTTAAAGCACATTAATTTTTATTTTATGTGTATTATAAGCAAACAAAAATTGCTTCAAGTACCAGTTATAATCATGAATGTAACTCTTCACATATTTTATCTTTAACCCATTAACAATAAGCAACCCAGCCAAGTCTTCTACAAGCCCATAAAAAGAAATGCAAAATACGCAAAAAATTAAAAATCACCTTTTGTAAACATTTTCCCGTACATACATACATTTATATATATATATATATATATATATATAACTCTTTTTCTTGTAATTTATTCCGGATATATCTAGAACTTACGCTTGTAACATCCTTCTAATTAAAATTTAAAATATACTTCAAACAAATAACCATTAAAATTTTTTTTAATTCCGCATATTTCATTACAAATTATTGAAAGATTACAGCAAAAATAATTTTTTTATTTTTATTTGAACGAAAAGAGAAAATATTTTTCATTATTTATTAAGAAATATATAAACGTAATTTTACAAGCATTCCCTTCTCATTATGTAATAAAAAGGCGATAGATCAACGAACTAAGAAAGAATTTATTAAATATTTATATTTCAATAGAGAAACTAAAAATAAATAATATTTTACACGCTAGGGCAAATTACAGCAAACAAATTATAGCTAAAAATTGTCTTCTCAAACAAATGATCCAGCGTAGTGTACTTGCATGGAAGGGAAAAAAAAACTTAAAAAGAGAATAATTGATAAATGACTAGGAGGGAAAGTGCTATTACACGGGAAATTATTTTATGAAGGACTCTAATAAATAATCGTTCAAGTTTTTCTATTTTTTCACTTAAAAAAGTGTGGTTTTCGGGAAACGAAATTAAGAGTTTTTGCAATGGACACTTTAGTTAGGTTATTGATTTTATAAATTAATAAATGTTCATAAAAAATTGTATTTTTTTTTTGTTTCATTTTAAAGTACATTACGTTTTATTTTATGCGTATAATAAAGAAGCAAAAATTTTTATAAATAACTGCAATAATCGTGAATGTTTTTCTTTATATATTTTATCTTTAACTTATTTAGCATTAGCTGACCAGCCAGGTGTTGTTCGAACGTTCTAAAAAACAAAACATGCCAAATACGCAAACATTAAAAATCGCTTTATTTAGGATTTTTCCCTTACGTAAGTAAATCTATACATATATAATTTTTTTCTTGTGATTTACTCCCGATATCTGTATAACTTATGCTTGTAACACCCTTGTAATTAAAAATTGAAATGAACTTCAAAGATACATCATTATTTTTTTTTAATTCCTCAAATTTCATTGCAAATTATTGAAAGACTACAGAAAAAATAAATAATTTATTTTCATATGAACGAAAAGAAAAATTATTTTTTTATTATTTATTTCGGAATATATAAACGTAATTTTACAAGCATTTCCTTCTCATTATGTAATAAAAAGGTGATAGATCAACGAAGTGAGAAGGTATTTATTAAAAAATTATATTTCAATAGAGAAAATAAAAGTAGATAATCTTTTATACGCTAGGACAAATTACAGCAAACAAATTATAGCTAAAAATTGTCGTCTGAAAATAATTCTTTAGTGTAGGATATTTATTATTATTTTTTATTCCATAAAATTTTTTTCAAATAATTGAAAGACTACAGAAAAAATGAATGATTTAATTTCATATAACGAAAAAAAAACATTTTTCATTATTTATTTCAAAATGTATAAACCTAATCTTACATGCATTCCATTTTTATTATGTAATGAAAAGGTGATAGATCAACGAACTGAGAAAGTATTTATTAAAAATTTATATTTCAATAAAGAAACTAAAAATAGATAATCTTTTACATCCTAGCGCAAATTACAGAAAACAAATTATAGCTAAAAATTGTCTTCTGAAACTAATGCTTCAGCGTAGGGTACTTGCATGGAAGGGAGGAAAAAACTTAAAAAAGAGAATCATTGATAAATGGCTAGGAGGGAAAGTGCTATTACACGGGAAATTATTTTATGAAGGACTCTAATAAATAATCGTTCAAGCTTTCTTTTTCTCTGAAAAAATGCGGTTTTCGGGAAACGGAATTAGGAGTTTTTGCAGTAGACACTTTAGTTAGGTTATTAATTTTAAAAGTTAATAAAGGTTCATAGAATTTATATATTTCATGTTTCACTTTAATGCGCATTGCTTTTTACCTTATGGGTGTGATAAACAAACAAAAATTGTTATAAATAACTGTAATAATTGTGAATGTAATTCTTTATATATTTTATTTTTAGCTTATTAACCCTTTATCTACCGTCGGTACTTATAAGTACCATTAAAAATGATCTATTATAAAATCCTTTTAATACGTCCTATATTTGTAGTACTAGTTAGAATGAGTTATAGATACATTATTTTGTTCCAAAAGCATTATTTGTTATACAAAACAAAAATATTTTGAAGAGGATGATTTCTTTTGCCTTTGCGTCTTTTCAGCTTTCTTCTTCTTTCATTTATTTTGTATGAACATCATATTTGTATATTTTATAATTCTACAAAATACTAAGAAAACAATTTAAAATAAAAGATTTGAGTGGGGTTATGAATATTACACAGAATTCCTGTAAAATCAAACTTAATCCTTCTAAATCCTTCACTCCTTCTAAAATCCTTCAACATTTTATTAAATGATTATGTAAATCTTTTAATTTAGTTAAAACAATTTACGTAAAATGCTTTAGAATGTGAAATTTTCATGAATTCATAATGCGGTAGATAAAGGTTTAATCATTAAATTACCAGCCAGGCGTTGTAAAAATCCATTAAAAACATACCAAATACGCAAAAATCTGAAAATCGCTGCACAATTTTATAAACCTTATTGAAAAGAGAACAAAATTTACTATCGTTCGGTGTAATATATAAAAAGAATTCTTTTTTATTTATGTGAGAAAATCGCAACGAATCTCAAAACGCTAAAATTTCAAAAATCATCAATGGCAAAATTTACCCTAGTTGAACTAGAAGACAAATGTAGGATTCATAAAAGTCGAGAAATTTTAGAAACTTCATGAAAAAATCCTGAAACCTTTAAGTACCGAATTTCTGATTAACTTTTTTAAAAACAAGACAAAATTTACAATATTGGTCTAAATGTTTAAAGAATAATTTGTTTTTACTGATTTATAAAATGTAATTCGCAAAACGAAAAAAACATTAAAAATCACATCAAAAATCACCAAAAAAATTAAAAATCGCAAAAGACAAAATTTAATCCAATAATCTAAAACATTTTAGCCGAATTAATTTACAAATGTATAAAAATTGGCGAGAAATGTGAAAAACGCAAAAAATGCATTGAAAATGGCTAAAAATTAAGAATTAGCGTAAGACAAAATGTGTTGTATTATGCATATTTACGCATATCCTGTGTACAGGCATCTTATTGTGCAAAACATTATACACTCTTAAAATGAAAGAGTGGAATTGGTTTCTCAGAAAAGAGCTGTAATTTATTGGATTGGGAATCAGTTGTTTGTCAATCGTTTTACACGTCTTCATTTAAATTGCTTTTTTTTAACTACTCATCTTGATTTAAATTGCTTACAAACAACTCGATACTCGAGTTGCTTCAACTCTCTATGAGAAGCTGCCTTTCAAAACGAGAGATGAGCGAATTTTGGCTCATCTTGAGTTATTTATTGGCTGACATTTTAAGAGAGTATTTTGCACGCTGCAAAGTTAGTATCTGAATAAATCATTTAAGAAATAAATGCATATTTTGTGGTATTTTTAGGTAATAATAAAAAAAATAATCCAGTCTTCTACATGTATATTTTCTTAAATGAATCAGTCAATAATAATTCCATTTTTTATTTACTAAAAATCAAATAAAATAAAAAGTAATAATAAGTTTTTAAAAACATTCTTTTATGCAATCCCATAATTTAATCAAGTCAGTTTTGTAGTTCTTATATGTAAAAACTCAACTTATTTAAATTTCAATAATGCACCAGAAAACATTTAAATATACTTTATTTCCTGACACCACGTGTCGCCAAGGGGGTATTTTAACAATTTCAATTATTTAAATTCAACATATGCTTTCTAAACTGTTTTTGATACTAATGTCTTCGAATTACATTTGCAAACATTAGCATTAAGAGAGACATTTCACTTATTTTATGTGAAGAATGCTTTTAGTTTCTTTATTGCTATTTGTAACATTAAAATACATTTTATATGCAATTTTAGCGTTTGTTATGATTATTTTATCTAAAAATAGAATAATTGATTTTCATAAAATCTTAATTTTTTATGATATCGGTAAATTTCTTTTGTAATGTAAATTTATAACTATTTTAATTGTAAATGATAAACTTTATATTTAAGTATAGCATATTATGGGCATCATTAAAAGCCAGTGAAATAACAGTTAACATCAATTATTAGTATAACAACTTTTGCAGTATTTGTATATTATTTCAACAATACTTGTTTTAATTTTAAGCTTGCTTAAAAGTATAGACGAAGGAAACACTTTCAATCAATATATTTCGGTACTAAATTTGCTTTTTAATTATATGACTAAAAATATTAAAGAAAAGCAATATTAATAAGCATTAAAATATTAAAGAAAGCAATTATGAACAATAATTTTTTTAATCTAAACTAAAAAATAAACTGTTAAGATATAGAGATACATTTATAATCTTAATTAATGTTATTTAGTTATTTAATAGCGATTTTAGTATTGACAGTATTTTCTTCCAATGTATTTTTCTAGGATTACACCACTAAATTGAAAGAGTAATATTTATCTTTTTAAATTACAAAAAAAAAAGAATATATAAAGATAAGATTGTTATTTTAAAATAAGAATATTCAAAAATAAATCTGCATCAGTTTAATTTTTTAAACTTATGTCAGATACACAGAATTTCAGTGCAGCAGTAGTTTATTTTAGTATTTAAATGTAACTATACACCAATATAATCAGTACTTGTTTTCCTAAAAACTTCTAATTGCCAGATTTGGTGTTGCTCTATGAGCTTTAACTTTATTCGGATGTAAATTTTTCTCTATAAAATTCTCCAACACACAAAAATAACCAAAAATTCACCAATATTTTTTAAGGTGTTTAATTCCTCTTGACAGTATTTTATTTCAATGAAAATTTCTAGGACTGCACCACTGAATTCAAAAAATAATATTTATCTTCTTTAATTAAAATGAATTGCCAATAAATAAAGAGAAAATTACTAGTTTATATTAAGGATATTTAAAAATAAAACTGCACTAATAGAATTTTTCGCACGTACGTCTGATACACACAGTGTAAATGGAGCAGCAGATCCTTCTGGTTTAAATTGCGACTAGTACATACAGTCTTTATTTATGAATGTGTTGTCCTGTGATCTTTCAAGTTATTTGACAGTGTAGTTTTTTCATGGAGAAAATTTTTAGGCAGAAATAACAAAAAATTAACAATAAAATATATCTCTTACAAAAAAGTTCGGTGAATGAATTCAGAACGGCCGATCTGGCAGCATTGGGGAAACAAAACGCTGCACCTGCATAGAGGCAAGAGTTAACCATCTTCCCCCGCCGTTGTTCAGTTGAGCGTCCTTTATGTTCTGTGTAAGACGTGCTTTACAAAGTGCTTATTTAGTGTGTTGGTTCTTAACTGAGAATAGGAAAATGAACGAAAAAAGTTCAGTTTAAAAGTTGGTTTTAAGCTTTGGAAGACACCAAAAGAAAATCATGAGGGATGGTTACAAATTGAGCACCCACCATACTCGCCAGATCTCAACCCTCTAGACTTCTTCTTATTTCCACGACTCAAATTCGTTTTTAAAGAGATTTGACAATATTGCTGACATCCAATGAAACGTGACGAAGCTTTTGAACTCCATCTTGAAAGAAAACGTCTTGTGAATTTTCCAGGGCATGTATAGCAGATCTCAGCGGTGCATAATCATGGGCGGTGACTATTTCGAAGGATGGTACGGTAATTTTTGTTAATATTTCATCTACATTAATATTACAGGACTATTCACCGAACTTTATTGCCAGAGGTTGTATCAAATATATCCTTTGACAATAATAATATCTGACCATGAAAGGAGATGTATGTTTAAAATACAAGGAATTACCGAAAACAATTCTCGGAACAAATGAGTTAACCCTCTGAGCATGGGTAAAATTTAATGTTGTTTTGTGTGCATTTTATTTTAATTCTCAGAAAATATGTTTTTTTCAACATAATTTTTAAAAAAGAACTTAATTACAAATATGAATGTAATCCTTGAGGGTGTTATTCATTCACTAATATATTGAAATTTCATTAAATTTATAGAATTATATTATTTTTAAGATTGTTTTAATTGCAGTGAAATCTGGAGTTTATTAAACGGAATATTCCTTGTCAAACACTTAGAGGGTAAGGTTCCTAGTATTTGATCTAAATCACTTGAACAGATATAAGTTTAAGGGATAAATTTTAAGAATAATTTTAATGCTTTATTTTAGTATAAGTTCTTCTGACTATAGGGAAAAAATATATCTATATTATGATCAAGCAAGAATAAAATTCGAATATAGATAACCTGATAGACAATCCCAATTATGATAAAATATTTTTCTTTTATCTTCATATAACTTTAAAAATGAAAGGAAAATTTAATTTTTTAGTAAATGTTAAAACATCATTAAATAAAAACGTGAGGACTTATAAATCAAACTCGAGGATTTTATATATATATATATATAGAATCATTATACAATACTACTATTTAACGTCTATAATTTATATACAATAACCCATAAAATAACAAACTAAAACAAAACAAGAGGCGTTGACAATATTGAAACAATTACAAAGTATTGGAAATGTGGTATTTGGCTCGTTGTCAAGGTTAATACCAAAAAGACACATTAATTAAGATTAATTTCTGATTAGAAATCAGGTTAAATCTAAAAATGGTTTCTAAGTTACCCATTCAGTGAAAAATAATAGACATATGTTAAACCAATAATAATAATAGAATTAGCAAAGACAAAAAACTTACATTATACAATCGCCAACATGTGGGAGAAAAAAATAAATTCAAATTTGCAATCTCATTTCGCTAACAGTTAAGCGATGAGATTTAACAGAATATTGCAAGGAAATTAATATCAGAAACCAAATATATATATTTAATTATTAATTTAATGAAAAAACTATTATTAAAAATATTAAATTATTAAAATATTATTAAACAAAAATGTTATGAAATTAATGGAAATAATAAAATTATATTATAATGACTATATTTATATAAATATGTATATATTTTCATTAAATGAAATTCATCTTTCTCTCTCTTTTACTTTACTAAAAAGAAAATATTAATTCTTGTTGAAGAATAAATACACATATATTTATAAAAATGCTGTTTACCAAAGCTACAAAAATAGCCCAACGAAAAAACTCTGGGGGATCAGTTTCGAAATTGATTCCTGGCAGTCGGTCTGGAGCTTGAGCCATTTACTGTGAAATTACTATGGGTAAGTACCAGATGCCTACCACTCTTAGACTTTTTGAAGATATGCCATGTGTATGTTTACAACTCAAGCACCAGAAATATACAGAACAGTTATTTTTCGATCTGATATCAGGATATCTACAGGTAACACAATAATAATTTATACAATTTTAAGTAAATCATAAGATTCAAATAAATTTGACGATATCTGTAATATCTGTGTAAATATTTGCTGGAAAAATATGACCGAGGTTTGCCTATAAGTATTCCTCCTTAGCTGATAGAAAAGGCTTCATTTTTTTATAATAAACGAAAAAAAAAATAATTGATACTAATAAAATTTAATTAAAAAAGTTGATTACGTAATTAATAATAACAATAATAAAACATTTGATGTTCCTCTGCGTTATTTTTAATCTTTAATTTCTTATGCTTGTAAAAATAAACAAAGGGTATTTGTCTACATACCAATTTTCCACTTTTTCAATGGTTAAAAATAGAGTAATTTGAAGCATAAAAAATTTATGTTATTAAATATATCTTATTCATTTGTGATGCAATTTAAAATCGACATGATTTCATTTGTAAAAGAAAAAAAATGTTATTTTCAGTTTTTTTTTTCAAAAAAAAAAAAAAAAAAACAGGAGGTTGACAAGCATTGTGTACTTGTATTAATACTTTTCTTTTTCTCTCAAACTCTTCTCAAAAACAGATAAAAACTCGACAAATATTAGAAACAAAAATTCTGGATAAACCAGTGACGTATTGCTACTGTCCAGCGGCAAGAAGCTACTGGATTTCAGATGATGAATGAACATTGGATCCCTCTCTTCAGTTGAAAAACAATATGGATATATGTGGCATACTCTAAATCTAAAGTAGAGTTGTTATTTATTTGTTATAACTGGATTGTTTGATAGAAGAAATTTGTATTGTAGATCTACGAAAAATCAGTCATATTGTGTTTTTATATAAATTTAGTGAAAAGAAGTTATGAAATTATTTTTTCACCAGAAAGCTGTGTAAGCAATATTTATTTATTTATTTATTTATTTGTAAAAGATAACTAACAAAAATAAGTTCGTAACTTTGGATATTACGAAAGGTAAATTATTGCACAGCGTGTTTTCAATTGTGATCACTTAGGAAAACATTATGGGTATATGTGGCATACGAAATCTAGAGTGGAGTTGTTATTTATTTGTTAAAACTGGATTGTTTGATAGAAGAAATTTGTATTATAGATCTAACGAAAATTCTGTCATATTGTGTTTTTATATAAATTAATTGAAAAGAATTTATAAAATTATTATTTTACCAGAAAACTGTGTAAGCAATATTTTTTATAAAAGTTAACAAACAGAAATATTGTAGATGTTTCGAGGGAGTAAACGTTTACACGATGGGTTTTTGATTGTTTCATTTAGGAAATCCTGTTTATAAATAAATATTCAATATTTCCTGTGCTTGAATAATGTGTGGAATTAAAGCATATGTAGTATTTTTCGTTATATTCCTTCGCATAATAGTTACATTGACCGTTATCTTCTAATATTGACAATATTGAAAAAATTCTCAGACGTATGTTTCAAAGATTCTCGTAATTTTAGAAATTTAATGTGGTAACAAAAGAACCCCTACTTCTTCCAGATTTAACAGATTGCATTACAAAATTAAGGGATTTACATTTATTTAAAAGCCAACAAAAATTACGTCCAGCTCTTCACATTTCCTTTGAGTTACTTCTAATTTGTACGCTTTTTTTTAAATAAAAAAAAGGATTGTTTTAATTTTAAATTTTCTAGCTTAAATAACTCAAATATTGAAATTAAAAAGAAGTGGTGTTTGAAAAGTGCAGAAGTTGACAATAATGCATATGCATTAATAGTACTTTTTACACTTTTCTTTTGTTTTTGAAACGAAACCAAGTAATATCATATCTTTTGTACGAAAGCATCTATGTATATATCGGAAAGTGTCGATGCATTGTGTTATTTTTGCGTCACAATTTGGCGTTGAATCTTTTTTGACTTGTAGTTGGTATCGAAATTAACCTTTTTTTCCCCTTTTGTTTCAAATTCAGTTAACTGAAATTTAATTTCCAATAGCCAAACATAAGCGATTATAGATTATTGGATTATAATATATGAAGCATGACATAATATTTATTAAGTATGTCAATTGCATTTTATGCACATGTTTTTTAAAAAATGTTAGTTTTTTGCTTAAATTATTTTGGATCGGTTAATACAGTGAATCAAAAATACTAGAAATCAATATTTTGATAGAATTAAATATTAATTGAATGCTCATTCATAACTTAAAATGTGTTCATTCAAGTGATTAATTGTAAATGGGCTTGAAAATGTACACGATAATGTTTCTGGATTTCATCAAAAGTTGAAAACTCTAATTTCTTCTTTCTACAATTTTTTCTATACTTTCTACCTACCTTCCTTCTTTTTTTATAATTATTCGTGCAGAATTCCTTTAAATTATTAAATAAAATCCTGTTAAACATTCAGCTACTGTATAAAAAGCTAACTACATAATTTGGTGTTTGGAAAATTAAATTACTGCTGTATATTATATAACTTTATCGTAAGCTTCAAGCTAAATTTAAATAATTCTATGCTAAAAGAAAGCTAAAAATAAAAAGGATTCACGGTACAAAGCTATAAATTTTGTTTTACATAAAATTACGCTGTAAAATTTTGCATAAAACTTAACTTTTCTACCAGGTGACACCGAAACTAATAAAAGCGTACCATAAAAGCGAAGAACTTCCAAGATGATAACGAAGAAATTGAATCTCAAGCGAAATGACACAGAAAAAAATTTCTTTAAAATAACTCAGAAAACTTGGCACTAAAACGCAAAGTAATAAATCTCGCAAGTCCAAACAAAACATAAAGTTGGTTGGAGAATAAAACTTTTATTGTTGAAGCCTCAGCAGCATAAGCAAAACCAAGTGAGCGTTTAAAATATCCACTCTTAGCAACAATTGGTCGATGCGACCTTTTCCAGCTGTATGAGGGTGGAGCAACAAATAAGCCAAAAATTTTTACTTTGTTTTGCTTATTGTCTGGGATCAAAAGACCTCCATCAAAGTGTAATACCAGAGGAGAAGGGAAAATTTATAGTTTTCTTCGCGTCGCACCATAGAACAGAGTCATTCCCTGGGAAAAGATGTTATGGGATCCCATAATGTCTAAGAAGCTATTGCTTCACAACAGCTTGTACATGTTCATTCATCTCTTTTGCTGCGGGAAGTGGTCTGAAAGAAACGGTCATTGATTCTTTTGCTCTTTCTGGCAAAGTGCGGCTCGTCAGCGATTTTGTGATCAATGGCCATGAAAGTAGATTTTAGTGAGATTTCACAATGAAAAATTTATTTTGATATTTATTCATTATTTCATTTTGCTGGATACGTGCGAAATGGTTTAGAAATTTGGAGAAATGGATTCGGCAATTTGACAGTTTCGTAGTAATTATTCAACAAATATCTTATTATTTCTTTAAAAATTAACTGTTTTTTTCTATTTAAACAAACTGTTTAAATAGGTTTTAGTAAGATTTCACAATAAATCTTTTTTTTTTTTAGATTTATTTAATTTTTCATTGTGCGAGGGAGGTACGTGTTAAGTGGTACAGAAATTTAAATAAATGGTTTCGGTTATTTGTCAGTTTCTTTATAAATATTAGCTAAAAATTTTATTATTTCTTCAAATTTTAATTATTTTTTCTGGCAAAATGCGGCTCGTCAGCAATTTTATGGTCAATGTCCTTGAAAATATATTAAACAGATTTCGCAATAAAACGTTTGTTTTGATATTTATTCATAATTTCATTGTTCGGGAAACTGTGAAATGGTTCATAAATTTAAAGAAATGAGCTCGAATATGACACTTTCTTGGTAAATATTCACTAACTATTTTAATATTTCTTTGAAATTTAATTGCTATTTCTGGTAAAATGCGGCTTGTTATGGGATCCCATAATGTCTAAGATGCTATTGCTTCACAACAGCTTGTACATGTTCATTCATCTCTTTTGCTGCGGGAAGTGGTCTGAAAGAAACGGTCATTGATTCTTTTGCTCCTTCTGGCAAAGTGCGGCTCGTCAGCGATTTTGTGATCAATGGCCATGAAAGTAGATTTTAGTGAGATTTCACAATGAAAAGTTTGTTTTCATATTTATTCACTATTTCTTTGGGCGAAATGGTTCAGAAATTTAGAGAAATGGAATTGGTAATTTGACAGTTTCATGGTAATTATTCGCTAAATATTTCTTTGAAATTTAATTGCTTTTTCGTAAAAAAAAATAAATAAATATTCGTCAGCGATTTTATGATCAATGGCCATAAAAATAGATATTCAAAAATTTCACATTGAAAAGTTTTTTTTTTTTTTTTTTTTTTTCACATTTATTTATTATTTTATTGTGCGAGGTACGTGTGAAGTGATTCAAAAATTTAGATTAATGAGTTTGATAATTTGATAATTTCTTGATAAATATTATTTAACTATTTTATTATTTCTTTGAAATTTAATTCTGTTTCTAGTAATGAGCAGCTCGTCAGCGATTTTGTGATCAATGGCCATGAAAGTAGATTTTAGTGAGATTTCACAATGAAAAGTTTGTTTTGATATTTAGTCATTATTTTATTGTGAGGGATACGTGCGAAATGGTTCAGAAATTTAGAGAAATAGTTTCGGCAATTTGACAGTTTTCTGATAATTATTCGCCAAGTATCTTATTATTTCTTTAAAATTTAATTTTTTTCCCCTTAAAAAAAAAAAAAAAAAAAAAGAAAAAAAAAAAAAAAAGAGAGAGAGAGAGAGAGAAACTTTTGTTGACGATTTCATGATCAATGGCCATGAAAATAGATTTTAGTGAGATTTCACAATAAATCTTATTTTTATTATTATTTATTTACTTAGATTCTCGTTGTGCAAGGTATATGTTAAGTGTCAGAAATTTAGGGAAATGGTTTCGATTATTTGACAGTTTCTTGATAAATAAAAATTTTATTATTTCTTCGAAATTTAATTGTTTTCTGGTAAAATGCGGCTTGCCTGCAATTTTATTATCAATGGCCATGAAAATATATTAAACAGATTTCACAATGAAAAGTTTGTTTTGATATTTATTCATAATTTCATTTTTTTGGGAAACGGGTGAAATGGCTCAGAAATTTAGAGAAATGAGTTCGGTTATTTCAAAGTTTCTTGGTAAATATTCATTTTTTCTTTGAAATTTTATTGCTATTTCTGTTAAAATGCGGCTTGTCAGTGATTTTGTGATCAATGGCCATGAAAGTAGATTTTAGTGAGATTTCACAATGAAAAGTTTGTTTTAATATTTATTAATTGTTTTAATATTTCTTATACGTTCAAAATGGTTCAGAAATTTAGAGAAATGAGATCAGTAATTTGAAAATTGTTTGCTAATTTCTAAGTATTTCATAATTTTTTTTTTAAGTTCAAGGGGGCAGTTTACCTTTTCAACAATTTTGTTCATTTTAAAAAATATGGTTCATATATTGAACTCACTGCATTTTAATTTCGTCTAAAAATGCATATTGAAAAAAATAACGAAACATTAAATTTTAAATTTTAAAAGTTTACAAAAATTTGAACTTTTAAAATTCTTTGCTACTGTTTTAAAAATTGATATTTATGCCCATTTTTTATTTATTTTTAAGATTTTCAGATGCGTTTTACACAAGATATCGCATGGATTTTTTAGATACATATAGTGTTAAACGATGAAATTTAAAACATCTCCATACATTTTATTTTTTAAAAATAACAAACACCCGAAGGCTAATTAGGCTAATTTCATGCGCAGATTTATGACATATATTATAAAGAACATGCACAATTTTTTTTATTTAAATACAGAAAAAAAAGAAGAAGGAAGAAAGAAAGAAGAGAAAAGAGAAAAAGAAGAAAGAGAAAAGAAGAAAAGAAAGAAAAAAAAAGAAAAAAAAATCTTTAGCGTTTTTGAAATATAAAAGGGAAGAAAATAAGAACATTGATAAATAGCCATTTAGAGTTTATTTTACGTAGGTATTTGCGCTGATAGTGTTGAAAATTTTTACAATTACTTTCGATATAATTACTTTATGGATAAAATTGATATGTTAAAATATTCACAATTAAATAGTCTTGCACTCAATATTAAAAAAGAAAAATCGATTACTTTAACAGGATTTAAAATAAATTGTCTCTTAAGAGAAACTTTTTTCGCTATTATTAAACAAATGTTAAAAGATAATTCCTTTAACTGTAAAACAATGTTATTTAAAACTATGCTTTCAAAAACTTTTAAAGTAAAAGTTTGTGTTCAAAAATTAAGAACGTATCTCAATATATCTATTTACATATCTATTTAATTTTATGCTGAGAATAAAATGTTTCATTAAATTTTAATGCTATTTAATTATTTTTTATGACACTAGATGATATGACATTAATTACATTAGACGATTAATTACGATAAATTAGAAGTCATCATCCATAATAATATATTATCATTTTCTTAATAAAGAGTTTTCAGAAATAATTTAGCTCTGTAATTTCATGTGATACAATTTTCTGCAAGAAATAATAAATGAAATATTTAACGAATTTGAAAAAAAAAACTCTTTTAATAATAATAAAGCATAACAATTGCAATAATAGCATCTACTATAAAATCATTCATACATTTCTTCCACAACTGTTAATAAAGGACTTTTTTCTTTATAAAAAAATCTTTTGCTTATAAAAACATGTAATACAAATACAAATCGACATTCTCGTTAAATTTCGAAATTTTTTGCTAGAAACAGGAAATTCGAAGTAGGGACGATCCCACGCAAATGTACGGTTTTCTTTATCGATAATACACTACTGTGAAGGAAAAGAAAATTTTACAGGCAATCAGAGTTAGGCATTAATTATACCAGGGACGGATAATCTTTTCACATCCGCGTGCTATTTTTTCCAAAAATATACTTTACATAATCTTCAAGTGCCAACAAACAAAAAATTAATTAATCAAGGATTTTTTTCTTTATAAAAAAATCTTTTGCTTATAAAAACATGTAATACAAATACAAATCGACATTCTCGTTAAATTTCGAAATTTTTCGCTAGAAACAGGAAATTCGAAGTAGTAACAATCCCATGCAAATGTACGGTTTTCTTTATGGATAATGCACTACTATGAAGGAAAAGAAAGTTTTACAGGCAATCAGAGTTAGGCATTAGTTATACCAGGGACGAAAAATCTTTTCACACCAGCGTGCTATTTTTTCCAAAAATATACTTTACATAATCTTCAAGTGCCAACAAACAAAAAAATAATTAATCAAGATTTCTTAATTTTTCATTACAAATATCGGTAATATTGCGAGTTTTACTTCACAAAATAAACTTAAAAATACTATGGAATGTGAAAAATAACACTAGTAAGTCTTGATTACGTCCACTAATAACTATATCTTAATACTAATAATATATATTCTACATAAAAATAAGAATTTATATTATAGAAAACATTTTGCTTCTAAGACGTTGTATATTAACAAAAACATTTAAAATATATTAAAACATTTTTATTTACAGTTGATTTTGATTGTAACATGCAAATAAAAATGTTTTAATATATGTGAGTTGAAACATGCAAATAAAAATGTTTTAATATATTTTAAATGTTTTTGTTAATATACAACGTCTTCGAAGCAAAATGTAAATTCTTATTTTTATGTAGAATATATATTATTAGTATTACGATATAGTTAAAAATACTATTCCTCTTGTTCCATGTTAGATAATGAATAATCAAATTCCAACTTATTGTCTTTTTTGTTTATAATGCAATATAATGTTTCCTTTTCTTTTTTGACAATCTTATAAATTAAAAATTTTGAGTTAATATAGAGCTAGATTGCTATTAGATATGTCGCGTTATAGTTTCTCTTTAATCTGCATCACAATGGTAATCAATGAAACTAATCAAATTCAGATAAAATCATGGAGTGAAAATGTATGCATTTTGATTAATTTCAGTATTATATTAATTGAGACATTTTAGCATTTTTTATTTCAAAAATTAAATCTATGCCGTGTCGAAAATAATTGACTGCGTGCCATAGGTTCGCTGTCCATGATCTATACTCTTACTTTAGAAAAGTATTGTTTCAGATCTATCGTAATATTAGATAGAAATTTACAAAAAATAACAGTTGCTTATATGTCAGTTATTTACTGACATTATACAAGCAAAAGAACTTTCATTTTTAGAAGATATTTTCTTTCAAATTTATGAGATAGATCAGAATGTAGTAATTACGAATGGTGTGTTGTTGAAATTCAAATTATTTATGTTGCCTTAACCACTTAACTGATTTCCACGTACGTCGTTTGGGCGACGAATTTGCTTAATTCATCATTTAAAGCTTTTTGACACCACTAATTTTTTTTTAAGGAATGGCATACTATTCAAAGGTAGAAATGTTTAGAATAAATATTAAGAATATTTTAGCTTAAAAAAGTGATGAAAAACCATATTTTCAATTTATTGCACATAAAAAAGGAACCGGTTACGGGATTAATTATCACAAAAGAGAGAAATAGAAATAAGAATTATTATTTGTTAGTTAAGTAGAAGTTATTATTTCCTCCATTAATTTACGAAATGATTACAGACTTATTACAGCAACATTATAGAAATTAATATTTATTTGAGTTGAAAAATATTTAATTTTTAATTTTATATTTCCTATTTTAATTTATTTCCAATAATAAAAGTAGAATTATCAAATTAAATTAAATTAAAAATAAATGATTCATTTCATGCTTTAAAGGAGACCCGTACCCCATTTTCGGCCAAAAATCATCAAAAGTTCAAAAAAAAAAATTTATCTCAGAAAACGATAAAATACATATTTGCGAATATCCATGCAAAATTTCAGAACTCGGGGACACTTGGAAAAGGTAGAAAATGAGCTTTTTTAATTGTACTAACTATAGAGTTTAAAGGACTAGCGGCCATTTAAAACGTGTTTTCCTGAAAATGACTTTTTTCAGATTTTGCCAAAGTTCAAAGTACTAAGGTTCTGTGGTAAAATGATTTAGAAACAAAGTGTTTATGTTTTTAGAATCTTAAAAAAATTTGCAACAAAAGTAAGGAGAGATATTTTTTTTTAACTATTTCTGAAAATTTTACATAAATTGGTAAACATGAAAATTATAACGAATTTAAGGAAATTTACCATGCGTATTTTTGTTTATTTTTTCGTTAGCCGATTAAAATAGAAAATTAAAAATATCTCTCCTTAGTTCTTTTCTATATACTATAACACTATTTAAGAAATTTTAGTAATACCAAAATATTGAAAATTGAATGAGGAGTAGTAATTTTAAAAAGTGTATTTTTCGACAAAAAGTATCATAAAAATCCCCATAAAAAATATATTTTTATATATAAAATTCACAAAAATATAAGTGAATTTTTTTGCTAATTATTCCTTACAAAAAGATTCTTAAGTAGAACACCAAAATTCTTTACTTTAAAATCAATAATAAAAATTTTGGGTTTTTTCTTACGGGTCTCCCTTAAGCAGAAGTTGATTTTTTCCTCTTTTAATTTACGAAATGATTAGAGACTCAATAAAGCAACACTATAGAAATTTATATATATTTATTTGACTTAAAAATATTTTATTTTATTTTATATTACCAATTTTAATTTATTTCCAATAAAAAAAATGCAGAATTATCAAATTAAATTTAAAAAAAATGATTTATTGCTTACTGCTATTGATAGAAAAATGCTTCTAAGTGACCTACACAGTAATTTTGCAATAAATCCAAGTATGCTATCTGAAAGACTTTTAATAATGCATTTTGATTAATGCGAGTTTATAACAACTAATCATAAAGTGAGAAAATTTAATTTTAAAGAAAGGAAAATATATACATATGTTTCTTCTACTTATTTAGATGTCGCACGTGTTATTTCAGAAAACTAAAATAGACAAATATAAATAATGGAGTACATTAATTTGACTGAAAACCACAACAATCAGTGTCTACTTATATCGTCACTTGAGAATATTAAGGTCCTATCTGTATTTTTGAAAAAATTGGCTTATAGATATAGAAAGGTTCTATTTGTATCGATGAAGGCATTTTTGCGTCAAAATGATGTTATATATAATTTATATATAACATTACATTTATATTATAACAATATTTTAATAACGAAATCCCTTCAGTGATGCATATAGAACGTTTCTATATCGACAAGTAAATTTTTTCAAAAACACAGATAGAACCGTATTATTCTCAGGTGACGATATATAACCATTTTACGCTGATTCTATCAACGTTATTCTATTTATATTACCCTTTTAACTAATTATTAATAGAATAATTTTATTAAAGTCTGAATGAAAAAAGAAGGATTTTTTTATTGTTTTGCATTGATTTATATTTCTTATTTTAATTTATTAAAATTTCAAACACGTCTAATTAAAAAAAAATAATAAATATTTCATTGCTTACCGTTACAGGTAGGAAAATGCGCCTGTATTTTCTACATTATAATCCTACATTAAATATAGATATACAACCTTACAATTTATATTACCTAGCCAAAAAGTAAGACAACTAGTTGTAAATATGGAAAAAATATTCATACTAGTTTTTCCCCTATTTTTATGTAGTATTGTGCATGTAATTTCATGAAATACGGAAAATAAAATGTGAATAACGGATTAAACTATGTTGGTCGATTACTACAATACTATGTTGGTTGATTATCAAAATTGTTCACGTTAAGTCATAATATCAAGGTTTTATGCTGCTGCTATGAGCGTTTTTTATTTTATAATATCTTTTTAATTTATTATATTTATTATTAATACAAACTATTAATAAAATGATTTAAATTAAAATATAAGTGAGAAATAAATGTTTTAATGATTGCCTTCGTAGTAAAGTTCGTATGTATTGTCTTTACATTATGATTTTGTAAGAACTACTTGAAAGAATTTTAATCATTCTACATTATTAATCTGTAATAATGTGTAATATATCTCGCATAGTTAGGTTAAAATATAAATATATGTTTTATTTCAAATCATGAACATAAAGGAAATGGAATTATTACATTAAAAATATAGTTAAATTCTGTAATGGAGTTTGAAAACTAGACAATGAATCAATTTTCTTTCAAATAAACTCAGAACATGAATTTAATATGTCCTATTTTGATATAGTATGCTGCATACATTATTTTATGTAACTTGTACGTTGACATATAAATGATGAGTTAGATTATTTTGATGAATTACATCAACAATTCCTTTTGAATTTTGTATCAGAATTATCTAATGATGATAAAGTAAAAAAAGAAAATATATATTCAGATATACATCAAACTTTTACATCTAAATATGAATATAATTTTGGAATGGTATATATACCATCGTTTTCTCATTATTTAAAAAAAATTTTGAGAATTTTAAGAAAAATGCAGTGATTAATTTTAGATGTAAATGATAAATTTTCCTATTATGGAACGCTCAACTTTATTGATAATCATTGCTATAAACTAAAACAACAAAAACACGCTTAATTAATTTCATGTGATGATAAAAATGCGTTACTAATCCTGTCTATATATGGTACATTAACATTGCCCTCTAACGGATGACAAAAATAAAGCATTCAATGAATATCAACTGTTTTTATACTCATCTGTATGCCTTTATCAATAGTATGTAAATTCATAATTTACCTGATATTTAAAATGGAATGTGTTTATTATGTTTTTAAGTAAATGCGTTTAATTTACTCATTTATTTATTTTATTTTATTTTACTTTTTTGATTTTTACGTTATAGAACGAATAGATAGAACATTATGAATAGAAAGTTTTATAAAAAAAGAACTAATATCCCGTGCATCACTGAAGAAAACAACAGATCCAATTTTTATTAAATATGTGTCAAATGTCCATTTGCTACATTTTGCTTCTGTGAAAATAAGTATTGTTATTGTGATTCAATACAGAGTATTTATTTACGTGTTTCCAGAGATAGATGAATACTTAGAAACTTATATTCTTATCAGGAGTTAACTGGAATAAGTTTTAGAAAAATTGCTGAACTCACATTATATTAGCATAATTTTTTTCGGAGGGGGGAAGTATCGTGAAACTGGGATTCGAAGTTTGTCTATATTTTTTATTCAGAAATTCTATATTGAAATCGGAAATTACGAAAGAACTTTTACGTTACGTAATCACAATGTGAGTGCCGTAAAAATTATAATTTGAAATTTCTGGTGTATATTCGTAGTATCCGAATGAAAAAAATGCCAAAGTGCCAGACCTGCGTGATATACAAAATTAATATTTAATAATGGTTGAATATTTTTTTCTTCTATTTCATTTAATAAAAGTGCAAAATTAGAATTTTTTTTTTTTTTTTTTTTTTTTTTTTTTTTTTTAGGAAATTGAAAAAATAAAGATAAACTAATCGGTTAAAAATTCCAAACATTAATCAAGTCTTGATTCTACATATAAATTATGTAAGAAAATAGTTTCTTGTTAAAGGACTAGAATATACAAACAGGTGTTATCTATGCCAACTAAAACAATCATTATAAAATACTCTTGGTTGTATTTTATAGGTGCATTTTGAACGAGAAAAGCACTCCGTTCCATCCGGCGAGAAATGAAGCCCATGCATCACCAAGGAAATCTAGAACCTCGCCTTTCTTGGCTATAGTAATACGTCACATGCCCATTTGTTAGGTTTTGCTTTTGCGAAAGTATAGCAATACTTTTTACTCCCAGGATAATGCAGCCATAAATAACGCCACTCCATTTTAACAAAGCTCAATACAAAAGCATAAAAGCGTGATGAAAATTATAATGACACAGTTTTCTTTTGTATCTCGTTTCCTCTGTATTTTTTAACGCTGTTAATTAAGCGTAAACATTTGGTCTTTTTCTTGGACATAAATCTTGCCGAATGCATTTGCAAAAACTTAATTTATATGTATGGATACAGCAGTAAGTATCCCCAAATCATGAATGCAGACAGAATTTAAAGCTTTTTTCATTGAAGTACTTTATCCGAGGAGGTAATTACATGTATCTTCTAATAGGTTGTACTTTTAATAAAAATAATGTTGTTTTCCTTTTTTCTAAAAGCAAACTGTACATAAAATTAAGTAAATAAAATGACCAAGAGATACAACTAAAAGCATCAAAAACGTATTCTTTTAATTCTATGAAAGAACGCGAAAAAAAACTATTTGATCTGTATTCAGTATGTTTTAAAAAGCTTTTAATTTTAATTAGACAGGAATGTAGACAGAGAAAAATTAAAATTAGGTTTTATAAAATAAAATAAAAGTAAATAATCGAGTAAATATATTTACAGTGTTGAATACAAGCATATTTAAATTTTACCAGTTCGATTTTCTGCTAACTTGCACTGAAAAAACAAATCAGCATTCAAGTATATTAGAAATTATCCGAGCAATATATTTGAGTACAAGGAAGATAGTGGCGTGGTCGTCAATTATTTAATATTAATTGCGTTTATTATAAAATTGTGACGAATATATTATGCTACATATTTAAAGAGAAGAATCATAAAAAAAGTGTTTTATTATGTTTATATCAACTGTGTCTTGTCATTGAAGTTATCTGAAAATAATTACATAAATTGTCTTGATTTTAAAACATAAATTGTGTTGATTTTAAAATTCTATTTTTCATATTACATTAATTAATAATCAGATTTTTCTTAAATATTAACAGAGAGAGTTCTCATATGCATCCTAATATTTTATCTGAGAAAAGTTGTATAAAAAGCTCTATATATCTACATTTTAAGTGGACATGAAAAAATAATCAAACTTTGAAGCGGATCACGCAATGGTTTTAATGCACATGAGTCATTTGCTAAACATTTCATCCAACAGTGCATTTTGGCTGCAGAAGTTCATAAACCTTGCTCAGGACATGACTGCGGTCAGAGCGTAACTCCTTCGCGACGGGAGGCTTTTACGAAATTTTTAATCATTTGTCATCGTTTTATAAAAACAGAAATTTGTATCTTATTGAATTGAAAAAATGCTCTGATTATTTAAGGCAAATTTTACAGTAAAATTCTGCTGGTGATGATAAACAAGTGTTCTGAGCGTTTCCTGCGGTACGTATACCAGTCGAACTTCATAAGCGGTTAAATGGTTGCTCCCAACACTGTTGATTCTTCCACAGCCGAATCATCAGAACAAAGCTAGGAAAGTTATGCCTACTTATACAATAAATTTGCAATTCGACATATTATAGGTAACCCTACAAAATCAGCACGATCAGCTTCTGCAAATTCCGTAGACAGCTTAAAGAATAACGTTTGAGAATTACTACTTAATCTAAGAAATAAGGTGATATTTCGAAGGATATATCAGTCCTGTAGAATTTCAATTTTTATCATAGTATTATGTTAATAGATTTTTCGCGTCTCTATTTTATTTTATTTCCTTATCATTCCCATTATCATTTAAGCACAGTTATGATGAGCATCAAATTTTTCATTAACTATTGACTTCTTTAACACTATCTACATTTTACATATAAAGTAAAAAAAAAAAAAAAAAAAAAAAAAAAAAAAAAAAAAAGATGCTGATCACTTGCACAGAATTTCTTTTACTATAGCTACTAATAAAGTAAAAATCTGAAATTCTTCATGCGTATTTATGCGCTGAATTAACAATCTTGCAACTTTAATGGACCAATTAGAAAAAAGGGTTGAGAGTAGACCTTCAAATTTCAATTTTTTTTTAAATTAACAATAAATTAGGATGAAAGAATTTTTATGTTTTTGCACTGCAATTTTACGGTACATTGGAAAAGGCTTCTTTTACGGGCAATTACTGATGAAAAATATTTGAAATTATTTTCATCGTATGTATTTCCCTGTATATATGTCAAATGCTTTCAAATTATAATATTATATAATATATATTATATATATATTATACAAATTCACGATTCAAATTATAATATTATATAATATATATTAAATATATATTATATAGGCAAATATAAATTACAATACAATTATACTTTCTTTTAGCCAATTCAAAAGTTTAAAGCAAAAAAAAAAAAAAAAAAGTTTTAGGATAAAATGAAAGAATATTCCATAAAGGGCGATTTATTAAATGTGTGATTCATGAAATGTTTTTTTCCTAACTAATATTAAATTTATGTTGTCAATAAACGTTTCTAAAAGGAAATCATTGATTTAAATATTTTACAGCAAATAACAATACAAAACGCCTTTTTCAATTCACTTACATAAATTTTAGCTCTAATTTGTAAGAAATAAAATTTTTAAATTTTGTTTATAGTTAATTTAATATTTTTCAGAATCCGTCGCCTTTTTTGCACTTTCTAATACAAGGAAACATTTCATGTGTTATGCAATTTAATATTTGTAACATTATTATTATTTTTCACAAAGAAAATCACAACAGTTTCGATCATAATTATTACCACATATATTTGTCAGATGAATTAAATCCTACATATATCTGAATGTTACAATCTTAAAAATACTTCTGTATTAATTTTTTTTTCATTTCTAAGAGAATGCGTTTTCTTTTTGTTATTTTGCATTATAATTTATTTTTAACAACTCAAAAAATTTTCTTTAACACAATAATTTAACAGTAAAAATATATTCCGAATCTTTCTTTGGAGACATACCATTATGATTATTATTATGGGTATTCTCCAGCTGATGGCTGGCTTCAGTTTCAACTACGCTTTTGTTTTTCTACGTGGCCTATGGCGATTTGCTTTCTCTTCCCTCCTGAGTTCCCTAGACACGTGACGTGAGGTCGAAACTAGGTCTGATAACGAGATTAGAGCGGACCAGCTATCGGATGTAAGAGCCAGGAGATATGAGAGTGCCGTTCTAGTGTTTTGCTATTATCAAGATTTGCTGTAAACGGGGTGATTTCGTTAGATTCATTTACTCGTTAGGTGGAACTGATAAATGGATAACTTGGATATTTTGTCTTATTTTATTTAACCCTATCGTTTCGAATTTTTTTTGTCAATTTTTAGGAAAAATTACACTTACTTTAACTTTTTATCTATCGAATTATTTATCAAAAAATTGATCCACCTCAATAATTATTTTCTTTAAAATCTGAAGGTTTACTGGAATTTTTAGATAATATTAATGTGGAATTTAGATATGTTTTTTTTTTTTTCATTAAAGCTGATTAAATATACCAGCAGTTATAATTTTTCGTGAAATATTTACAAAAATAATCAGATTAATTAACCGAAATTACTCTTAGAAAATTTCACAGTTCTTAAAAAAGGAATGACTTTAAATGCATCATAATACGCTCCATAAATGAAAACGCTTTTGCAATTCAGTATATTCCATATAATTTTATTTAAAGAAAGAAAAGAAATACGTATAAAAATGAATAATAAAACTACCACTTTTTGAAAATATTTAACTTGGACGGTTTTTCTATTCTATCTAAATTTGATCGAGAAGAATGTTTTGTGTGGAAATAATGAAAAACTTTTATAAATATACAGAATAAATAAATTCTATGTAAAGTTTTCTTCAATGGTACTTTAAAGTACCGTCAGTGCATAAAGGGTCAATACCCTAATAGCAGGTATGGTCACAGTGATGTCATAGTGACGTCGCTGTGAGTCACTTTGGTCACATCACATCTGTGACCAAAATGACGTCACATTGTGACTGAGATGTGACTTTCTTAAAAATCTTTAGAAATTTATAAATATCCTTCAAAATATGTTATTTACTTTAAAAAACATGTTTCTGGCAATTTAAATATCGTCGCTTTTGTCACAGTTTCGTCACAATGTTAATGTCAAATTAGTCACAAATGACACATTTTTCACAAATTTGTCACATTGTGACCACTTTGTGAAACGTCACAAAAGAGCTCTAAAACGGCCATAACGACTTCACATTTTAGTCACTGCGACGTCACGTGACGTTACATCGACAATCGATGGTCACAAAGTCACAATGTGACTTCACAAAGACGTTGCAGTGACGTCACTCTGCTTTACGGGTAACATTAAGAGCCCACAATAGTCACAGAAAAAGTATGCAAAAAGACCCGGATGATTATGCAAAGTCTATGGGAGCGTTCTTTTCTAATATCTCGCTCAAATTTTAATGTTTTTACATGATTTTTTTTTGCATAGGCTAGCTTAGGACGATCTACAACCGGGTTAGTTTTTACTTTTTCGATTTTGGTTTCAGATTTTTTTTTAAAAAATATTTTAACTTTCAAAACCGGTTTAAACCGGTTCTGAAATTGAAACTATCATAATATAAAAAAATATATGAGCAAAATCGAAAAAGTAAAAACTAGCCCGGTTGTGGATCGTTCTAAGCTAGCCTATGCAAAAAAAATCATGTAAAAATATTAAAATTTGAGCGAGATATTAGAAAAGAACGCTCCCATAGATTTTACATAATCATCCGGGTCTTTTTGCGTACTTTTTCTGTGACTATTGTGGGCTCTTAACACTTACAATCAAAATAGATTAATTAGAGTTTAACGAATATTTTAATGTCTGAAACATAACAAATGCTGTTGTTTTGCGTACTATTCTAGTCATATTCATATAAAATTAGGCTAAGAAAGATTTTTAGAAGCTGTTTGGGAAATATTATGTCGCAACAAGATTTAACTGATAATTCAAATTTCCAATACTTTTTGCGCTTTACTACAGGTGATACTTTCAGGAAAACAACCTTTATTTTAAATTTAGACAGCGAAATATATGTTTAAAATAAAAGAATCGAATTATTATTATTATTATTATTATTATTATTATTATTATTATTATTATTATTATTATTATTATTATTATTATTATTATTATTATTACTAGCTGACCCGCCCGGCGTTGCCCGGGTCCGTATTAGCAATATTAAACGAACTTGAAATTTGTATGATTTTATCAATAACTGGAAGCATGCAGAAATGCATTGTCTGAAATACGTCGCAGCTGACTTTGTGAAAAATCAGTTTTAAAAACAACAACTAATATTAAACTCTAAAAATACTTAAAATGAGCAATGAGAAACACGGGAGGGAACATGTATCCAACGATTGCGTTAGTTTCGTGTTAAAGTGTTGATATTTTCTTAGCAGACGATTTTTTGTGATAAATACATTATCTGTTTTATATTTCTTAATGATATTCCTCTGGACCGAGTTGGCGCATTGCCAAGATTTGCTTCCTCTGGACCGAGTTGGCGCATTGCCAAGATTTGCTTTCCCCTGTGCCTCAATTAATTATCCTCGGAATTCCTTTTATTTATAGAGATTATTATTACTAAATGCTTAAAATTAATAAAATCATATAATAAACACATAGACGCATACTAACATTACTACATGTAAACAGTAATAAAAGTGTTTGTTAAAGCAAAATAATAGTCAATTAAAAGACATGCACTACTAAAAGTACACCAAATCCGAAAGGGTTAAAAATATATATATCATATAAGAGAAGTTTATGTGATAATATTATATATAAAAAAAGAGAATTTATCTTCTGTAGACTAAACTAAATAAATAATAGTGTGTTTAAGCAATTCAAACTTGCCAAAGAAGAAAAGGTTAGTAACATCTTTTTTATGTAAGAAGCCATCGGTGCCATTGTAATGTTTTGTAATTTTCATTAAGATTTTCTGTAAACAAGGTAATTTCGTAACATATTTCATGTCATTTACTTCTTAAGTTGATTTGAGAGATGAAATTATCAAATTGGTGTAATTAGTTTTATTTTATTTTTAAAAAAATCATACAAGAGAAATTTATTTGGTAGTACTAAATACTAAAATTATAAACTAAAAAAAATATTTAATTTATAATATAATAAATAACCTATACTAAATAATGTATAAAATAATAAATGATATATACCAAATAATATACTAATATATAATGTACTCAAAAAAATTTTAATATATTATGTACTAAAAAAGGGGGGGTCAGAGGGAGAATTTATTTTAGTTTAAACAAATAATAATGTATTTAAATTATTCAAACTTGCTAAACAATAAAAGATCAGTAGCAGCTATTAATAAAATAGCGAGCGATGCGAGAATGTCATTATTGCGTTTTGTAATTTTCATAATAGTATCTCAGTACAATATGAAAAACAGTATTTAATCGCAAAAATATAAAAAATAGAATTAAAAAATGCTTAATAATTGTTGAAAAATTTCGAAAAAAAATTGTAGAGTTATTATGGATTACTGTTTCAACTTTATGTCATAGCTATACACATAACACTGAAACAACAAGTGTAAAATATCACAGTTTTTGTATTTTATTAATAACTTCAAAAGAACTGACGGAAGTTACAATGCTAATTCAATATAGAGCATTGCGTTTGGACATAAATTATTCTTTAAAAACTAAACAGATAATCATACTAAAGTAAATATCATGTTTTTTTTTTTTTTTTTTTTTTTTTTTTTTAAGAAATTTTTGCATAATTTAATTTTGCATTTGTTACTTTCTAGAAAAAACATTTTATTATTACTATTCAATTAATTTACACAAACAATACTAAAGCAATAATTTCGAAACATCACAGTTTTTGTAAAAATTTCAAAAGTAGCGATGATTACAATGCTTATTCGATGTAGTATTGCGTTTGGAAATAAACTGATATTCTAAAAGCGAAACAGTTAACCATGCTAAAGTGAATACCGTATTTTCTTTTCATTCCCTATTCTTCTTTCTGAAAATCTTTCAGGTCTAATATAGTTTTTAACTTGTTACTTTGAAGAAATATTATTTTATTATTAGTAAACTATTACTATTTATTATACATGTAAACAATACTGAAGCAATAATTTTTAAATACCGCAGTTTTTTGCATTGAAAATTTTGAAAAAAGTGACGATGCTAACTTGATATTAAATACTGCGTTTGGAAATATAATCCATATTATGAGAATTAAGCAGTTAACCAAGCTGAAGAAAAAAAAATTCTATATACTTTTTTTTTATCATTTTTTATAATTTTTTCAGAAAAAAATTTACAGTTCCAAAATAGTTTTTTACTTGTTACTTTCAGGAGAAACTACTTTATTTTCAACAACGTCTTTAATTCTCTTTTATAAAACCACAAACATTGTTTCCAAAATGTTTCATTTACTTTTTTTGTCTCACCCCCCATCCCCTTATATAATATCTATCAGATGTAGAAAAACAATAAAGGATGGGAGAGAAAAAAGTGTCTAGCAAAGTTAAAGAAATAAATTCAAACTAGAAGATGCTCCATAATTTTTTCAATCCCTTTTTCAGAAAGTCTTCCAGTTCTAAGGTAGTTTTTTCCTTGTCATTTTCAAACAATGGTTCTTTGTTATTACAAAATTATTACTCTACACAAACAATACTGAAGTAAAAATTTTGAAAAATAGCAGTTTTTTTAATTTATTAAAAATTTTGAAAAAAGTGATGGTGATTTTAATTTGATATTAAATACTGCGTTTAGAAGTATAATTAATATTTTAAGAACTAAGCAGTTAACCAGTATGAAGAAAAATATTGCATATTTCTTATCATTTTTAAAGGAAAAGACCTTACAATTTTGTTACACAACAATTTTTCGCTTGTTACTTTCAACAAAAACTACTTTATTTTCAACAACTTCTTTAATTCTCTTTTATAAAACCACAAACTTTGTTCCAAATATAGATCATTTTTTTCTTTTGTCTTCCCCTCTTCATGGAATGTCTCTCACATATAGGAAAACAATTTTCAGTTCTAAGGTAGTTTTCAAACAATGGTACTTTGTTATTACTATATTATTACTTTACAGAAATAATACTGAAGAGAAAATTTTGAAATATAGCAGTTTTTATATTTCATGAAAAATTTTGAAAAAAGTGATGGTGATTATAATGCTAATTCGATATTAAATACTGTGTTTGGAAGTATAATCAATATTTTAAGAACCAAGCAGTTAACCCATCTCAAGAAAAATATTGCATATTTCTTATCATTTTTTCAGAAAAAAACTTCAAATTTTGTCACACAACAGTTTTTTACTTGACACTTTCAAGAAAAACTACTTCATTTTTAACAACTTCTTTAATTCTCTTTTACAAAACCACAAACATTGTTTCCAAAATACATCATTTACTTCTTTTGCCTTATCGTCCTCATATAACATCTATAAGATATAAGAAAACAATAAAGGATGGGGAGAACAAAGTTATTATAATGCTAATTCGATATTTAGTATCGAGTTAGGACAAAAATTAATATTCTAAAAAATAAGCAAATAACCATGCTTAATATGTTAGTGAATACCATGTTTTTTTCCCCATACATTTTTAAAGAAATCCTTTAAAGTTCTAAGTTAAATTTTCCCTCGCTACTTTCAAGAAATACTAATTTATTATTACTATACTATTACTATACGCGGACAATACTTAAGAAATAATTTTAAAATATCGCAATTTTTGTATTTCATTAAAAAAATTTTTAAAAAGTGACTATGATTACAATGATAACTTGATATTAAATACTGCGTTTGGATTTATAATCAATATTATGAGAATTAAGCAGTTAACCATGCTGAAGGAAAAAACTGCATATATATTTTCATTTCTTATCACTTTTTCACAAAAAAAAAAAAAAAAAAAAAAAAAAAAAAATTACAGCTCCAAAATAGTTTTTCACTTGTTACTTTCAAGAAAAACTACTTTATTTTCAACAACTTCTTTAATTCTCTTTTATAAAACCACGAATCATTGTTTCCAAAATACTTCATTTACTTTCTTTGTCGCACCCCCATCCCCTTATATAATATCTATCAGATATAGGAAAACAATAAAGGATGGGGGAGAACAAAGTATCTAGCAAAGCTAAAGAAATAAATACAAACTAGAAGATGCTCTAATCCATGTTCTTATCTAAATGTGTTTCGTCGCAGTACATTACGAACTCCGGAGACGTTCCTGCAGAAATCGAAATCCCAAGGGACGGTAACAGAATTTTGATTCAAATGTTGTTTTAGATGAAAGCAGCATTCTTGTTATTCATTGTACTGTTTCTTTTTCGGTGAAATCTTCAATTTATTTTTTATGACTCAGTCTAAATTTAGTAGGTTTCATTCTGACAATGATTTCTACAATATCTTTTGTTTTGTTTTTGTTTTTTTTTTTCGTAGAACAATGGTAGCGATTTAGCATTCTTTTTCTGTTTTTTGTCTATCTTTGTCTCTATTTTACTTAGATTTTGTTTATTTTATGTATTGCAGATGCATTTTTCTACTCCATTTATTTATACGATACAAAATTGCATGTAATAATAATGAAGTAGCTCCATGTTTAAATTAATATTTCGGGGAAACATATTGATATGCATTTCAGATGTTTTAATTCATTGTATATTAGTCCCTAAAAGAATTTAATGCAAATTGAAATACCTAGGCACTATTACAGAATTTTTCTCAGAATGTTGATAACTGCCTTGTTATTCGTTGAACTGTTTTGTTATCGACGAACTTTTTCATTCGCACATGTTAGATTAACTTTAGTAGGCTTCATTTTGACGATTCATATTTTACTTTTCTTTAATATAATAATAAAGATTTGGAAATTTCTCTTTTTAGTTTTTTTAACCCTTTTTTATCTCTGTATTTTTAGGTTCATTATACCTATTTTATTTATTTTTATATATCGAAATTGTGTAAATTGCCATAAAATATTGTATATTATATAAATCATTGTCCAGTAAAACTTACTTTTCGAGGAAATCAAAGATATTGAGAACACATTTAAAAATCTAAGCACAATTAGAGTTTATTAATTAACATATATTACATGAAAGCAGCATTCTTGTTATTCATTGTACTGTTTCTTTTTCGGTGAAATCTTCAATTTATTTTTTATGACTCAGTCTAAATTTAGTAGGTTTCATTCTGACAATGATTTCTACAATATCTTTTTTTTTTTTTTTTTTTTTTTTCGTAGGACAATGGTAGCGATTTAGCATTCTTTTTCAGTTTGTCGGTCTCTTTTTCTCTTTATTTTACTTAGATTTTGTTTATTGCTGTTATATTGTTTATGTGGTTGTATTTCATTTATTTATACAAACACAAGAATGTATGTATTAATAATGAAGTAGTTCCGTGTATAAATTAATATTTCGTTAAAACTTGTTTATATGCATTTCAAATGTTTTAATGCATTGTGTATTAGACAGGAGCTAAAAGAATTTAATGAAAATCTAAATACCTAGACACTATTAGAGAACTTTTATCAGAATGTTGATAACAGACTTGTTATTCGTTGTACTTTTTTGTTATCGACGAACTTTTCCATTCGCACATATTAGAGTAACTTTAGTAGCCTTCATTTTATTCATTCTTTTTTCTTTTTTTTAATATAATAATAAATATTTGCAAATTTCTTTTTTTACATTTTTTTTTACTCTTTTCTATCTCTGCATTTTTAGGTACGTTTTACCTATTTTACTTATTTTTATGTATTGAAATTGCGTAAATTACCATAAAATAATGTATTTTTAAAAAATTATTGTCCAGTAAAACTTAATTTTCGAAGAGATCAAAGAAATTGAGAACAAATTTAAAAGTCTAAGTAGAATAAGAGTATTTTCATTAACATATTATACATAAAAGCATATTATACATAAAATTTATTTTTTATGACTCAGTCTAAATTTAGTAGGTTTCATTCTGACAATGATTTCTACAATATCTTCTTTTTTTTTACGTAGGACAATGGTAACGTTTTAGCATTCTTTTTCAGTTTGTCGGCCTCTCTTTCTCTGTGTTTTATTTAGATTTTACTAATTGTTGTTATTTTGTTTATTTTATGTGTTATAGATGTATTTGTATTTTTCATTTATTTATACAAATACAAAAATGTATGTATTAATAATGAAGTAGCCCCGTGTATAATTAATATTTCGTTCAAACACGTTGATATGCATTTCAGATGTTTTAAAGCATTATATACTAGATAGGCCTTAAAAGAATTTGATGTAAATTGAAAAAGCTAGACACGATTACAGAAATTTCATCACAATGATGATAACATTCTTATTGTTTGGGGTAATGTTTCTTTATTGATGAAATCTTCGGTTCACAACTTAGATTAACTTTAGTAGGTTTCAGTTTGACAATGATTTTCGCGATTATGTTTTCTCTTTTCTTTGATAAAATAATAACG
This sequence comes from Maratus speculifer, assembly GCA_964019185.1. Taxonomy (NCBI): domain Eukaryota; kingdom Metazoa; phylum Arthropoda; class Arachnida; order Araneae; family Salticidae; genus Maratus; species Maratus speculifer. The sequence goes on from OZ025291.1 coordinate 325,906,896, forward strand.
ATCTGCAAACTTCTCTTTTTAATAGTTTTATTTTTATTTATTTTTTCTTTTATTTCTTCATTTTTTGGTTCATTTTGCTTATTTTAATTTTTTTTTATATATAAGAATTGCATAGATTAAGGTTTAAATATTGTATTTTTTAAAATTATTGTCCAGTAAAGCTATTTTTAGAAGGAACCAAAGAAATTCAGCTGAAAGATAAAAATCGAAGTATAGTAACAGATTTTTAATGAAAATATTGAACATGAAAGCAAAATTTTAATCATTCATTTTAGTGTTTCTTTTTCGGTTAAATTTTCAATTTATTTATGTATTTTATTCTAATTGGTTTATTAAATTTCATTTTTACAATTTGAATGTTTTACTGTTTTTTTTTTCTTTCGTTAAATCTTCAATTTATTTATTTTTTTTTTATTTTTTTTTTTGACTCACTATCCTTTAATAAATTTTATTATAATAATCTTTATCTAAAATTTCTTGCAGACTATTCACTTTTTTTCTTCATTACTTGAGTCAATGATACCGTTAACGATTTTATTTCCTATTTGTCTCTTTGTCATTCTTTTGATATTTGTTTATTTCTCTATACATTGCGATTGAAATCACTTTTATTTAGTATTATGCATAAAAATAATGGATTCATCGTCCGTGAAGCAGCATGAAGCAGCATGCATCATATTAAGTGTTAGTAATTCATAGAATAATGTCGCTTTTTAGGTGCGTTCGTAATTATGTAAATACGTAGCACCTATTGTTGTCGCTCAGTCCGTCCGTCTGTCCGTCTGTCCGCATATAACAACGCCAAAACTATCCAACCGAGTCGTTTGAAATTTAAAATACATAATTGTAACATAATTTTGTCGAGTCATTTCAAATTTTATGAAAATCGGATGGATAGATCAATTACAGGGACATTCAAAAGGATTCCGTTACATTACGGTTAATGGGGAAAAAGTTTCAAATGCATTTTAATGATGTTACACTCATTTGAACATAATAGAATTGGCATGAATCTATGAAATATATACTAAAATATGCATTCTGTACAATCTGCGATGCAAAGAATTTTTATTATTAAATTACAGGGCCACACAAAAGTATTCCACTATATAATGTTATACGGGGAAACATGGTTTGGTACATGTTTTAATTATATTCAACTATTTCACATTTTATGAATAAGATATACGTTGCTGAGGTGTAATAAAAATTACTTCCTGCATATTTACAGAAACGTAAAGATTTCGACTACTATACTGTATCCGGAGTACGCTCTACTATATCAGCAAGATCTGAATATTTTTAAAACTTCATTATCGTACGAACGCACCTCATTTGCTACGTTCACGTGCAATTTCCAACTTGTTAATATATATATATGTTTAAAGCACTGTGAATTAAATGAACGAAAAAATTAAAGAAAAACTGAAATACACAGGAAAGATTACAAAATTCCTGTTCTAACGCTGTAAAAAAAAAAAAAAAAAAAAAAAAAAATCCGTTATATTACGACAAAAACTGCTGGCAGAAATGTTGCCAGCAGTTTTTGCCGTAAAAATTGCCGTAAAATTAGAAGTAATAAAAAACTTTAAATCTAATTTAGCTGCAATTTTTACGTCAAAACTGCTGGCAACATTGCTGCCAGCACTGATCACTTCTCTTTTCCTTAAGACGATCATAGCAATTCAGCATTATTTTACTGTATTTGTCCATATTTATATTATTTACATATTTATGTTACTAAGATTTTGCTTATTTCGTGATTCATTGCATCATATTAAGTGATTCATTCAACGTAATATTAAAAATTTTGTGATAATTGCTTAATCTTTTCGAATTTTAAGAGAAGTTTTACCTTTCAATCTTTATGTTTATACTCAGAGAAAAAAATTTCTTGGAAAAACCATAAAAAATTCTTAAATGTGCAAATCACTCAATGCACAAAATTCTTATTTGAGCATTTAAGAATTTTTATGGTGTTTTAAGACCTTTATTCTGTTTATATTGATTCATACAGGTTTCAACTTATTTTCCTCGTTATGTTTATTTAAAAAAAATTATTTGAAATAGTGAACTCATTGCGTTTTAATGTTCATCTAAAGTACATTTTCAAAAAAAAAAAAAAAAAAAAAAAACTGTATGTTTAATAACATTTTTTAAAAGTTTATAAAGTTTATAAAAGTTTGAAATTTTTATAATATTTACTATTTTTTAATTATTTTTTAAGATTTTCAAATGTGTATTACTCAAGAATTTTAGAAACATCTAACATTGCCTTTAATATAATCTTTTACAGGTACATATTGTGTGAAACGATGAAATTTGATACACCTTTATAATTTTGTATTTATTTATTTATTTATTTTTTTTTTATAACAAAAAACATGAAGGCTAATTTTGTGCGCAGATTTATCAGATATATAATAAAAAATATGCAGAGAAAAGATTAAATGTCTATCACAAATGTCAAAAAAGTCTATTTTCAAACATGACAGGGGAGAAAATAAGAATAAAAAAAGTAATTTGAAGTTTTAAATTGTGCGGAAAATTGCGCTGAGTGTATTATTAGAATTTACAATATCTCCCTATATAATTATCACACGTGTAAAATTAAAGTGGCAAAATATTCGCAATTAAACAGTCTTCAATTTAATATTAAAAATGAAAAATAAAATTTTTGAGAAATTTTGAGATAAACTGTGTTTTTTTTAGGTTAACTTAAGGCACCCAAAGTTTAAAAATAATAATAATGACAGGCAAATAAACAAACTTATCATTTATACATTCTAATGACACTGGAATGGAGTATTTTGAATGCAGGAGAGTTTCCATTCAAAAGTTATGAAAGGACATACATCGAAAAAAATATATATGAGGACCCCAGAAACCAAGGGGTATAAGTGACAAAATTGAAAAAAATAAATACACAGACGACCTAAAAATATGCTTTTTTCATTTCAGGTAAAGAAATATAAGTGATTTTCTTATTATTTGCTGAGTTATAGAGGCAAACCACTTTTTCGAAAAACAAACAATATTGATTAATTATACATTTAAAGAAAATTGTACTCTATTTTTTAACAGTTATTGAAATAAGAGTTCAAAGACCAGAATGCAACATGCAGAAATTTTCCTATTTCAATTCACTCAATTGTTATCGATGTTCCAATTTAACATCAATTATCTTTAAACTCAATTTACTCCGAATCGAAATTTTGTCACTTGTACCCCTTGGCTTCTGGGGTCTCATATACAGGATGTCCCAAAATGTCGTTTGCAAACTTAACATGCTGGTCTATCATATCATGATGAAGAATATTAAATAGGAAACTAAGGGTCCCAAACGTCTTCCAAAGGTGATATGCACCATTAAAGTTTAGGGTCCAAAAATTCAAATGATTATAAAAAACAGAAAAATTGGTCGATTCGTTTGCGGTTTTCACTAAAATTATTCTTTATGTCAGTATTTTCTTGAAAATAAATTATAAAGATAATTTTCAAAAAATGTCGATAGAGGGCGCTTTAGACTTTGGAGTAACGATAAACTAGTTTTTACCATTATTTTTTGCATCTCATTAAATTTTTTTAGATGCTTAGACATAAACTTAAATTTTGAGCTCAAAATCTAAATCGTTGGAAGTGGTTAAGTAGCGCAAACTGAATTGCGGGGGGAGGTTCAAATTTCAAATGATTATAAAAAACGGAAAAATTGGTCAATTGATTAGCGATTTTCACTAAAATTATTCTTTATGTCAGTATTATCTTGAAAAAAATTTATAAAGATAAAATTCAAAAAATGCCGATAGAGGGAGCTTTAGATTTTGGAGTAACGTACAACTATTTTTTCCTTTTTTTTTTGCATCTCATAAATTTTTTTTAGAAGCTTAGACATAAAATTAAATTTTGAGATGAAAATCTGAATCGTTGGGAGTAGTAAAGTAACGCAAACTGAACTGTGTTCAATGGGGGTGGGGAGGTTCAAATTTCAAATGATTATAAAAAACGGAAAAATTGGTTGGTTTTTGCTAAAATTATTCTTTATGTCAATATTTCCTTGAAAATAAATTTTAAAGATAAATTTAAAAAAAATCCGTTCGAGGGCGCCTTAAACTTTAGAATAACCGACAGTTTTTATTAACCTTTTTTTTCTTTTCTTTTTTCTTTTTTTCTTTTTTTTTCTTTTTTTTTATTAAATGCTTGCAAAAGTTTAGTCTTAAATTTTGTGCTCAAAATCTAAACCGATAGGAGGGGTTAAGAAGCCAAACTGAACTGTGCTCAGGAGTTGAAATGTTACCTTCCCCACCCCTCGAACGCAGTTCAATTTTTGGCCGCTTAATTACTCACAATGATGCAGATTTTGAGCACAAAATTTAAGTTTGAACTTTTACAAGCATTTTATTAGATATAAAAAATAACGGTTAAAAATAGTTGTTGGTTACTATAAATTTTAAGGCGCCCTCTGACGGAATTTTTTGAAAGATATCTGTAAAATCTATTTTCAAGAAAATATTGATATAAAGAATAGTTTTAGCGAAAACCGACCAATTTTTCCGTTTTTTATAATCATTTGAAATTTGAACCTCCCCACCCCCCATTGAACACAGCTCAGTTTGCACTACTTAACCACTCCCAACGATTCAGATTTTTATTTCAGAATTTAAGTTTATGTCTAAGCTTCTAAAAAAAATTATGAGATGCAAGTAATAGCGGAAAAAAATAGTTGTACCTTACTCCAAAGTCTAAAGCGCCCTCTATCGGCATTTTTTTAATTTTATCTCTATAAATTATTATCAAGATAATACTGACATAAAAAATAATTTTAGTGAAAATCGCAAATCAATTGACCAATTTTTCCGTTTTTATAATCATTTGAAATTTTAACCTTCCCCCGCAATTCAGTTTGCGCTACTTAACCACTTCCAACGATTTAGATTTTGAGCTCAAAATTTAAGTTTATATCTAAGCTTCTAAAAATATTTAATGAGATACAAAAAAATAATGGTAAAAACTAGTTTATCGTTACTCCAAAGTCTAAAGCGCCCTCTACCGACATTTTTATAAATTTATCTTTATAATTTATTTTCAAGAAAATACTGACATAAAGAATAGTATTAGTGAAAACCGCAAACGAATCGACCAATTTTTCTGTTTTTTATAATCATTTGAATTTTTGGACCCTAAACTTTAATGGTGCATATCACCTTTGGAAGACGTTTGGGACCCTTAGTTTCCCATTTAATATTGTTCATCATGATATGACAGACCAGCATGTTAAGTTTGTAAACGGACTTTTGGGACACCCTGTATAAACGAATTTTACAACCACTTCCACTGAAAAAAAATCACGAGTCACTAAAAGGAGAACAATTTATTAGATTTTTTTAATAAAAATAGTCTTAAGTACAACTAGTAAAAGTTTTAGAAATTATACTCCTAATACCACCTTCTTTACAATTCATGTTACTCAGTTCCAACTAAACATTTATTTATTTTTTGTAGAGAGCCGTGGATGGTTCTCAGTTTCCCTTTGTTTGCAGCACAGGCACGTGACTTGAAATCGAAACTGAGTCTGCTAACGAGATTATGATCCAAAGGCTATCACTGGAAGACTTAGGATCTCTACGGACCCCATTACCGTTGGCTTTTATGGCTATGCTTTTAGTAAAGTAAGCGATTTTGCACCATTCGATTCTCAAGGCATAAAATTATGATAGCTTAGAATGAATAGCTTTAGATTTACTGTTAAAAGAAGTCCTCATTCAAAGTCTAGTATCCCTAATAAGCACTTAAAATTTCATTTATTTTTAGAAACAAATATCTTTTTTTTTTCAAGCGAATGTACGTTTTCTTTTGTAGTTGACTTTAAAATAAATCGTTTGCATTCAGCTAAGCTTTGAAGAAATTTTTTTTTAATCACATGTTTCATAGACTCGTGAACTATTTAAACATACATAAAAACTTAAGTAATACTGAAGTTTGAATACGATTTATAAAAACATTATTTTTATGCGAAGAATACTTTTAAAAGAAATTTCTTTGCAGTTAAAAATTTATTCGAATTCAAAGAAATGTTTTTAACCAAATCACTTTTTTTTTTTTTTTTTTTTTTTTTTTTTTTTTTTTTACTGAATAAAAGATTAGAACCCCTCCAAATACAATAATTTTAATTAATTATTTATTATTTTTTACTTAAAAACAGTTTAAGATAAAAATATCTTTTATATGAATGTTATTATATTTGCCAATAAAAATGAGTTAGGAAAATACATTATTAAAACTAAAATCCAACTTACGTTTAGAGTATGCTCTCCGATATTAATTTACCAGTAATTGCATTTAGAACAAGAAACGAGCTCAGAAAAATAGTAACATATATTAAAATAAAATATTTCTTAAATAGAAAATTAGAAAAAATGTACCCCCCCCCTCTCAAAAAAATCGTTGTAAAATTGAATAAATGGGCTAGTTGGCGAAAATTCATATTTCCACGAACATATTTACTGCACAGGAGAGTTTAATGCATAACTAATCTTTGAAACTGTCATATATATCTACCATTTATTTAATACGTTTCATTCTAAATGAGAGCATAATTTAAACTAGTTTTAAGCAGAAATCTTCAAATTTGTTTTAACAAATGCACGCTAAATTAAAATAGTTTTTTAACATAACTGCTGCTGTGATAATAAAGATATATTGCTTTTTTTTTATCAAAAGACGTTTATCTATTATAATCTTTTTTTTTCTATTTGAGAGCGATTTCAAACGTATTTATAAAAATCGAAATTGTGACAGTTAAAACGAACAAAGGGGAAAAAGTTTCGCTGATGGAAATGGTTAAAATGTATTATTATATCAACAGAAAATTTTGGGAATGCTCATAGAAAAAAATACATTCAATACTTTAACAATTCTCTTTTGGTGAAAAAAATAGACGTTTGTTCAAAACTGAAATATTTATTCATCGGCAGTAAAGCTCTTAATTAAATGTTGTAAGATTATATTGGTTAAACTTACAACAATAAACTCGACTGTATATTACTAAATATACAGTCGAGTCTTTCTACAACGAAACTCCATACATCGAATTTCTCTATATAACGAATTTTTAGCAGGAACGGTCCCCTTTTCGCATGATTACATTAAAAACAGTCTCTATATAGCGAAATACCTATCTCCGTATAACGAATTTTTTCATAAGTTGGTCTAAAAAACACTTTTTAAAAGCTTCGAAATCATATGGAATCAATTTTCCATCACCATCACTTTTTTTTTTTTTTTTTTTTTAATATTACTTCTCTTCTTGTTCTTTAAATCTAACGAATTCATCCCACCTCTCACACACCTTTCCACATCTTTCTCAAAACAGTGTCAATTGGATTGATACACATGTAAGAGAGGAATCAATGAGTGGCACATAAGAGACGCCTTCAAATGGAGGAAAATGTTAACTACAAATTTTCATTCCTTGGTAAAATTTGATCATTTTTTTGAGAGCGTAACAATTAAAAAAAAAATTACAGATTTTTTCGTCTGAAATTAATGTAAGTCTTCCTTATTTGATTTTCATTAAGCTTTCAAATAAATGTCTGTTCTCGTTTTTTGAAACTGCTTAAATAATTAAGAAATAGAATGTTAGGTTAATTTTTACTTTTAAACACTTCAGATTCTTAATTCAAAAGATCAAAAATAATATTTGTTCAAATTTCACACATTAAATACGATTTTTAACATCATTCTCTATATATCGAATTTCTCTACATAATGATTTTTTTACTGGAACAGCGGATTTCGTTATATAGAGACTCGACTGTATTTTTAATCCCAAAAGCATTGTCTGAGCAATTTTATATCATTAAAATTTTGCTATTAAGGTATGTATGAAATGCATAAGATCATTAACTTGGAGAAATTTGTGGATAAATAAAGAAAAAAATTACAATCTAAAAATAGTGGTAGTTGAAATATAGCTTATTTCAGACTCTTGCCATAGGAGACGATTTTATTTTATTTAACTGCATTGTTTTCTAAGTTCAACTGTAGACTTCATAAGTAGTCCTTGAATTTTAAATTAAAATTACTGCTATCAAATAGAAAACCTCCCATAGTTATTTGTATTTACAGTTTTTGAAAACATGATTTCAACAAATCTTTACTGTAAAAGTGATTGCACAATTTCTTTTTCCCATTAAGGGGGTCTGGGAGACAAAAATCTTCAAATTTTCTAAGAAAATTTTATTGCGTTAAACCTTGTTTTTCTGCTTAAAATGACATTTAAATCATATTTCTATCTTAATTAGGAGATAAATTATCATTATTATTATTATTATTTGTTTTGGTTTATTTTGGAAATCTAACTTTATGGTAATGGTTGCTATGGTAACGACTTTTTGTGAAAATGCGTTTTTCTTCATGATGGGTTTTTTCAAAATTTCTTGAACTCAGATTGTTATGACCTCATGAACCGTGGAATATAAATGTTTCAAACTTGTAATATGTCTGTTATTTTAACACAATCAAACTGATTGGTAAAGTTATCATATGAATACAATATTTCCAATTGAGCGAAAAATTGCCCAGGCTGGGAATCGAACCCGGATACTTGGCTTACAAGGCCAATGCTTTACCTGTTAAGCTAACGGGGGATAGCCGGTTGGGATTTTTCGCTCAGATAACCTTATTGGTCATAACATCTGGTCTGTTATTTAGACAACTCTGCAGAATAAACCGCAGGTAATTGAACTCCATTTAACGATGGATACGTAGATATACTATTATTTTAACACAACCAAATTCATTGGTAAAGTTATCATACGAATAGAATATTTCAAACTGAGCAAAAAAATGTCTGTTTAAAATAATTACATTTTATCTTTTACATTAATATAAAATATTGATTAATTTAAGAATGCTAAATATTTTACATCGTAGAAACGTATAACTGTTTTAAAAATTAATCTAGGATGCAATATTGTTAATTACAGAAATAGAAGGATCAATTTTAAGCATCTGCGGATATTCGTTTCAAAGAAATTTGTATTTTACATAAAAGTCACGCATTTACAGAAATTCAAAAAACTTTCATGCATCGGTTTGAATGCACCATTATAATTTTTGAAGTGATTTAATGTACTATGTATTAATATCACGCATATTTAAATGACGATTATTTATATGCAGTCCAAATATTTAAAAATATGAATCTTATTTTGAAATCTACCTATCTTTTCTTTCGATTTCTATTGTTATCCAAGGACAGAAGAAATCTCCAGAGGCGGTTGCAGAATTTTGATTTAAGCTTACTTCGGCTGAAAAGAAAATCTCGCAGTTGTTGCTGGATACGTTTCTTCAATTTCTGAAGACACGATTTCAGCAAATCTCTGTCTAAAAATGTCGTCTCACAATTTCATTTTAGAATTTAAATAAAAAATGCAGAATTGTATAAGATATTGAGTAATATTTTATAGAAAACTTTATAGACAAAATTTATAACAAAACAACAACAAAAAAAAGTTTTCAGATTTGATTACCGTATATTCGAGAGATAACGCGCACTTGTCATAACATTGATGGAAAGGGCGAGTTATAAACAAGTTATTAATTTCGTTTCAGAATTTCAATAAAAAAGCAGAATGGTATAAGATACTGACAAATTTTTTATAGAAAACTACGAAGAAATTTGATTAAAAATTTTTTTTCCAGTTTTAATTACTGTATATTCCAGAATATAATGCGCACTTACCAGAACATTGATCGAGACTTAGAGGTGCAAGTTACACCCAAGTTGTTAATTTCAATTAAGAATTTATGTGAAAATGCAGAGTTGTTTAAGATAGTGAGTAATATTTTATCGAAAACTTTATAGAGAAAATTCATTAGAAAAAGATGTTTCCAGTTTTGATTATCGTATATTCCAGAATATAACGCGCACTTACCAGAACATTGATAGAAAATTAGAGGTGCAAGATATACACAAGTTATTAATTTCATTTGTCCTGTCTTTGAAGTGATTTCACCCTGTCTTTGAATAGATTTCACCAATCACATCCTTCTATAGTAAAAAAAACTAGCCTTAAAAGGAATGACACCTGGAATGATGCTGATGTGGAAGATTTCCGGAACTAACGAATCCGGGTTGTCCACTCCTTCCATGAGCCGAATAGACCAATCAGGAAAGGGCTCCGTCTATGCATCGCCGTATGGGTTACCATAAAGAGAGGAAAGGTTACCATCGCCAACAATCGCCAAGTTTGTCGCCAACTTGGCGATTGTTGAAAAAAAAAAAGAATTACAAAACATAGCCGAGAATCTTATTTTATCAATTAATCGCTTAATACAAATGATTTCATTAATGACATGTTATTGATTGTTTAACATCATTAATTCAGCTACGGTAGGTATATGGAAATGAAAAATTTGTACAACATTTTTTTTTTTTTTACCCAGCAAAATAAACTGTTGCAATTGACGGCTTCACGGCACCACTTATTTTTACATTCAGTGTCTGTTTTCGGGATCTTCTTTGTTATTTAATTGTCAAAAATACCACTACTTTTATATATCGTGAAGCAAAAAGTTACATATCACCGCCAAGAATCATTTAATATCACTTAATCACAATTTTCAAAATTAGTTGTCAAAAGTGACGCCAACTTGGCGATAACTGTAATATTTCGCCAAATTTTTAATTTCTTTACAACACCAGTCGTTTGATACATCATTTGAGAGGTTTGCAACTGCTTATTCATATAATGGATGTCTTGTGTGTTATCCCCCACTCTGCTCCCCAGGGGGGACACATTTTTAATTTCTTTACAACATCATTCGTGTTACACAAGATTTGAAAGGTCTGCAACTGCTTATTCATATGATGGATGTCTTGTGTGTCACCCCCACACTCTGCTCTCCCCAGGGGGGAGGTCACATTTTTAATTTCTTTACAACACCAGTTGTGTGACACATCATTTGAAAGGTCTGCAACTGTTTATTCATTTTATGGATGTCTTGTGTGTCACCCCCACTCTGCCCCCCAGGGGGGCACATTTTCAATTTTTTGCAACACCAATCGTGTGACATATCATTTGAGAGGTCTGCAGCTGCTTATTCATATTATGGATGTCTTTTGTGTCGCCTCCCACTCTGCCCCCCAGGGGGGCACATTTTTAATTTCTTTACAACACCAGTCGCGTGACACATCAGTTGAAAGGTCTGCAACTGCTTATTCATACCATGGGGTATTGGCGAGCGCAGCAAGCAGGGGTAGCCAATAATTTGGAATCGCGAAGCGATTACGCGGGGGGTTGGCGAGCATAGCGAGCAGGGTGGCGGCGCCCCCCTAGTATTGTAAAAAAAAAAAAAAAAAAAAAAAAAAAAAAAAAAAAAAAAGAATTACAAATCATAGCCGAGAATCTTATTTTATCAATTAATCGCTTAATACAAATGATTTCATTAATGACATGTTATTGATTGTTTAACATCATTAATTCAGCTACGGTATATGGAAATGAAAAATTTGTACAACATTTTTTTTTTTTTTTTTTTTTTTTTTTTTTTTACCCAGCAAAATAAAATTGTTGCAATTGACGGCTTCACGGCACCATTTATTTTTACATTCAGTGTCTGTTTTCGGGATCTTCTTTGTTATTTAATTGTCAAAAATACCACTACTTTTATATATCGTGAAGCAAAAAGTTACAAATCACCGCCAAGAATCATTTAATATCACTTAATCTTGTCTTTGAAGTGATTTCACAGATCACATGTTATGAAACTATCTTTTAATACCACACCTGGTTGTCAAATATCATCAGCAAAGTTACATTATAAGAATATGGGAAAATGCTTAGGGATTTTCTCATGGGAAATTAATAAGAAAATGTCATATTAGGTACACCATTCTTTTTCCAGAAAAACGAAAAAGTATCCTCTTGTTCTTTTTATTCCCCTTTTTTGTTAGCTACACCGAGAGAAGAAGGATTTAGATATGTCAAAGGTATAACAGAGATCATAATTCAAATTTAAATGTGATTGAGTAGAAATGAATATCCTTTTAAAGAGATAAGTTAGACGTCACTTCGAGTAATATAAAATTTAGCATATCGAGGATATTGTGAATTTTGACAAAAAAAAAATGAATTTATTCAAAAAACGTTTTGTTTTTATCTACTTGTGAGGGGAAAAAATTGTTCATCTAAAATGTACATTCTTGGTTCAAGTAAGATGAAAATCGAGCCAAGAAGGATTACGTTATAAATCATTTTCCTTTTAACTATATATAATTATTCGCTGATTATGTGTTTTATTAATCGTTTGTTTGTAAGATCTTCTGAATAAAAAAAATTAATTCTCTAATAAAAACAAAGAGATGCTTTTGTTTCCATTACTCACTAATTCCTTGGGTGATAGTAAAACATTTTTTATAAAACTTAATTTTATAAAAGATTTGTATGAAATATTTTGATTAAAATTTTACCATTATAAATTTATCTAAAATAGCATTTTTATCATCAGTCATTTTCTTTAAAGTTTTGGTTTGAAATCAACAGTTTAGAAAAACATTTTCTTACTCCTGAAAATGTTAAATTATAATATGAGGGAAAATCGGTTATGAGTACAAAAATTTATTTTCAATATTTAATATTAATGTATATGTTTATTATTACTTATCCCACGAATTAAAAATATTGCAAATGTCACAGCTTTCCCTGGACCATTTATTTTTACATTTAGTGTCTGTTTTCGGGATCTTCTTTGTTATTTAATTGTCAAAAATACCACTACTTTTATATATCGTGAAGCAAAAAGTTACAAATCACAGCCAAGAATCATTTAATATCACTTAATCTTGTCTTTGAAGTGATTTCACCGATCACATGTTATGAAACTGTCTTTTAATACCACACCTGGTTGTCAAATATCATCAGCAAAGTTACATTATAAGAAGATGGGAAAATGCTTAGGGATTTTCTCATGGGAAATTAATAAGAAAATGTCATATTAGATACACCATTCTTTTTCCAGAAAAAAGAAAAATATCCTCTTATTCTTTCTATTCCTATTTTTTTGTTAGATATGCTGATAGAAGAAGGATTTAGATACGTCAAACGTATAACAGCAATCATAATTCAAATTTAAATGTGATTGAGTAGAAATGAATTTCCTTTTGAAGAGATAAGTAAAAGGTTACTTCGTGTAACGTAAAATTTAGCATATCGAGAGTTTGTGGAATTCTAACAAAATAATAATAATAATAATAATAATAATAATAATAATAATAATAATAATAATAATTTATTGAAAAAACGTATGTTTTTATCTATTTGTGAGGAAAAAGCACTGTTCATCTAAAATGTACTTTCAATATGGTATGGTTCAAGAATGCGAAAATCGAACCAAAGTGAACATTAAAGATTAATTTTCTTTTAATTATGTATAATTTTTTGCTAATTATATCTTTGATTGATCGTTTATTTGTAATATTTCATGAAAAAAATCATTGTTAATAAAAAAGAAGTGATGCTTTTGTTTCCTAAACTCACTAACCTCTTGAAATATAGTAAGATATTTTTTACAAAACTTAATTTTGCTCAAAATTTGCATTAAAAATTATCAAAACTTTACTGTTATAAATTTACTGATTGAAAGATTTTTAAAAATTGGATTTTTATTATCAGTAATTTTCTTTAAAATTTCGGTTTGAACTTAGCATTTTAGAAAAACAGCTATTTGCTCTTGAAAAAGTGAATTTTTAAAATGATCGAAAATAAATTTTAAATGCACAATTTTGTTTTCGTGTTACATTTTGTTAAAAATTAAATAATATCAACAAATTTTCTTGGGGAGAATACATTTACGCATTTTTAAAAGATAAGTTATGGAATTATTTACCTTAAGTTTAATAACATTTCAATATTATCTTTAAAATATTTTTAAACTATATAATTAATTTATAAATTTATGTTTTAAAATCTTTTCGAAACTGAGAAAACTTTAACACTTCACATAATATTTCGTACATATTCTTGAAAATTTTTGAAAACTAACTAAAATAAATTTAGTTACAATACACAGAAAAATAAATTAAAAATCAAACTCATCTCCTAAAAAGATATTAAAAAAAATACGATAACATTACACTACCTTAGGTTTTAGAGGTTAATTTATGATCTCACAGCCTTAATATATAACAATAAATTTAAAATGAATTTTCCTCAAAGCAATTGTTTTGTACCATCAACATTTTTTAAATTCTTTATGTGTTCTAATCTTTTTTTCAATATTTCTAACGAAAATTTTTGATTCACTCTAGAACAAATGTAAGCATCCTTTTTAAAAGGTGAGTTCGTTAAGTTCTTCAAATAAGTATTAACGAATACGGATATAAAATTTTTTTATAACAATTCTAATTCGTGAGTGTTATTATTAATTTTAGAAATAATTACCCGTCGAATAAAAAAATCATCCACATTTTATTTCATATAATTGTTTTAGGTAAAGAATGAAAGTATAAAAAAAATATTTGTAAAATTAGAATGAATGTGGCACACATTTTTTTCAATAATTACTAGATTTAGAAAAATGTCACATTTTGATCAATTTCTCTTTCTTATATATTTATTGAATAAAAAAGTGCAAAACAAAACTTTGAGCAAATTTCTTGTTATAAATAACAAATATAAGGGAAAAGAATGCGTCATCTTTTTACAGCGATAAAATTTTTAAAGCAATCATAAATAGAGTTTACAATGCTACTTTTAGGTGCTTTCGTAATTATTAAAATACACCTATAGTCGTCGTCTGGTTAGTAGGATCGGACGTTTGTCTGTCAGTCCGTCTGCATATATCAGCTCAAAAGCTACACAAGAGAATGATTTGAAATTTAACATTTATAACTGTTGCATGATTTTTTCGAATCATTTCAAATTTTATAAAAATTGGATGTATATTTTAAATATAAGGACAGTCAAATGTATTCCATTACATAAGGAAAAAAGGAAGGAAAAAGTTTCAAGTGCATTTTAAAGATGTTACACTCTTTCGAACATAATGAAATTGACATTCATCTATGAAATACACAAAATATACATTCTGTATAACGTACGGTGCAAAGAATATCTGTTATTAATTTACAGGATACACACAAGTATTCTATTATATAATGATATACGGGAAAGGTTTTTTGGGGCGCATTTCAATTAAATTAAATTATTTCACATTTTGAAATCGATATTTACGTTGCTGAGGTTTACTACAAAATATTTACTGTATGAAAGAAAACAGATAGTATTTACAGGAACACACAAAGGTTTCAGATACTATACTGTATCTGTTTGCATAATATTACACCAAGATTTAAATAATTTTAAATCTTTGTTATTACATGAACACACCTCATTTGCTACGTTTAAAGTGCAATTTCCGATTTATTTATATTGTGATGTTTAATGTATGTATATATTCAGATTAGCAGGCACGTCGTGTTCTGTTATTTGTGGTCAAAATTTTTTGTAATATTATTGCGCCAACTTTTCAAAATTAATCATTTACTTAAAATTAGAAGAATTCAATTTAGAGAATAAGTTAAAATGCCGTTATCTACTGAGTTTATTTTGTCTGTTGTACAGTTTGAGCTTATACATAAAGCATTCTATAAAAAATTTAAATAATCAAAAGTTTAACAAAGCTCTAATTAGAATGTTGCCTGTAGGAAAATAATGCTTATCTCATTAAAAAGAAAGAGAAAAAATGTTGAAGAAATTACAAAATTGTCACGCGAATACAAATATATAATAAATGATATATATAAAAAATCCCTAGTATATTTCTTAGTACCTTTAGTCAAACAGTAGAACTCCAAGATAAAATTATAAATATATTTAGTTTAAAAGAAAGCTTGTAATAAACAAACAACAGATTTTCAAAAGCCATAATACAAGTAAAAAGAACGAAACTGAAACATTACATACTCAAAATGGTACTCCTTCTGCAATAATTTATCCAATTAAAAATTTCCCCTTACCTGAAAGAACAAAAATTATATAAATATATTATTCGGTAATGTAAGTACTGTAAAATATTATTACAAAAGACAGGTGATAAATTACATATGATAATAAAATCGAATGAGGTACAAACATATGTGATGTATATTTATGACAGTCTAAAAATATTCCTTTACAATAAGAGAAAAGACTTTTACGATTTTTGCGAAATAAAATGACATTTTGAATTTGCGTAACATACTCAAAAATTTCTAGTATCCAAAATTGGCATCGTGTTCAGCAGGAAAAATGCAATCTCATTGACGAAACTGGAAATTTTCTCGGTGATTTCGCCAAAATGACCCTGTTATTTTTTTCTCGGGAAATTGAAAGAGAAGGCTTCAAAAGTCTTTTGAACACAGAAAAACACTTTACTTAAAATAAAGTCTCTAAAATTTAAAATAAGCTTGAAAACAAAAATGCTTGATGAAAATTAAAGGTTTTATATTATCAAAATTATCTCTCTATACTTTTAAGGAATGAATCTTTTATAGTTAATGTAAAAATTAAAAATGCACCATTTATTTTATGCAGTAGACTCTCTAAAATCCGCAAATAATTTACGGATATAAAATATGAAATTTTCTGTTCCGATATAGGGACAAAATTCGATTTTTTTTTAATTTTACATTAATTCCATGTATATTTTAATTTATAATTTTTGTTAATATACTGAATTTGTGTTTTTGAATGAAGGAAAAATGAATTTATTTCTGAAAAAAATCAAGATATTGCTGATATCACTGGTAATCACAATCTTCTTACCAAATATATTAATGTATTAATCACGGTTTTTTAGGTTATTAAGTCTGGCTGACCTCTAAAACTGAAATAAAACTTCCTTTTTTATGTTTTTATGTGAATTAGAAATGTACCTTTATGATGCAAGTTTCATTAAATAATTTAGAAAAAATACATTTTACCTTTATAATGAATATTTAATCATTCATAATTGAATATTAACTTGACCTTTGCTTTTAATAATTTAATATTATAAAAATTATGTATTTTTATTATTTTAATTTATTACTTATTTTAATATTTTATTCTGTTGTAGCATTAATTATAATTTCGATTACATTATTAATTACATTCAAATTTTTATTTAAAATATGCAAACAAAACAATGACCAGAAATCCGCAAAATTCTAAAATCCGCACAATCTTTAGTCCGAAGCTGTGCGGATTTGAGGGAGACTATTGCATATGGTTTGAGGAACAAAAACTATTGTTTAAAATGTTGTTAACGCTATTAAATGATAAGAAGAGTGTAATATTTTAATTTAGATATCTTCGCCTTTTCTTTAATTAGTGTTATCTAAATGAATTTTTATTGTAAAAACATTTATCTTGAAATGGATTATACGATTCAAAATTATGCAGACGATTTAATTTATGTAGTACATGCTCAAACCAACTATTGCATTCTGTGACAAAAATATCTGACTTGAATTCCTCTATTTATATGCCTTAAAAATAAAGAGATTCAATTAATCCTATTTTTTGCGATGTAGAATAATCGGATAACATTTAAGCAGATTTAAATTTAAGTAACAAAGTAATCGTTTTAGTTATTTTTAGAAAATTTAGTTATTTTTATTTTATAAAGCAATGATAACATAAATAATCTTTCTATGTTGGATATTTTAAAATTGCATTAGGATTGTAAAACACGAGGAATTTTAACAAAATACTCCATATGGATGAAACAAAAGGCGTATTATAAATGCCGCAATTTTATGCTAATAATATTTCTAAAATGAAACAAAAAGATGAGGGGCTGTATCCATATATCCGTCGATTAGTGTCATTACAGCATAAAGTATTGCACATACTGCTATATTTGGATAAAACTCCTCATCTTTTTTATTCGTTTTGAGAACAACATATTTTAACAACATATCAACCGAAAATTATCGACAATAATTTTCGGAATTCCCAAGCATTTTTTTAGACCTTCACAAAAGTTGCTCTATGCATTTAGCTAACACAATATGCAAATTATACTTTGATTGCGTTCACGCATGCTCAGTGAAACTTTTTTTGGTTAACCTTCATATTTTTCATGCATTTTTCATTATTTTTTAATTTTGATTTCAGGTTATTATGTACAATGTTGTTTGTAATATTTTCTGAAAAGAGCATTTTTTTAGAACTTATTTTTTTTTTATTAAGAGCAACATTTGGTACAGTTTTTATAAGAACTTTAATTTCTCTACGAGTATACAAGCTATCTTCATAAAAATAAACACAGTTTGTAACAATAAGCCACTTAATCATAATCTGCAGTTTGAATGCTTCTGCTACATTTGACAGTATTATCCAAAAGGTCTTCCTTCGTTTTCAATATGTTGATGGTCCCCGATGGGATTTCAGAAAAAAAAATCTTCGTGGAAATGTATGACCCGTTCTATTTTATTTAAACACCTAGAATTTCATAATAAACCATCATGTATTTTCTAGATATTTAATAAAATGTTTACAATCACAAATGTCTGATCATTTATAGCCATTTAGTGTATAATTAAATTCAAGAATATTATGTACGTAGATTTCATTAATATGTATAATTTAAAAGAATAGAAAAATCTCTAGAATTCGAAATTCTCCATCAAAAACTGCATTATGCAATTTTTAATTTTTTTTTTTTTTTTTTTTTTAAACTTAGTAAAGAAAACCTCCTGCTCTGACAAACTTTTTCTGAAAATAAAATTACCTCACAAACATTCGACCGTTGAGTAATATTTCCAGAATTCCTAAATTGCCAGTAAAGACTGGACAATTTGTTAATTAAATTGAGTCCGTTGTTCTTAGCAAAACTCTCATTCTATATGCATGTATAATTAAACCCAAGAAAATGACGTACGTAGATTACATTAATATATATATAATTTAAAAACATAGTAAAATCTCTAGAATTCGTACGAAAATTCTTCATCAAAAATTGCATTATGAAATTTTTATACATACTGTTGAATTCAGGACAGAAAATATTCTGCTCTGTTAGCCCTTTTCTGAAAATAAAATTACCCTACAGACATTCGTATTAAAATGTAAAATTTAAAATTATAGTGAATTGTCGATAATTTGTATACAATTTCTCTATCAAAAATTTCATTTTGAAAATTTATATATTTTGTAGAATTTAGAAGAAAAAAAATTTCTGCTCTGATAACCCTTTTCTGAAAATAAAATTACCCCATAAACATTCGGCCATTGAGTGATATTTCTAGAATTTCTAAAATGGCGGCAAAAACTGAGCAAATTGCTAATTTAACTGAGGCCGTTGTTCATTGCAAAACCCTCATTTTATATACATGTACAAACACAAGAAAAAGGCGTATTTTACATTAATATACAGGGTGGTTAGTAATTAACGTGAAGTGTTCAGAGGCCTCTACCGTGTAAAGTTTTGGGCGAAACATAACCAAATTTGATCAGCATGCATAATAAACCATGGGATTTCAAATTCTTAAAAAAAAAAAATAAAAAAAAAAATAAATAAATAAAAAAATATAAAAAAAATAAAAAAATGCCACTAGTGACAATTTTAGCATTGTTTACCGACTAAAATGCATTAATTTGAATAAAATCAGTTCTGTGTAGCGATCATGAGTATAAAAGAAAAGAGCTGGGAGAGTTCTCATCATTCTCTGACCATCTGCTTTGCGATGGATCTCACCTTACGTAATCATGCTTTTTTTTTCTTTTTTGAAAAAAAATCGCCAATAGGGGCAATTTTGGCGCATCAAAAGTGTATTAGTGTAAGTTTTGGACGATTAAATGCCAAAAAAATACAGTACAGATCAATTTTAGGCTGCTGAGATACTGCCCGAGCGCTGATGGTACCTGCACATTTTTCATCTCTTGTTAGACAATAGCAATTACAACTTCGTCAACTTGTTATTGACTTGTCACTTTGCGTCCTTGGCCTAGTTGCCGCGTAGTTTCAAATCGATGAATTATCTTTTGTAAGTTTGTTATGCTCATCGGTTTTTTTTTTGGAAAATTCTGTAATCGTTGAAAATCAGGAAGAGCAGCATTACAATTCTCGTTCGTCTGATATCACAGCTTGACTAGCAACGAATGGTCCCGTATGGTGAGGGGTGATAATGATGAGAACTCTCCCAGCCTTTCCTTTTATACTCACGATCGCTACACAGAGCAGATTTTATGCAAATTCATGCATTTTAATCGGTAAACAACGCTAAAATTCCCCCTAGTGATGATTTTTTTTATTATTTTTTTATTTTTTAAGAATTCGAAATGTTATGGTGAAATCTGATGAAATTTGGTTATGTTTCGCCCAAAACTTTACTCGCTAGAGGGCTCTGAACACCTCACGTTAATTACTAAACACCCTGTATATAGTATAAAAATAAAGCGAAAGGTCTAGAATTCGTACACATAGTATTCGCTATCAAAAATTTGCTTTTTGCAACTTTTATTTATTTTGTAGCATATTTTAGGAAAGAAAACTTGCTGATCAGAAAACCCTTTTCTGAAAATAAAATTATCCCGCAAACATTACCCCGTATTTCCAGTTTCTAAATTGCCAAGGAAATTTGGTGAAATTGTTTATTTGATTGCGTCCATTGTTCCTTGCAAAACTATCAATCTGCATGTATGTATAATTTAACGAAGAAAATTATGTACGTAAATTACGTACGTAAGCAGGTATAATTTTAAAATATAGCGAAATGTCCAGAATTCGTACACAAATTTGCTATCAAAAGTTGCATTATGCATATTCTATATATTTTGTAGAGCTTTTGGTAGGAAAATCTCTTGCTCTAATAACACTTTTCTGAAAGTAAAATTACAGCACAAACATTCGTATTAATATATAACATTTAAAAATATAACAAAATGTCTAGAATTCGCGTACAATTTCTCCATCAAAATTGCATTCTGCAATTTATATATATTTTGTAGAATTTGGGAAAGAAAATCTCTTGCTTTGATAACCCTTTTCTGAAAATAAAATTATCCCACAAAGATTCGACCGTTGAGTGATATTTCCAGAGTTCCTAAATTGCCGGCAAAGACTGGGCAAATTGCTAATTTAATTGAGTCCGTTGTTCCATGCAAACCATATCCTTATATTCCACCTTTTAACAGATACGAAGCAATGAATAGTGTGGACTACATCGCCGACCCACCCCAGAAAAGACCCCGAGGGGAGCGATAAGCTTTCCACTTCGTACCCACTCTCTCTTTTAACTAAGGAATAGGTCTTTCTTTCTAAGTTAAGAAGTCATCTCATTTGTACTATACCAAATACAATAGCTATAATAAATGTCTCTGCTGAATATATATTATCTGCTACGCATTTCCTTTAAATAAGTTGTTATAAGAATTCCTACAGTATCCAACTCAAATAACACGAAGTGGTTTAGCTTATAATGTAGAGAAGATAAGTTTTATATTACAGAAACAAGTGCCAATTTGATAAAAGAATATTTTTTTCTTATTTTTATTTATTTATTTATTTATTTTGGTGATAGAGAAATTATTTTTATTTGTTGAAAAAGCATTGTTTCAATTAAAAAATCGTCAATAAATGTCTCTGTTGAACATTTATTATCTTCTGTACATTTCCTTTAAATAATTTGTTATAAGAATTCCTACAGTATCCAAGTGAAATAACACGGTTTAACTTTAAATTAGAGAAGTTAAGTTTTATATTACATTAAAAGGGGAAAATTTGGTGAATGAATATTTTTATTATTACTCTATAGTGAAAGAGAAATAATTATTTTCGTTTGTTGAAAAAGCATTGTCTCTGCTAAAAAATTCTTAATAAATATCTCTGTTGAATATATATTATCTTCTATGCATTTCCTTTTAATAAATAAGTACAAGAACTATTATAGTATCAAAGTGAAATAGTAGAGTTTAACTTATAAATTAGAGATGTTAAGTTTTATATTACAGAAAGAGGTGACAAATTGGTGAAAGGATATATCGTCTTAATCTTTTTTGGCGGTAAAAAAGTTATTATTTTCGCTTGCTTAAAAAGTATTGTCTCTGTTGAAAAATTCTCAATAATTGTCTCTGTTGAATATATATTATCTTCTATCCATTTTCTTTAAATATATTGTTACAAGAACTGTTATAGTGTCAAAGTGAATTAACAGGATTTAACTTATAAATTAGAGAAGTTAAGTTTTAAATAACAGAAAGAAGAGACAATTTGGTGAAAAAATAGATTTTTTTATTCTTCTTTAGCGATAGAGAAGTTATTGTTTTCTCTTGCAGAAAAATCATTGTTATAAAAAAATATATGATACTCTTGGTAGATGGTTCTCATTTTAACATATTTATCTAGTCATATTGGTGGGGAATAGAAATTTTAAATGATTATGTTGTTGAAATAAATAAATAAAAATTGCATACAATAAAAACCCAAAGTTACATAGCTTTGATTTGGATGTATTTATAACGAAGTTAGTTATTTTATACCCATGCATAAGCTAAGATGTAACTAAAATCTTCATTTTTTACCTGTTCATACAGAGAAAACTATATCTTGCAATTTTTTTCATTGCAGTAGTCATCTTCACCTTACTAATAATTCTCAATCTAATTTACAAGAAAATGTCGATAAGTCATTTTTTTTCACATTTCCCCTAAAACAATATCATCAGCTAAATAGGATATTTTTTCCAGAAAACATTTCGTTTGTGGGGTCCAAATCGAACTTCTGAAACCGCCCAAGAACCAAATTTAATTATGACATGTTATTTCATTCTGGAAGAAAGGAGCATCTCATAGTGTAAGCTTAGAAATGGATCAAAAGAGGGAAAACACATCTCGTCTAGTAAAAACGCCCCAATATCTTCAATAGAATAACATTTTCGTTAGAAACCCATTGTTTGACAGAAATTTAGAAGAGGAAAGTTCACATATTATGCTCTCTTCTAGTGTCGTCAGAGTTAATTCGATTTCGAATTAACTAAAAAGTGTACCTACTTAAAAAAAAAAAAAAAAAAAAAAAAAAAAAAAAAAAAAACTTTGAAGTTAAATGGCTAAGAAACGGAAGTTGATTGAGATGAATCAGTCTTTCATATTTTTCTAAAAAATAATTTATATTAATTACATTTTTTATGAATATTAGAAATTTCGAATTTCTTCTATGGAGAATTTTTAAATGTTTAAAACAATATTGGTCAAATTAATAACCAAAATAAATTGAAAAATATTCGAGTTTTTTTTTTCAAAAAATTTTGGAAATTATAATGCAAAATATTTTTTTAGTTTGCTGAAGTTGTTTAATGGCAATCCAACAAAGAATAATTCTACTCATGAAAAGTAACGTTAATTAAGCAAGTTAAATAAAATAAAAACGCAGAGTTACATATTTTTGATTCGGTTGTATTTATAAAGAAGTTATTTTATACACATGCATAAGCTAAGCTATCCCTAAATTCTACAATTTTTTACTTAATACAGACAAAACTACGTTGATCACATTCTTTCCTTGTAATAGCCATCTTCGGCTTACTAATGATTCTCAATCTAATTTCAAAGAAAATGTCGATATGCCTTTTTTTCCACATTACTACTAAAGAAATATCATAAGAAAAATAGGACTTTTTCCAGAAAACATTTGGTTTGTGGAGTCCAAATCAAACTTCGGAAACGGCCCAAGAACCAAACTTTATTACCACATGTTATTTCATGCTTGTATTAGAGGGAGAAAGAAACAGCTCATAGTGCAAGCTCACAAATAGGTCGGGGAGAGAAAACACAGCTCATCTAGCAAAAATGCCCCAATATATTCAATAAAATAATATTTTTGCTAGGAACCCATTGCTAGACATAAATTTAGAAGAGGAAAGTTTATAGATTACACTGTAAAAAAAAAACGGACGATTTAACGGAAGTATTACTGGTAATCTAGACGCCAGTAGTATTTACTTTTTTTAACGGAAAAATTTCCGTAAATTCCAGAAAAAATCTCGAAAAAAACGGAATATTTACCAGAAAAAAGCGGAGATCTTTCCGTTAAAAAACAGTAAATAGTACTGGCGTCCAGATTACCAGTACTACTTCCCTTAAATCGTCGGTTTTTTTTTACAGTGTACTCTCTCTGCTAGTGTCGTCAGAGTTAATTCAATTTGGAATTAAGTGAAGAGTGTGTATACTTTTTATTTTTAATTTTAAATTAGATGGCGAAGAAAAAAGAAGTTGATTGAGATGAATCAGTCTTTCATATTTTTCTAGAGAATGTATTAAATAATATTTTTTATGAATATTATAAATTTAGAATTTCTACTTTGGAGAAGTTATAGATATTATAAAACAATAGTGGTTAAATTAATAACCAAAATAAATTGAAATATCTTTGAGATTTTTAATTAAAAAAACTTTCGGAAATTCTAGCGTAAGATAACATTTTCGTTTGCTGAATTTGTTTAATGCCAATCAAACAACTAAATAATGCTTCTTACAAAAAGCAGTGTTAATAAAACAAGTTTAATAAAATAAAAACGCAGAGTTACATAGCTTTGATTTGGATGTATTTGTAACTAAATTAGTTGTTTTGTACACATGCATAAGTTAAAATATCCCATAAGTCTTCTTTTTTTTTCTGCTAATGCAGAGAAAACTATGTCAAGCACATTTTTCCTAATAATAGCCATCTTTAGCTTACTAATAATTCTCAATCTAATTTAAGAGAAAATGTCGATATGTCGTTTTTTTTTTCCACATTTCTACTAAAGCAATATCATTAGAAAAATAGGAGTTTTTCCAGGAAACATTTCGTTTGTGGGGTCCAAATCGAACTTCGGAAACCGCCCAAGAATCAAACTTGATTATGACATGTTATTTCATTCTTGTATTAGAGGGAAAAGGGAACAGCTCATAGTGCAAGCTCAGAAAGGGATCGGGGAGAGAAAACACAGCTCATCTAGCAAAAACGCCCCAATATCTTCAATAGAATAACATTTTTGTTAGGAACCTATTTCTAGACAGACATTTTGAAGAGGAAATTTTACAGTTACTCTCTCTTCTAGTGTCATCAGAGTTAATTCAATTTGGAATTAACTAAAAAGTATGTATACTTTTTTTACATTGGGGTTGGGTGGCGAAGAAAAACGTTGATTAAGATGGATCAATCTATCAAGTTTTTCTAGTGAATATTTTCTATTAAATAATACTTTTTATAAATATTAGAATTTTCGAATGTATACTATGGAGAATTTCTAAATATTAAAAAAATATATTAGTTAAATTGATAACAAAAAAAAAAAAATTTTTTTTAATGAGAATTTTAATTTAAAAAAATTTAGAAATTATAAGGTAAAATAATTTTTGTTAGTTTGCTGAAGTTGTATAATTGCAACCAAACAACGAATAATGCTTCTCACGAAAAGCAGCGTTAACAAAGCAAGTTAAATAAAATAAAAACGCAGAGTTATGTAGCTTTGATTCGGATGTATTTAAAACGAAGTTAGTTATTTCATACACATGCATAAGCTAAAATATCCTTAAAGTATTTTCTCTGTTACTACAGATAAAACTACGTCAAACACATTTTTTCCTTCTAATAGCCATCTTTAGCTTACTAAAAATTCTCAATCTAATTTACGAGAAAATGCCGATATGTCATTTTTTTTTTCACATTTCTACTAAAGCAAAATCATCAGAAAAATAGGTCTTTTTCGAGAAAACATTTCGTTTGTGGGGTTCAAATCGAACTTCGGAAACCGCCCAAGAACCAAACTTGATTATGACATGTTATTTCATTCTTGTATTAGAGGGAGAAAGGAACAGCTCATGGTGCAAGCTCAGAAATGGGTCGGGGAGAGAAAACACAGCTCATCTAGCAAAAACGCCCCAATATCATCAAAAGAATAACATTTTCATTAGGAAGCCATTTCTAGACAGAAATTTAGAAGAGGAAAGTTTACAGATTGCTTTCTGTTCCAGTGTCATCAGAGTTAATTCAATTTGTAATTAACTGAAGATTATGTTTTTTTTAATTATTATTGAGGATTGACGATAAAGAAAAAAGTATTTGAGATGAATCAGCCTCTCATATTTTTCTGGAGAATATTTTGCACTAACTAATATTTTTTCTGAATTTTTTTAGAAGTTTCAAATTATATATTAATATAACAAATTCTAATTAATATACAGAAAATTGATAACCAAAATAAAGCGAAAAGTGTTTGGGTTTTTTAAAATTAAAACATATTTTGGAATGTACAATGTAAAATAATTTTTGGTAGATTACGGAAATTTATTAATGGTTTTTTGACAAAAGTAAGGTCATGAAAAGACATGGTCGCGAAAAGCAGCCATAATGAAAAAAAAAAAGCAGCACATTAAAAAAGTTTGCACTTTATCTGCGATTCTTTTCTGTTTTCTTTAATCGACAGTAGGTGATTATTTTAGTCAAATATGCCGTTAAATATATGATTTATGCATAATTCAATATAATTTAATATTTTCATAGGCATTTCAAATAAAATGTAATAAATGTACTGAAAAAAAATGTTGTAATAACTCACTCACAATATTCAAGTTTCATAAAAATTTTCCCACTAGAAAAAAGCAAAAGCTTTATAATTTACATTTCGGTTCTCTGTCTTTCTTAAAAAAGGTATTCCTAGACAACTGAAATCTATGTTTTAATATGCATATAACCCATTTTTGATCATATTTTTTTATAATAATCATTGAACAAAATAATATCTTTAGAACTTTTAAAATTTTCACATCTTATAAATGGAAGGTAGTTACAAATCTAATATAGTGAGTGAGTGCAAAAGTTCGTGCGGAGTTTGAGAGTAAAAGTCACACAGTGATTAGGCAAACAAAGTTCTTTATTCAATCAATGCTATATGCTCCACCGTAATCTATAATCTGTTTTCAACGCTCTGGCAGCATACGGATGCCCGGATCATAAAATTTGCGCGGTTTAGATTCGAAGAACGAAGGCACGACTTTTTTAAGGCATCAGGTGGTGCAATATCAGACAAATACGGTGGATGAATTAGGATATCCCATTTCAGGCTATTCTGTTTGCGCAACGTCTGTTTCGAAACGTGTGGTCTGGCGTCGTCATGATGAAAGACTACACCCTTGCTATTTGGCAATATCGGACGTTTCTGTTTGATTTCTCAATTCAGACTGGTTAATTGGCGACAGTACTTGATTAAATCAATTGTTTGGCCAGCGGGTAAAATCTCAAAATAAATTATGTCCTTGCAATCCCACCAAACACAGAGCATCACATTCATCGGATGCAAATTGGCCTTTGCCATCGCGTCACCATGCTCACATTGCTGAACATTGTTGTAAAGGACCCATTTCTCATCGCCCGTCACTAATCTATCCAAAAACGACTCGTTTTTGAGCCATCCGTGTAAAGAAACTTCAGAAGAAATTCGTGCGATTTTGTTCCTCTCGGTCAGCAAATGGGACACCAATATATCGAGCTTCAAATCGAATCTTATATTTTTTAAACGCCGAAAAGTGGTTGATCGGTGAACGTTAAGTTCTTTAGTAACTTTCTCTGTTGAAATTCGCGGAGTATTCTTAACTAAAGTACGCACAATATCGACATTAATGTGTGAAGATTGACCGGATTGTGGTCCGTCTTCAAGGTTAAACTCTTCGCAGCGAAATATCACAAACCACTTTCCCACAGTTTGTTTAGTTGGTACTTGATCTTAATAAACCTCTTAATTGTTTTTATGGCTTCTGCAACGTTTATTCCCTTCCAAAATTCATAAAGCATAACATGCCGTAAATGCACCTTTCTGGCACTCATTTTGAAAGTAAATTTTCTTGAAACAGTTTGTATCTACACAAATTATTTTGTGTTAAATGAAAGCTACACACGTCACCTTTCCAACGATTTGTCTTACGTAGATGGCAGTATTAATGACAATACTTTACGCTGCTTCAAACGACATCTATTGTACCTCGCACGAACTTTTGCACTCACCCAATATAAAAAATTAGATACTGTAAGAATTTTCATGGAAAAATACG
The DNA here is from genome assembly GCA_964019185.1 of Maratus speculifer. Lineage (NCBI taxonomy): Eukaryota > Metazoa > Arthropoda > Arachnida > Araneae > Salticidae > Maratus > Maratus speculifer. The sequence continues at coordinate 325,934,948 of OZ025291.1, forward strand.
CCATAATATAATTACTCATTTCCATGGTTTCACGATATTTTTAATGCAGCTATAGAAATGTGCCTTAATTTGGTTTAGAATTATCTCTTTTCTTAAAACAAACAATTTAATGTCATTTAAGACTATAAAAGCTCTCAAACAACTCATAACTAGAATATCTAGATAACAAATTATTGGAATGTTCTTCTAATAATTAAAATCATGTTATTTCACTTAAAGAAATATTCTAGTACAATAAATAAATAAATAAATAAATAAATAAATAAATAAATAAATAAATAAATAAATAAATAAAAGTTAGAAAGTGCCAGTAGTTGTGATAAAATATGATGAAAAAACACAAGTAAAGTATTAATTGCAAGAAACTAAATTCTGCCGAAAATTCGTCAAATTTGTGTATTCACTTATGATCTTAACTTGGAAGTAGTGAAAAAATATGTCAAAAATTGTTAGAGATGTATGACTGTGAGTATATAACAAACTGCAGATGAGATGGAATATTTTTTACAGCAGCAATGTGAAGAAATGGAAATGAAAATTTCATTCAAAAATAAAGATTGAAAAAAAAAAAAAAAAAAAAAAAAAAAAAACCTACGGCTGATGAAATATTTTTTTGAGAAAGTTTGAGGTAGTTCAAAATGATTGCTATGTAATAGAATGGAAACAAATAAAACTTACAAAGCTGTTGTTTATTTAATGAAAAGTCATCCAGTTTTCCAGAAATGTTTCAAAAAAGAAATAGAAATAAAAAACCATAAACATATTTTTTACAAGTCCATTTTTTAAAAAATCTTAAAGAGCTAAATTGCTCTTCTGGTAACGATGAATATTAAAAACTGTTTTCATGCACAATTCACTTTGAAAAAGTTTTTTTTCTGTAGAAAATATAACAAGTAAATTATATATATCCCACTTTAGAAGATTTAAATAAGTTTTACTGGTGGTTTTGAAAATGGGTCAGAACAAATGAATGAATTTCCAGTTAAATCATATGGGGAATTATTCATTAAATAAAGACAGTTTTGGTTATTAACGACAGTCGATCTGTATAAACTAAGGTAATACTATATAAATAAATGTTTCACCATTCAGATAAAAAATTTCCTTTACTGACTTTAAATATTTAAAATCACCTGAATGTACATTTTTTCCTTCTTTTATCTATTGTAGTATAATATGCAAAGTATAATAATTTAAACTGAATCATCTTTATGAGATTGACAGTTCAGTTTCATTTATGACGACTATTTAGTTATCTAATAAAGACAGTAAAATAAAACTCGACATTAAAGCAATTTACTGTAAAAATTCTGATAAAAAACAAATTTTCTACAAAATACTTAATATGGACATTAATTGATATCCATACTCATCTATTTACTAATTTTTCTAAGCAAATATAAGCAATTATCCAATCAGATTAATATCTCCCTTTTCTCTAAACGAAAACATTTAAAATCTTCCTCCCGAACAAAACTTCTCCCGTCACTTTAAGTATGATATTAAGATAACCAATTTTCGAGCTCTTGAATTTATAACGTCTTTAGATTATTGAAATCTCCCCTATTTCATTTACGGAGAGCAGTCAGTAATCTAATGCAAAGAGTGAAATAAAATTAGACGTTGTAGTAACCTGCAGTAAATATTCTAAGAAAGAACAAAATTTAATGCAAAATAATAATAATAATAATAATAATAATAATTATAATAATAATAATAATAATAATAATAATAATAATAATAATAAATAAATAAATAATAATTATATCGGAATTAATTGATCCATCCACGTCTTTAGATTATTGGAGTCGCTCGCTTACAAAAAGGTGTCAGTATTTTAATACAAGCCGCAATAAAAATTCTGATAAAAAACACATTTTCATGCAATATATATACATATATAAATATAATTAGATTTAATGGTTTATATATTTTTTATAAATGATGGTTATATATATATATATATATATATATGACGACTTTAAATGATCCATCCCCCGGTTCTTACTAATTCTTCTAAGTAAATATCAGCAGTTATCCAATCAGATTAAAACCTTCCTTTTCTCTAAAAGGAAACATTTAAAATCTTCTTCACGAACAAAACTTCTCCCGTCACTTTAAGTATGATATCAAGATAACCAATTTTCGAGCTCCTGAACTTATAACGTCTTTAGATTATTGAAATCGCCCCCATTTCATTTACGGAGAGGAGTCAGTAATCTAATACAAAGAGTGAAATAAAATTAGACAGTGAAAGAATTTATAGTACAGTCCTTTCCCCTTCTCTACTAACAATATCATGGGACTTAATTTGATAGAATAATTCTTTTAGGAAAGTGGGAGGAGGCTCGGTGACCCGCTCGCAGTGGGGAAAAAGGAGCTGATTGCTCAGTGAGCTGTCTTCATTTTTGTGGGTATTAATTAAATAGATCGGTACATCGAGATAGCTTCGAGGTTGCATGAGAGCCTATTTCCCGCAGCTATCACTCTTAGGAATGGCTAGTTAGAAAATTATGTTTCACCGAGTATCATTCTTTCTCTATTTGCTTGGGATAAAATATAAGGATTAAATAAAGATAGAACTTTTAATAGTGGAAGGGTTAGATATAGATGCTTATGTTTTTATTTACTTTGAACTTGTTGAAAATATCACAAAATTAACTCTAGTATTAGCAAACATTTTCAGCACATTTTTTCTTCAGACTTCTTGATGTCTTTTGCTGTTCATTTGCAAAATCCGCAGCTATCACACTTAGGAGCGGATAGTTAGAAAATTATATTTCATCTAGTATCGTTCTTTCTCTGGGATAAAACATTAAGATTAAATAAAGTTACTACATTTAACAATGGAAGTGTTAGACATAAATGTATACATTTTTAATTACTTTGAGTTCGCTGAAAGTATCGCATTAAATCATTCTAGCATTAGTAAGCATATGTTTTCTTCAGCATATTTATTGATGCATTTGCTGGTCATTTATTATTTTTCAACTGGTTAGTTTCAATTACCATATTTATTTCCATGTTATTATCATTTCTTAGTCAGTGCTAAAAATGGAGCTGATTCGTCAGTGAGCTGTCTTCATTTTTGTGGGTATTAATTAAATAGATCGGTACATCGAGATAGCTTCGAGATTGCATGAGAGCCTATTTCCCGCAGCTATCACTCTTATGAATGGCTAGTTAGAAAATTATGTTTCACCGAGTATCATTTTTTGTCTATTTGCTTGGGATAAAATATTATATAAAGATTAAATAAAGATAAAACTTTTAACCGTTGAAGTGTTATACATAGATGTTCATATTTTTATTTACTGTGAATTCGTTGAAAATATCGCATTAATATTTCTAGCATTAGTAATCTTTTCCAGCGTATTTTTCTTCTAGTTTATTTCTTGATGAATTTGCTGTTCATTTATTGCTTTTCAACTGGTTAATTTCAATTACCTTATTTATTTCCATGTTCTAATCATTTCTTAGTCAGTGCTGAAAATGAAGCTGATTGCTAATATTAATTATTTTTTTGTGGGTATTAATTAAATAGATCGGTACAACGAGATAGCTTCGAGGTTGCATGACAGTCTATTTCGTTTGACTTCGTTGACTTTGTCGCTCTTTGACTGCGCTGAAAATATAGCATTACCTTTCTAGCGTTAGTAAGCATTTTCAGCATATTTCTTGGAGTATTTGCTGTTCATTTGTTATTTTTGAACTGGTTAATTTCAATTATCTTGTTTATTTCCGTGTTATTATCATTTCTTAGTCAGTGCTAAAAATGAAACTGATTGCTCAGTGAGATGTCTTCACTTTTGTGGGTATTAATTAAATAGATCGACACATCGAGATAGCTTCGAGGATGCATAAGAGACTATTTCTCACAGCTATCACACTTAGAAATGGCTAGTTAGAAAATTATGTTTCATCGAGTATCGTTTTTTCTCTGACTGTTTGGGATAAAATATAAGGATTAAATAAAGATAAATCTTTCAACGGAGGGAGTGTTAGACGTAGACAAAAATATTTATATTATAATATTTGATTTCGTTAAAAATATCGCATTCATGTTTCTAGCATTAAAAAGTATTTTCAGCATATTTTTCCTTTATCATATTTCTTGATGTATTTGCTGTTCATTTGTTATTTTTCAACTGGTTAATTTCGATTACCTTACATATTTCCATGTTATTTTCATTTCTTAGTATATGTTAAATTAAAGGTATTGCTGAAATTGATTCTTCATTTTTGTGGATATTAATTAAATAGATCCATACATCGAGATAGCTTCGAGGTTGCATGAGAGTCCATTTCCCGCAGATATCATTCTTAGGAGCGACTAGTTGGAAAATTATGTTTCACCAAGTACCGTTCTTTCTTTATGTGTTTGAGATAAAATATTAGGATTAAATAAAGATAAAAATTTTATTAATGGAAGTTAAGTATATATATTTAGACGTAGATATATATATTTTTATTTACTTTGAATTCGTTGAAAATATCGCATTAATCTTTGCAGTGTTAGGAAGTTTTTCCAGCATATTTTTCCTTCAGCATATTTCTTGGCGTATTTTCTGTTCATTTGTTACTTTCCAACTTGTTAATTTCAATCACTTTACAAATAAAATGCTAATAACATGGAAATAAACATGTTATTATCATTTGTTAGGTAGTGCTAAAAATGAAATTGATTGCTAACAGAACTTTCTTTATCTTTACAAATATTAATTAAATGTAATGTCCTTGTGGCTGTATGACAGCCTGTTTTCTAAATCAGTTGCTCATACACTGTAAAAAAAATCTGTGAAGGTACTAAACATTTTCTAGGAAACTGGGATTCCAAGAACTTTTCATGTAATGATAACAGGAAAAATTCATGTAATCGATTCTGAAACTTTAATTTTTGCTGTTACCGTTACAGGAAAAGTTCTTGGAATCCCAGTTTTTTTTTTTTTTTTTTTTTTTTTTTTTTTTTTTAACAGTGTAATAGCGGCTAGTTAGAGAATTGCATTTCATAAAATCTTGATATTTATTTTATCTTTCAGGGAGAATATACAAACACGAAATAAGGATAGATTTTAAATAATGAAAGTAATTTTCATAAAGCTAAATTATTTAGTTTTAATTAATAATAAATATGAATAGTATCGTTAATATGAATAATAAAATGTCTTGACATTTCAGTCAATTCATTTTTAACATATAGATAATTTTACCTATACCTTGACGTATTTGCTGTTAATATGGGAATTCTCTTGTTAATTTTTATCCTCTTACTATTTTCTCAAAATGCTAATTTTAACTCAGGTAATAAATAAAAGTAGTGTAATTGCCAACTGTGCCAACTTTATTTTCGTGTATATGAAATAAACAAATCGGAACATCCAAATAGTTTTCATTCTGCACGAGAATCCATTTCCAGCAGCTACTGCTGTTAATATCCCAAATTTAGAGAATTACGCATCATCTATATTCGACAATAATTTATTTTTTTAGAAGAATATTTTGTGTTTTGAACAATAGCTTAATAATATTTATTATCATTGAAATACTTAATTATTATTATTATTATTATTATTTTACTTTTAAAAAAGTTCAACTGTGTACATAAAGAAAAGTACCGGAATTTATATTTTAACAGTTTGAATAGTCATCTCAAATCTGAATCAAATTGTCATGTAAACAAATCGGAACATCTAAATAGCTTTCATTCTGCACGAGAATCCATTTCCAGCAACTACTGCTGTTAAGATCCTCAATTTAAAGAATTACACATCATCTATATTTGACAATAATTTATTTTTTTAGAAGAAAATACTGTGTTTTGAACAATAGTTCGATAAATATTTATTATCATTAAACGACTTCTGGTTCACCTTGTATTTTGTTAAATAATTTATTATTATTATCAATATTATTATTATTTTACTTAAAAAAATATTCAACTGTGTACATAAAGCAAAGTACCAAAATTTATAGTTTAACAGCTATGAATTGTCATCTCAAATGCAACAACTCATAAGTGTCAAAAATACAAAACTTCCGATCCGGATTATCCGGCTTCTTTGCCGTTCTAGACATTAATTCCTTCATCTAGCAGCGCCATCTGTTTCCGACGGCTGTAACCCGTTCCTTGCGGCCCATTCATGAAAATAGAACGTAAACTAATAACTCTTCTCTGCGGGTGTCTAGGCAACGCGGACGCGCTTCTTATATTTCGAAATAGTAAAAACAAAGACTTCAGAGCCATTGACTCTGAAGTGACCAGATTCAGCCAACGGATTAAGTCTAAAATTATAGCCCTTGCACGGAATATTGGCTGAACCCCCAATAACGATGGACGTGCGGACTTCGCATAGCACAGCTGTATCGAAAAGCCACCGCTTTACGATGTGCTTAGGGAAGAGATACGACTTTGGACAGTTATTCCAGGCATGAGAAGGGGTTGTATAAAAGATGAAAAGGAATGAATGTAGTTAGAAAAACTGTTTTGCTTCATAATACAGAGTGAATCTAAACTCTTGGGCAAAATTTAAAAGGGTAGTAGTACACATCAATACAAAAAATATTAAATCGTAAACAAAGGGTTTCAAACGTCTTCCGATGCGCCATTAAAGTTTAGGTTTCAAAATTTCAAATGATTATAAAAAACGACAAAAATATCGATTCGTTTGCGGTTTTCGCTAAAACTATTCTTTATGTCAGCATTTTCTTAAAAATACATTTTTTAGATAAAGGAAAAAAATATCGATAGAGGGCGCTTTAGATTTTAGAGTAAGGAACAACAATTTTTTACCTTTATTTTTTGTATCTTATTAAACGCTTTCAAAAGCTTTTAGACAAACTTGAATTTTGAGCTCAAAATCTGATTCGATGAGAGTGGTTCAGTAACGCAAACTGAACTGTGTTTAGGAGGAGAGGGGTGGGGTAGGGTTCAAATTTCAACTCCTGTACCCCTCTAAACTTTAAAGTCGTATATCGCCTTTGGAAAACATTTGAGACCCTTGGTTTCCTATTTAATATTAGCTGTCTTGGTGTGTACTATCACGCCTTAAAGTTTTGTCCAATAGTTTAGATTCACCCTGTATACCAATAAATATTAAATCTAGATAAATAGCAAAAATATGTGTCTTTCCATGTGTTCTTGTCAAAATGTCATTAAAATTTGACTTAGGTAATGTTTGTGAAACTTTAAGATGTATTCGTATCATAACATACAGTCCGAATAAACTATTTTTTTTTAATCCACGCAATCATAAATAATTAAAAATATCGTTATCATTGCATCTTAGTAAGGTATTTTCAAAATATTTAAAGAAATATATAATATTTATGTGCGTGTACACGACTTCAAATGGTAAAATTATTTATCTTAATCGCTTGGTAAAATTACTAATCTTGATCTCATATATATGTGATTGATTGTACATTATGCTATTAGATTTGTATTTTTTAAACATCAGCAATTTAATTTAATAAATATGATTCATAAGTTAAACAATTTAAACATTTCTCTGTTCTAATGAACATATTTTATGTATGATTTTTTTTTCGATTTTCATAATTTTCCAATTTATTCGATAAAAAGTGATGGTAAATATATCGTCGGAAAATTGAGCGAATTTTTTTATAGCTGTAAATCTCTTAGTAAATAAAGGCGTAGCACGTTTTGGAACAAGTGTTAAGTTGATAATTTAATGCTTTGTTTAAATGAAAAACACAAATGTGTTTTTGATACATTTCCCAAATACTTCAAATCAATTTTTTTTTTTTTTTTTTTTTTAATTAATGTATTTTTTATGCATTCATTTGTCGCATAGGCAACAGCATAATATGAAAATTGTTTCTTTGTTAGAATCACTTGCAAATAAAGTAAATATATAAATCTCAAACTCGATATTTTCATGTTTTAATGAAATGTCTAAATTCGTGTCTTTCAGATCAGGTATAGAATTAATTAGAAGTCAAACATGCAAAATCAATGTAAATACTCATTTGTTGGGATAAATTCTGTAATGTATAAAATGCATATAATAAAGTGTAAATCCAAATAATGTTTTCCATTTTCTTAATTTTCTTCTGCGATTCTTCTTAAAAATAGGATATGTGAAAAGTAATATTACATCTACTGTCCTACAACTAATATTTCTAATTCCATTTCAATAAATATTCTATCCCCGTAATGGTTGCTAGTCACAGAAAATTAATAGTACAATAATGAATACTTATTAGTTTTATTTATTTATAAAAATAAACTATTACAAGCGAAAAACACACAAAAAATGTAAACAATTGTCTACTCTAATTCAATTCCTGTCCATTTGTCTCATTTCCTTAATTTTCTGTATTCTGATATAAAACAGACAACAAATTCAGCGTAAGAAATCTTCGTGTGAATCACCAAAAAAAAAAAAAAAAAAAAAAAAAAAAAAAAAAAAAAAGTGGCATGCAATAAAGCATTCTCATAATCAATATTTTCATGTTTTGATTTAATGAAATACATAAATAAATCCAACGCTTTCACAGCAGGTATTATAGAATTTATCACAAGTAGAGAGCACGCTTCCTAGAAATTCAGTTCCGCATTCTGTTTGAATATCGATAATTTGCCTCTCACTATAGACCCGTATACCTTGAACATCGTCCCTGAAATGACACTCACGAGAGCTTAAGGCACTTACATGGAAAATCTGGCAACACTCGAAGCCGAAACAAGCGACAATGCAAAGATCCTCAGATATTCAAAAGGGACAATGTACCAAATTAAACAATGCCCGGATAATATGCAGTAACTGAAGTGATCGTTGTAGTTACCTCTCAAGGTTTAGAAATCCAGAAATTTATACGCTCGCTATTCTGAATTATCAATTAAATTAGATATAAAATCGATTTTATTATTTGTGGAATTTGCGTATTAGATACAAAATGTCACTAGAAGACATTTGTAAAAAACAAAACGCAATTAATTTTTCTGCGTTATCATGTAATATTGTTACAATAATATACTTGGTTATTTTTAACATAAACTTTGGTTTCTATCTATAATTTCAATTTATCAACGAAGTAAGATCATCAAGAGCTGAAATTTAGCATTCCATGATCAGTAAAAATTTTTTAATGTCTGTATACAAAATAAAATAATGGGACAAAAGATTATTAATCTTTTGATTGAGTTACAGGACTCACCATTGTTTTTATACTAAATCGTGCATCAATTATCGAAACCTATTTGTGGTAGATTTCGGTCCAATATATCCTAGTATAAGCGTAATACAGCATATTTTCCTCAAAATGGTAGGAATAAATTCTGAAAAAAAAAGCAATCCACTGAGAGGTACATAATCGGGCACATTGTCATATGAATAAGAAAAGAAATTTTAAATCAGTTTAGAACCAATTGCTAGCCAGATTTAGTACGAATTTTAAGTTATTGGATTTAATTAGTTAGACAATTAAATTTATTTCAGGTTTCTATAGCTTAAAACTATGCGTAAATAATAATACAACGGGTTAAGTTTTTATTACATTCTTAGCAACCACTTTAAACAAAGTAAAATGTTAAAACACTGCTCATAATCCATTACATGTAACATATTTTATATGATCAAAGGTGACCAGCCACTTGCAATTTTAGACATTTTGTTAAATATTTAGAAAAATATATGAGGAATTATTCTGAAACTCTAAGTGTGTAAGCATAATAGTACAGGTTATACATTTCCGTGAAGATTTTTTCCCCAAAACGCCATAGGTGACCGTCAACAGATTAAAAAAGAACGAATATCTTTTCGATAACCCTGTAAAAACTAATATAGCAAAAGCATTCAAACTGTAGATTGTGATTAAGTGGCTTATTGTAATGAATTGTGTTCATTTTTATGTTGGTTGCACGTATACTCGTAGAGAAATTAAGGTTTTTATGAAAACAGCCCCAAATTTTTCCAATTTTTTTTCTTCTAATTTACAGAGTTTTTAATATCAAATCGTGTTCTTTTCCGAAAATGTGACAAACAATATTATACACAATACCCTGTAATCAGAATTAAAAAATAATAAAAATTGTATTAAAAATGAGCAAGTTTCCTAGTTAAATTTTGATTGCGCATGCATCAACACTATAAAAATTTCATTTACATATTATGTTAGCTAAATATTTAGAGCAACTATTGTGAAAGTCACAAAAACATCACTTGGAAATTCTCAAAGTGATCGTTGATAGAATAAGCTCAAAATCCGTTATTCTCAAAATTTAGCAAAAAGATGAGCGGCTATATCCATTTATCCGTTGAATAGTCAGTATTTAGAATACATAATATATCATATACTACTATATTTGAATATAACTCCTCTTTTTTTGCATCATTTTTGGGAAAAACGGATTTTGAGCTTTTTTTTACCGAGCTTGGATAGTGTATCATTTGTGTAAATCTTCATTTTGAGTATATTTTTGTGATATAGTATAGGGTATAAACTACAAATATTTTAGCTGTAGGTGGAGCTATACATTAAAAATAAAATAATAAAATAAAATAAAATAAATAAAATAAATCCAACAGTAATTTTTCTTCTGCAAAGTGTTCACGTTTTCCGTTATTTACTTATTTGTCTGCATTAATGATAAATTGAAATCTTTATCATTATCGAAATTTATTCTAATATATTTTAAAGGCAATATTAAGATTTTAATCACTTTTGATTTCATTTTACAGATTTCATTATTTAGTCAAGGTTTACGTTAGAAGTAAACTTGACTGGTTCATTCTTTAGTGCAAGAAGGGCAAAATTTAATCTAATTTCAAATTTTTGATGTTAATAATTAAAAACTAAACAGATTCCAATCAGAAAATTAATAATTAAAACTTCAATCGCATTCTTTAACTTACGACTGAATTAATCATTAAATCAAATTTGTCGATCATGATTCCCAATTAAAAATTAAATGATGTTCTATTTAATTAGAACTTCTTGCACTGGCTGTCAGATATTCTCTATATGGCATTGTCTATCTGCCGCACATGTGTCATAGTATTTAAAATGCACTTAATAAATAAAAATAATAATTAAAAATTACATTTTATAATTTATTAATCATTATTAAAAATTTAACTTAGTTGTTTATGATAATTAAATTAATCAGAAAGCGATAAAAGATCACAGAAAAATTAATTGAACAGTTTAAAGTCACATAAAAATCTTTCAGAATAAAAAAAATAATAATAATATTAAACTTTTCTACCTTGCTTATAACTATTAATGAATTATCAGTAATGTGAATCATAACAAATTCACGATAGATAACACAATTCAAGATGCATTTGAAAGCATGTGTCACAATAAATTAAACAATCAGATGGTTATTTGAATCAGATTAAAAAGTATATTCATTGAAAATTGAACGAATTTGATTAAAGGGGAAATTTAACCGTTTAAGTAAATCTTGCCTCCTTGAAAATAGTGCTTTAGTATAGGGTTATTAAGAAAGAGGTTGCCCACATTAGAAGGCTCTAGAATACGTTTTATTGGTCCAAATCAGATCACATTTGAATTACATAATACTGAAATATATGCTTGATATTAGAAAAAAAATTACAAAAATTAAAAATACAAAATTTCGCCACTATGGGGCGCTGTTATGGAAATAAGCATTTAAATAGCTTTATAAATAATAAATGATATTTAAAAAATGAAAATAATTAATAAAATACAGAATACACGTTAAGATTTTTCTTACAGTGGGATTCATCGTATCCAATGTTCGCAAAATAACTGACACACTCACTCTACAACGCGGAAACTAATTGTTGGCATTTTAGAGAACTCTGAAGTAGGAAATTTATTTCTTGCAGTCTCGGCACTGTAATGTGTGTGTGTGCCAATTGTTTACAGAGTATTGTATACCCCGAATTCCGCTACACAAAATATCTTACGGCGGATTATCATTTTTATTGATTAGTTCCACTCTTTCTCTTATTATTTATTATTAATAGAGAAATCAAATGCTTATGTGTATTACAGCGCCCCGCATAATACACATAAGCATCGGCGTATTTTTGCATTTTTAAATTTTGTAAAAATTTTTGAAAAAATTCAACCGCTTCATTTGCATAATCTATAGTGTAAATTTGAGTTCATTTGGACCAATAGAACGCACTCCAGATAACTCTAAAATAGGCAACTTATTTCTTGCTAATCCCTTGCGTGTCCAATTATATGACTCTGATCATCTCAAAATATGAAGAATTATTGGTTTCTTATGGAATGGACTGTAATTAAAAAACATAAGTTTATTAAATTAAAAATATTCTGGTGATTTTTATTTCGATACATAAGTGTGACGCATAACGGAGGGACTGGGGATAACCAAAATACGTACATTACAAATGAATAGGATGGATTTAGCTGTAGTTATCGCGGGACATGCAGGCAAACAAACAAACGAACAGGCATAAAAAATCTTTTCGGGGAATGTCTATATAGTAACCCTCAGGTGAAAACTGAACACGTGATTTCTTTCATGGGATACCCAGTAGCACTGTTACACCCCTCCCTGTAGAGGCGAGATCCCTATCTTCTATGATATTATAGAGCAACCATAAAAGTCTATCTATAAATATAATGTTTGTCTATAATAAATTTTGAGATTGATGTCTGCTTTGATAATTCTAGAGAAAGATATTGATCCATTTGAAAAATCCAAGAGAGGCGAGAAATTGAAGATATTTCGAGAACGTAACCTTAAAAACATAAAACATAATAGATTAATAAAATAAATGGAGAGCGAGTTTAAGTGAAGATTAAGTAGTTTACACTGTTTAAAAATTACCCGTCGATGGCCGGATTAAGCAAAAAGGTAATGCGTTAATAAAAAATGCCTAACCTCTTAAAAAAGGTGATTTTCCTCGCTTTACCTCATAAAAATAAATTAAAATTTAGCAAACTTTACAAGCACTCTCAACTGACATTTCTGCAATTGTAACTTTTTTTTGTGTGTATTTTTTATATTTCTGTTTCTAAATATGTAACTTCCAAATCAACACTTATATTTACAGTATATCCCACTTTTATCCTATAGTTTAAAATATATTTCTTACTGTTGAATTGCATATGTATAAAAAGTATAATATTAAAAAAACATTACCACTGTATACTATTTAAAAAAATCATTTCACTTTTTTGTAAAACCAATTATTCATGTTTTTTTACTCATAATATGAGCATTGTATTAATTAAGGTACGGGTATTATTGTAAATTTTTAGATTAATGCATTATTCTAATTTCAAAAAACATAATTTTCTATACAGTGTACTATAAAGAACTTCCAAAACTGGAACTAGAGTTTCGATTATATTATGTATTTTAAACGACAAAATATTTCACAAATTTAATGTTTAAATTGTTTATTTGTATTGAATAATTTCTAATGCGGCAAATAAACACTGCTTGCATGATTTGTTTCATGTGATAACAGCAGAGCAAATCCTCCTTAATAACGATTTGGAATAACTGGAGAAGAACGTATCTAAGTTGCGTTCACTAAATCAACAATTCAATTTTAAAAGCGCCAACTTATGAGGGCAACTAGTAAAATTAAACAGAAATTCAAATTGAATTAAAATTGAAAATTCTTAATAATTTGAATAATACAGCCATAAAGAAAGGAAACATAATTGGAATTACTTAAAACATTTTTATTGGTAGATGAATAATATATCACATGTAATTCAGAAGTTTTTAATTCTATAGGCGACTGGTCCGTGTTTTTCCGTTTTCATATATTATATTGAAACATCCATAGAGAAAAATAATTTAAACAAAATTACATTTAATAACTATATTGAATGAATGTGTATGAAACAATTTGTAGCATCAAAAAGTGATTTAAATACTATATGTTTCAAGTATTTTAATTATTCAGAAAGTTTTTATGTATTTATTTAGATACATTCCAAAAGTATGTTTGAAACTAGCTTAATTAGATGAATTTTACAGCAAATTTCTAAATCAAACTACATTTGTCATTTTGGAAACTAAGAAACTTTCGCTAACTTTCAGCTTTAACAGCGAATAAATTTATCTCTACATGCGTTCTTGAATGTAAGATTCACTCTATAAAGAACGATATAACTAAAATGATATTATTCTAACAACCCATTTTTGCACACTTTTGAAACATTTATGCTTAAATTTTCGAGCTGATGATAACATTCAGTAATATTTTGTAATATGATTTCTTTAAAGGTTTTTAAACTTGTATTTTTGAAAGAGCATTTTAATCTGACAATACACAAAATGCATTTTTTTCTTCCTCTATAAAATATTTTCTAAAAAAAAAAAAAAAAAAAAAAGGACTGGTTTTAACCAGAATATTAGAAAAAAATAAATCAACTTTTTAATATGAATAAGGTTTTAAGTGAAGTCAATTACGCAAGATTCCGAATTGCTCTCCTTTTATACCACATTTTCTAAGTAGCATTTTTTTAATAATCAGAATACGCACATTAAGTTAAACTATTGCTATCCTGAAATAGTGGTAGTGAAACATTGTTTGGTACCACAAAAAAGGTATTTAAATTTCATGAAACATATTTTTAGTTGGGAAAAGGAATCTATTAGCGTGAAGTATATTACAAAGAATTTTTTACGATTCAAGAGTATTTATTGATATTCAACGCACTGGATTTCTTTTTAATCTCCCTTTATATCCGAAATATAGTAATCACTTCAACATGGTATAAATCTGGGTTTTTGTTTTTAAACTGATTGCTAAGAGTAATGCGTCTGTAAATTTACACTTCATTCGAATTCTGAATCAAATGTTTCACTTACTAATACTTAATTTCAATTAAAAGTACTTAATTTATTTTTACCAAAAATCTTTTTATTGGGAAAGTGATTTATTTAACTATTCTCTATTACAAACACTTTTAAACTAAATTAAATGGTCCATGATGTTGACACACATATCATGAGATGCTATTTTTATTTCCATCTCTAAATGGATTCATCAATAATCACTAGTACATGGAATAAAACTAAACGTAATTTTTCTGGCTACTTTGAAATGCAAGCTGTTATTAAATTCAAATTTCATTCAAATTATGCATTTTTAAAAAAATTCGCTAATGAAAAAACTCTTTGTAGTTCTCATTTAAAAATTTTGTTCTCATTTTAAAAATCATTTAAAATAAATATTTAATTCTGATTCATCCCTTTTTAGCTGACAATGCCGATTTTTCATAGTGCTCTAAGTATTGCACATTTCCTTTTATACTGATTAAATGATCTTTGTTTACATTTATTCAATGAGATTCTTCCTTATCGCCGCCTCCACACTTAAATAAAAACATAGCTGGTACATAAAATTCCATTCAAATTTAATTTTCTTTCTTAACACCGAATGCAAACAAATTATCAGGAAATTTAAATTCTATTCAAATTTCAATTGAAAAATTTCTTCTCTAATTTTGAATTTCATTTGAATGGGAGATTTAAATTTTAGCTTACTTCACGAAGTAATAATTTATTTTAAGTGTCTAATGTTGCAAAATCTTTAATATTAATTAAAAAATATTTTTGTTAACGTTCGTTTGAGGAGATTTTATTTTCTCCACATTCATTACTGTATGCAAGAATCTGGTCATGCATTTCATTTGAATAAACAGAAATATATAAATTTTAATATTGTTCAGCCTTTTAAAAAACTATTAATTTAAATACAAATTAAAAATACTTGAAGTAAAATTAAAAAATCATTTAAAAAAATCCTAAAAAAGTGATGTAATAAATGTAATATAAAAAAAAATCCCATTTTAATAAGTGACATTTTTTTAATTTTCTGAATCAAAATTAAAGTAAACTAATTGAAAAAGACGTCTTATAACGTTCTAAATTTTAATTAAGTGGTCTTTAACGGTTCTTGAGTTATAACAATTTAAATGCAAGAAATGGCAAAAAACCCATCTTGAAGAAAAAAACACTTTCACAAATGTCGCTATCGTGACAACCATTACTTGAAAGTTAGATTTTGAGAACAAGCCAAAACTATAAAGTTAATATTTCCTGTTTCTATTAAGACCAAAACATGATTTAAATGTCATTTTAAGCAGAGAAAAACAGAAAAAGTTTTAGTGCAGAAAAATTAACTAAAAAAATTTGCATCCCGAACTCAGTTAATTATTCTTAAGCCTAAATTTAAACAGATACCAAAGCTATACTTTATTCAAATTCTAATTAAAAAAATCAATTCACTAAATATTAAATGCTTTAAATCTCGTTCAAAGAAATTTAAATTTCACAATGCCTTTTGTAACAATCTAAAATATTGTTTTTCCTGAGTATTGGTTATCTCAATACTTTTACTTCAAGGGTTCTTGTTAACATTCGTTGAATGAGATTCTTCCTTATCTCAACTTACATCTCTAAATACAAGAATCACTCGTACATGCAATCAATCCTTGTTAACCCGAAATTTAAAAAATTACTAAACTTATATTCTATTGAAAATATAATTTAAAATTAGCAAAATGTTAAATGTTTTAAAATTGTTCAAATATTAAATCTTAATTTTATTATATATATATATATTTTTTTTTCTAAGGAGGAATATTGATTTTTCTCGGTGTTGGTGTCTCAAATACTTTTACATTTGTTAATGGATCTTTGTTGACATTCATTTAACGAAATTCTTCCTTAACTCTACTTCCATCCCTAAATATTGGAAATACTCGTGCACGGAATCAATCCATTTTAATCCTTCCTAAGCCTGAATTTAAACATATACTTTTTATTAAAATTTTAATTAAAAAAATTAATCCACTAAATGTTAAATTGTTTAAACCTTGTCCAAAGAAGAAATTTAAATTTTACGATTATTTTTTTAAATCCTAAATATTGATTTTCTGAGTAATGGTTATCTGAAATACTTTTATATTTATTCAAGGGTCTTTGTTGACATTCATTCAACGAAATTCTTCCTTTATCTCCACTTCCATCCCTAAATACAAGAATCACTCGTACATGGAATCAATCCAAACTTGATTTTCGTAACCCGAAATTAAAAAATTACTAAATTTTTATTGTATTCAAATTGTAATAAAAAATTAATTCGCAAAATGTTATTAGTTCGAGTCAATGTTGACATTATTCAACGAGATTCTTTCTTATCTCCAATTCCATCTCTGAATGCAAGTAACATATTTGTATGGAATCAATCCATATTTAATTCTATCCTATATTTAAAGAGATACTAAATATTTTTTATGTGAATTCTAATTAAAAATATAATTCAGTAAATGTTAAAGGTTTTAAACCTTTTTCAAAGAAGAAATTTAAATTTTACAATGTCTTTTTAAAAAATCCGAAATATTGATTTTTCTGAATATTGGTTGTCTGCAATACTTTTACATTTATTCAAGGGTCCTTGTTGACATTCATTCAACGAGATTATTTCTTTATCTCCACTTCCATCCCTAATTACAAGAATCACTCGCACATGGAATCTATCCAAACTTAATCCTTCTTAAACCTACAATTAAACAGATACTAATTTGATTTTTTATTCATATTCTAAATTAAAAAAAAATAATTCACTAAATGTTAAATATTTTAAAATATTGTTCAAAGAAGAAATTTAAAATTCACTATATATCTTTTTTTAAAAATACCAAATATTGATTTTTCTGAGATTGGTTATCTGAAATACTTTTACATTTCTTCTAGGGTTCTTGTTGACATTCATTCAACAAGATTTTTCCTTATCTCCACTTCCTAACCTAAAAAGAAGAATCACTCGTACTTGGAATGAATCGGAAGTTAATTTTCCAAACTCCAAATTAAAAAAGTTACTAAAGTTTTATTGTATTCAAATTCTAATTAAAAACATTAATTAGAAGAATGTTATTAAGTCAAGTGACTATGTTGACATTCATTCAACGAGATTCTTCCCTATCTCCATTTTTATCCCTAAATAAAAGAAACAATTGTGCATGAATGAATCCATATATAATCCTATTGTAAATTTAAACAGGTACTAAATTTATATTTTGTTCAAATTCTAATTAATCAAACAAAAAATATTCGCTAAATGTTAAATGAAAATGAATTGTTAAGGGAAATGTTAAATGAAATGAAATGAATTCTCGTTCAAAGAAGAATTTTAATTTCACTATGTCTTTTTTAAAAATCTGAAATATTGATTTTTCTGAGTTTTGGTTTTCTTATATACTTGTACATTTATTCAAGGGTGCTTGTTGACATTCATTCAACGAGATTCTTCCTTTATCTCCACTTCCATCCCTAAATACAAGAATCACTCGTACATGAAATCAATCCAAACTTAATTTTCTTTCTTACCCCCTAAATGTAAGCTGTCACTAAACGGGGTTTGCAGAGAAAAAAAATGCCACCGTAATGCTACAGAGATTTAATCTCCCCCATCCCTAAGTGTGGCTTTTACTTCCTTCGAGATTTCTTCACGATCACCCCAGCTGCGTCGAGTGACCATCCTGATCCCCCGCACGTTCCATTTTTGTCTGAGAGATCTTGCATCTTTACTCTGCACTAGAGGATTTTCCAGGGCTGGGGGTGATCGTAAAAACGTTCTAACTCAAGAAGTTATGTGTTACAGACAAGCGAGGAGACGGTTTAGGGAAAAGGAAGATATGGAAACAGCTTGGTTTAAATGGCGATATCGGATGTCAAGCAATTCATAAATAAACAGAATAGTAGTTTTGTGAAAAGTTACTGCTGTTCTTTTAAACGTTTGTTAAACGTATTTCAACATACGATATACAATGAGTGACGTAACGAAACAATAAATAAAGGGAGGAAGTACCTTTTTTTATTTATTACAAAAGCTTAAAGTATAATCTTGGAATTCTGAAATGATGTATTAGTGTTTGGAAATGAATAGTAGTTTGTAAAAAAAGAAAAAAAAATCTTGTTACAATATTGAAGCATAATATATATAAACATAAAGCACCCAAAATCTACTATTCTTTTTCTAACTTTACTGAGTAAATTTGATGAAATCATCTCTCTTTTTATTTATGTTTATTCCTTCGGATATCATTGTAGATATAAAGTAACAAAATTACAATTAAATTCATGAATCAATATAAGGAAATGTTTTTTAAATATTCCGTTTGAAACTTTCTATTTCTATGTTTAAATAAGGTTCTATTTTACCACCACATCATTACATATTAAAGGTTAAGCCACAATAAGATTTGTTTCATCACTATAAAAATAATCGGAAAATGAAGGTATATTATATTTCAAAACTGATATTTGAAAAATAAATTGCAAGTCATTGGATTGCTTTTTGTAGAAAAAAATAACTAAAAATCGCTCGGTTCGCGAACTTCAATTTATATTGAAGTACTGTAATGTTTTCATTTTGTAAATCTGCTCAAAAATTTTATCTCTCATAAAACCTTTAAAAACGATCGTTTTATTCAAAGAGATATATAGAAGGATACTCACTCTATATATATTAACATGAAACATTGTAAATAACTGCTTTTAAAAAAGAATAGTATAACGGATTGCTATATAAATTTTATTTCTGCACATTCAAATTGCAAATTACCTGAAGCGTTATATTCAACTTTTATATTCAGTTTTTTGCTAGAAATCATTCGTGAATCTATATCGCTTAAAGTGGGAATCTATGTCAAATATGAAATATGAGCTTGTACACTTTCATTCATTCGATTTTTATTCAATACTTTCACTGGTATAAGAGGAAAAAATATAAAGCCTTGTATGTAAGATTTTTTTCCCTCATAGATGTGAAATTTAAAATGAATGCATATTTACAGCATCATGAACTGGGGGTCTTACTGTAAAGCAATAAAACTTTAAGGCTGAGAAATAGTTTTCTTGTGAAAGTAAAACAGGTATCAGATGGACTGACTTATCTTACAAAATCAATTTGCTAGCATCAACAACTTATGAAAATTTTATGAGATGCTAAATTTTACAAATCTGCCTATATAAGAGTGACATAAATTGCTATCATACTATTTAAAATGTGCATTTGGGAAGAAAGCGCGATGTAACAAAATTTTACTATTGAATCTGACCAATATGGAATAATTTGGCCAAAACTTTCCAGCTAAAGAGAAAATGTTTGAGGCGTTCTTGTTTTCTTTCCAGTAAGGGTAGAGGAAAGTTAGGTGACTAAATGTGACTAGAATCTCGAAAGCTATTAGGGATTTTGATAGTTATATGAAAACTATTTTATGAAATTATGATTATTATGAAATTTTGATGAGATGCTAAATTTTACAATTCTTCCTATATAAGAGTGATATAAATTGTTATCATACCATTTAAATGGTGGATTTGGGAAGAAAATGTGATGTAACAAAATTTTACTCTTGAATTTGACTAATATGGAATAATATGGCCAATACCTTCCAGCTAAAGAGAAAATGTTTGAGGCATTCTTGTTTTCTTTCCAGTAAGGGTAGAGGAAAGTTAGGTGACTAAATGTGACTAGAATCTCGAAAGCTATTAAGGATTCTGATAGTTATATGAAATTTATTTTATGAAATTATTATGATTATTATGAAATTTTGATTAGATGCTAAATTTTACAATTCTTCCTATATAAGAGTGATATAAATTGCTATCATACCATTTAAAAGGTGGATTTGGGAAGAAAATGTGATGTAACAAAATTTTACTCTTGAATTTGACTAATATGGAATAATATGGCCAATATCTTCCAGCTAAAGAGAAAATGTTTGAGGCGTTCTTGTTTTCTTTCCAGTAAGGCTAGTGGAAAGTTAGGTGACTAAATGTGACTAGAATCTCGAAAGCTATTAGAGATTCTGATAGTTATATGAAATTTATTTTATGAAATTATTATGATTATTACGAAATTTTGATGAGATGCTAAACTTTACAATTCTCCCTATATAAGAGTGATATAAATTGCTATCATACCATTTAAAAGGTGGATTTGGGAAGAAAATGCGATGTAACAAAATTTTACTCTTGAAGTTGACTAATATGGAATAATATGGCCAATACCTTCCAGCTAAACAGAAAATGTTTGAGGCGTTCTTGTTTTCTTTCCAGTAAGGGTAGAGAAAAGTTTGGCGACTAAACGTGACTAGAATCTCGAAAGCTATTAGGGATTCTGATAGTTATATTTTTGAAAATACAGTCGGCTCTCGTTAATTCGAACTCGTCGGGACCACAAGAAATGTTCGAATTATCCGAAGTTCGAATTATGGAAAATATGAGATGAAAACATGCTATGCTATGGTGCTATTACAAAAGAATTAATGTTATAGTGTTTTTTAAAAATTATTTCGTCTGTTGTCATTAGGATATGACTTAATATTAAATTAGAATATATAAATACATAAACTAATTAAAATACTAGAAACAAGCACAATGGAAGAAAGATTTAAAGCGTCACTGAGTGACAGACGGGACGCTACTAAGAAAGTGGATATCAAATGTATTGGATTATATGTATTTACTCGTCCGATACAATTTTCCCAAAAATCAAAGAAAGAAAGTTATTCAAATGATCTGAAATCCGTGTGAAAGAAAAGAAAAATGAAAAATCGGAATTCTAGTCATTTCGAATTAAGCGAAGTCAAGAGAAAATGAGTTCGAATTAATAAAAATTTTTAACGTTATTCTACCATTGAAAATTTCGGAACTTCATGTTTAGTTCGAATTAAGCGAAGATTCGAATTATCCGATTTCGAATTAACGAGAGTCGACTGTATATTAAAATGAGACATTGTAAAAATCTGCTTCGAAAAAAAAAAATAACACATAGCAGATTGTTAAACATTTTTTATTTTTACCAAATAAAGTTGTAAATTACTTGCAAGCTTAAATTCAAATTTTATTTTCAGTTTTGTGCTAAAAAGAAAGCGTGAATCTATATCTCGTAAAGTGGTAATCTATATGTAATGTATGAGTTTGTACACTTTCATCAGTTTTATTTTTATTCAATACTTTCACAACAGGAGGAAAAAAATATAAAAAATGAATGTAAGAATATTCTGTGAAACGTGAAATCTAAAATGAATTTGTATTTGCAGAGCTAAAAACTGTTTAATAATAAAGCAATAAAACTTTAAAGCCGAGAAATAGTTTTCTTGTAAAAGTAAAATCGCATCACACGGACTAAATTTATTTTACAAAGTCTACTAGCTGACACCAAGAATTTATGAAAAATTGATGAGATGCTAAATTTTACAACTCATCGAATGTAAGTGTAAATTGCTATCGTACATCTTAAAAGGTTGATTTGGGAAGAAAGTATAAGGTAACAAATTCTACTATTGAATTTGACTAGTTTATTGGCCAATACCCTACAGCCAAAGAGAAAATGTTTCAAGCGTTCTTGTTTCCTTACTAATATGAGTAGAGGAAACTTATCTGAATAAGTTAGAATAAACGTGATTGAAATCTCGAGAGCACATAAAAATTCTAATAGATATACATTTTTTTAAATACAGTAATAACATGAGACATAGTAAAAAAAAAACTACCTCAAAAAAAGAATATTATGTAACATATAGCTATACAATTTTTATTTATACTGACTCGAGTTCTACATTACTTGAAGGCTTAAACCCAAATTTCATTTTCCATTTTGTGCTAAAAAGAAAGCGTGAATCTATATCTCTTAAAGTGGGAATCTATGTAAAATATGAAATAGGAGCTTGTACACTTTCTTTCGTTCGATTTTTATTCAATATTTTTCACTATAGGAGAAAAGAGCATAAAGAATGGTAGGACAGAATATTCTCTTAGATGTGAAATTTAAAATTAATGCATATTTGCAGAACCATAAATTGCTTAATCATAAAGCAATAAAACTTTAAATCTAATGTATAGTTTTCTTGTGAAAGTAAAATTGCATCACACGGACTAAATTTATCTTACAAAATCAACGAGTTATCATCAAGAACTTGTAAAAAATTGGTGAGATGCTAAATTTTGTAACTCATGAAATATAAGAGTGATGTAAATTGCTATCGTGTTTGTTGAAAGGTTGATTTGGGAAGAAAGGATAAGGTAACAAAATGTTACTATTGAATTTGATTAGTTTATTGGCCAATACCCTACAGTCAAAGATATAATGTTTCAAGCGTTCTTGTTTCCTTTCCAGTACGGGAAGAAAAAAGCTACGTGAAAATACGTGACTGGAATCTCGAAATATATTATGGATTCTGCTGTATGTATTTTTTATCTTTTACCTGAATTATGGACGTTGCTCAAAATTTTAAAAATGTATGCAGCAAACATGTTGTAAAAATATAAAGGCAGAAGTTTGTACAAAACATTTGGAGAAGACATATCAAAAATTAAGAAAATGTAAGAAAAGTTTTAAAAAATGTAAAATGCTTGTGAAAATTATTCTTTGTCTTAAGGGGGCTCAGGGGTTGAAAACTTTTCAAAAAATCGATTTCTTTATGATCTAGTTTGATTATTCAATTAATTCTTAAGTCGATGCAAAAAGCCGCATAAAAATATTTGCATTTTTAACGGAGTTATAAGCATTTATGTATCAACACTTTCATAGCCACACCCATATATTTTCAACTTTAAGTCGCGTTTTCTCAAAACTTGATTTTTGACGACTAACACCAAGATAAAAAAAAGAACTATTTCATGGAATGGATTAATTCTTTTTTGCGTGCGTATAGCATCATTATCTATAGAATGAATTAATAACGTTTAGATAGTTTAATATTTTGAGTATTTTAATGAAAAAAAGTTGTATTTTTTAGGAGTTTTTTCAATTTTCAAATTTGAGAGGTTTTTTAATAATGTTGTTTTTGAGTTATAGTTATATCCTTAATTCATTCTATAGAGTAAAGTTTCCGGATCATTTTAAAGCAAAAATTAGGTTCTTATGTCAATTCAACGTTAATATATATTGGTGTTGGTGATATAACACACATTTTTTTTTTTCAAAAATTGTGTTGCATAAATTTTGCTATATTTCTTATTATATTACATTGAAGTACTTCATTTTATAATTTTATAAAACTACAAACATTGATTTAAAATATCAGAAAGTTTAAATTAATTACATTGAACACTTCTGTTTTTATATAGAGTCGAAGCGAGAGCTCTGTTGACATGTTTTTCCGTATCGATCAACCCCTGAGCCCCCTTAAACTTTTCTACAAGGATTTTTTCGCCACCCTACTCAACACTTACACTCTTTCTAAAACTTGATACAAAAAGTTTCTCTAGTTCTTAAAAATATCCTTTTTTTTAATTATGACATTTATTGACGCAAAACTGACATAAAATTAATGCGGAAATGTATGTAATATACGCGTTACATCAATTTATGAAGAAAAAAATGGTTGAATTGTTTAGTATAAGTGAGCATAGAACGGTTTGAAACATAGCTTAATGATGTATTACATTTTCTCTAAATACTTACTTTTTCATCCATCTGTATTTTATATAATATTATAAAACTCACACTCATACCGGGTATTTTATTGAATAGCCTTACTATAGTGACTATTTCTAGATCATTAATTTAGGACATTAATTGCTAGATTTCTAATCCTAGTTTCGAGAACATATGAGAATTTTACAAAATGCTTAATTTTACAATTAGTTAACTGTCAGAGCAAAGTAAATACCTTTTATAATTGGCTAAAGATTGATTTGAGAAATATAATGTAATCAAAGTTTGCTACTGAATTTGAATAGTTTGGGCAATACCTCTTACCAAAAAGGAAAATGTCTTAAACGTACTTGTTTCCTTTTTGTATGGTAGTGGAAAGAGATGCGAATATACGTGATGGGAATCTAAAAAGGTATTATGAATTCTGTTAGATACTACTTTTTCCCTTTTACCTGAATTATGTACGATACTTCTACATGTTGTCCAAAATATTAAATATGTATGCAACAGACATGTAAATTTATGGAAACAAAAAGGAATTTATGAAGGGATACGTTGAAAACAAAAATAATAAACGAAGTGTTTCAAAATATAAAATGCGTCTGAAAGACATTTTTTAAACTACATTCTCCTGTAATGTTTATTACGACCAACACCACTCCTATTTTCTCATTTATAAAAACAATTAATTTTTATTTAAAAATTGCCATACTTTCTGGAAATATTTTAAAATTTTTAACAATAATTGAAAATATTTTTATGCAAAGATGTGAACAATTTAAAATGTATTTTACTACACAGTTCCTTGTCCCCTAAAAAGTGTTTTTTCTTTCATGAACGTTTTGTATAGTAACGTAAAACGAAAACTCATACCGGATTTTTAATTGAGTACTTATGGCATGTCGATTATTTCTAGACACTATTTTACAATAATAAACTTTGTAGTAGATTTCTAATTCTAGCATCAAGAACATGTGAAAATTCCCTAAGATGCAAAATTTTACAAATCCTTTGCTGTAAAAAAAAAAAAAAAAAAAAAAAAAAAAAAAAAAAAAAAAAAATGCTTTCATATTTGAAGAAAGCTCGATTTGGGAAGAATGTACAATGTAACAAAATTTGGGTGTTGAATTTGACTAATTTATTGCTTAACACTATCCGGCCAAAAATAGATATTTGAAGCGTTCTTTTAGAAAATGGAAAGATGAAAGTTATGTGAAAATACGTGACTGGAATTTCAAAAGTTATTTTGGATTCTGCTAGGTATATATGTTTTTTATCTTTTACTTAAATTATATAAGATATTTCAATACGTTAAAAAATGATATGTAAAGCTAAATAAAAGAAAAAAAACCCAGAAAGCAAAATTTTGTTAAAAAAAGAGTGAAAAAAAACGAAAAAAAACTTTTTTGGGGGGATTGATCAATTGCGATTATTAAACTCTTTGAAAACAACTCAAAAACTTTTTGTTTTCTTCATTTCTATGACAGAAGTGCTTAAAAAATACATTCAACCCGGACATATATGAAAGTGATCATAACTCTAGTAAATTAAAGAAAACTAAAGTGTTGGATGATTTGTTTTCATTATCGATGGATGAGGTAATTTAATTAATGTCTAGGATAATTAGCGAAAAGTTACATGTATGAGTCCCAGGTGCACTGGAACGTATTGCAGTGTATCTTTATCCAAATTTGCACGTCTCTACCTTTCACAGATTTTTCTAGCCATCGTCAACAGACATAAAAATAAAACATCTTTTTTTGCTCTGATGAACTCAAGTATCCAACCTACTTATTTTCTGATTCATTTTATAAGAACATATTTTTTTTCCTTTTAAAGGCATCTGATTAAAAGGATTTCTTTTTCAGAAACTATATAATGTGACGCATAGGATGAATTTTTGGTAAAGGTACAAAATGTATTTGTATATATTACATACTGTCAAAACTGGTATTTAAATGCATCAATGAATCGAATTTTCCAAAATTTCGGTGCTTGAAACAAAAAATAAAAAACAAAACAAAACCAAAAAAGGTCTTATTGAGAAAATAATTGTTTATAAATCAAGTTCTAATAAACTGCGTTAAAAATAAAAACACAGTTTTTTTTTATAAATCTCTTAAAAATATCACATCAGCAAGTTCCATGTTTTTACTTTAAAAAATGGACCTGAGATTGTGTCAAAAATTTTCAACTTGTTCAGCATTAAAAAACATTTTTTTCAATACCGCCTTAATGTAAATGATAATACATCAGTTATCATTTTACACGATTCTTTAATGCAATTAATTTTTTCTTTTAGCGAAAAAAAAAGCGATTAAAAGAAATAACGAAAAAAAATTCCACCCACTCACGAAATCCATTAATTTTATTTAATAAGAACAGGGTTATGTAAGAATACTTAGATAAATTGTTCTTTAAAGATATTCATATGTTTTTACAAGAAGTGGTATAACAATGTGGAGGGGTAAGACAGCTTAGACAACCCTAATAGGTAAATGTAATTGAAGAGAGTCTTTCCCCACTGCGAGACTTGTCATCAAAAAGCAAGCCATTATGTGCTGACAAACTGTGACTGAAACTCAATTAAGAATGACAGAGTGGGAGAAGTGTGAAATAACTTTATACAGAAAAAAGGCAATGTCTGCAAAACAGAAAAAAAATAATTACCAGCGGAATACCAATATTTGGATTGCATAGACAATGATTTTATAGCGTCTTGATTGTTTA
This sequence comes from Maratus speculifer, assembly GCA_964019185.1. Classification (NCBI taxonomy): domain Eukaryota; kingdom Metazoa; phylum Arthropoda; class Arachnida; order Araneae; family Salticidae; genus Maratus; species Maratus speculifer. Next base: position 325,962,085 of record OZ025291.1, read on the forward strand.
TTAATTAATTAATATTTATATGCATGGATGTTATATCCTTCTGAACTTTTTATGCATATTTTTATGAAATTTTGTTTTAGTTTTTTCCTTTTTATTGTCATTTTTAAATGTGTTCAAAATATGATTATAAGTTTATAAAAACAAGGCTTATATACACCCAATAAAGCAGATTGGTTAAAATTGATTATGATATAAACCTCATTAAAATTACAATATAATATAAAGACGTTTCTTAACTTATTTTCTAACCTCATGTGGCTTTTTTTTACAACATATATTTTTATACAGATCAGTTCAAAATTAGAAACGTAACATGCACTCTAAAAATGAGAAATATCAATTTAGTTTTCGAAAACACTATTTTACGTTGTAAAGATTAACAGTCATCCACGATTCCTGAAAACATTGATTTATCTTTAAAAATCATGGGAGCCAATAGATTTACACGATTTAGAAAAAAATATTTTTGAAACAAAACTTTCTTTTGCTGCCTATAATTTTAAAGAAATTTCTTAAATTTCATTGTTAAAAATGTAAAAAATGTAGTCGCTAAACTGTATAAATCAATTTTCTCAACACGGTATCAATATGATACGTTGGTATTTCGGATGGTATTAATTCTAAAATCAACATTTTCAATTGCGCAATAGAGTTGACAAATGCCAAAATACAAAATAATGTTAATTCTGCGTTATTAGCTTAATATCTTTATGCGTTGAACATAAAAAGTTTGACTTAATTGAACTTGATTGGAAACATAATGAACTTTAATTTCAAGACGATTTGGTCGGTTTTTAGGAATTTTAACGCTTTTATGATGAAGGTTGGAGATTATGATTGAAGCTTTGATTATTTAACTTTACTTTTAACTTTGTTTAATTTTTTTGACTTTGCAGCATTTTATAAACCATTTAATGACTTTTTGATTTTGATTTTCATGTTTATATTTTCATGATATGTTAAAAGGTGTTATGAAGACAAGGCAAAGCCATAAACACTCTTCAGCTAATTACACAGTGTTATTTAAGCGGTATTAAAAATTTGGAAATTGAATTTTAAATTATTTAGTACTTTATATTTTTATGTTGCAAAAATTACTTGTTGAATTGCATTTTGATAAGAAAATGAGATTATATAATATGAACGTTAAAACATTCAGTTTTGACTTAAAAGTCGATTAAACTAATCAAAAAGACATATCAATAGATAATTTTATTTAAAATATCTTAGAAATTTCAACCCCTAACCAGGTTCTTCACCAGAATTAATTTTTATAAAATATTCTCTGATGAAGAACCTGGTTAAAGCTTAAAAGTACTAAAATATTTCAAATAAAATTAACTATTAACATCTCTTTTTGATTATTTTAATCACCTTTAAAGTAAAACTGAATGTTTTAAAGTTCATATTATATATTTTGTGTTTAAAACATTTTGAAAGTTGTTTTCCGTCATATGAGTATGAGATTTTTATATGAAAATTAAAATCATATTAAAAAGATGTTTTATAGAGTTTATATGACAGGATTTCTACTTATCAAAGACTTATGAGATTTTAAGTGTTTTAGTTCCTGAAATTTTATAGATCATTGGTCGCTATACAAAAATTCTTGTAAAAGGTATTTAAAAATTCTCGACGTTTAGGAATCCTGCCTGGGATATGAGAGATTTTTGTAAATTTGAACTAAAGTAAACGAAATAGCCAAGAGAACTATTTTAATCAATATTTCGATTACCTACTGATATATTTTTTTTCTTTGAGTTGCATTTAGAATTTCATGATTCAAAAAATTTCTCTCTTATTAAGACACAATTAATTCTTTTAAAAAATCGATAGACTTGCATTAGTTTTTATAATTTAGAAACAGAAAAACGTGACAAAAGACATACTGTTTTTTAAACGAGTGATCTGGCAAAACTCCAACTCTACAATGATTCAGCGTAAAAAAATGTATACAGACATTTTTTAGTATCAAAGAAGGTGGGAGAAAAGAGAAAGAATGAGTTTCTGATGAGCTTTAAAATTACATCACCATAAAGGAATTCTTAAGAGCAAAAGAAAAAAATTATACACCTTTCATACATTTTAATATTCATTACTTTACTTTTGCTTTGTTTTCGTGTTTGAATGCAACGAAAATTATTTATTTTAAGAAGCATACATACTTATTTATAAATATTATAATAAATTCTAAATTTATTCTTGATTATTTTGAGAATATTATGAAAACTCTTATCATTTTCTTACATTTGAGTTGGAAAGATGCTTTTCGACAAATACAAGTTGCAGCTATTAAGTAACTGGACTGACGTCATAAAACTTCTTATTCGTGAAAAATTGTACTAGAAAATTAATTAACTTTATCCCTTTGTTTGCCTAAGAAGGACATGTCAGACAAGAAAACCAAGTCTGTAGAGCATACTGTCTCACCCGGTCACATTTATTAAGGTCTTTATCATTAATCACTAAATTATTAAGGTTTTAAAAAATACAGTGCAATTCCTTCGCTGTTCTATATGAATTTTTAATCGTGCAAAATATTGCAGAAAGTTCTCTGTGTCAGCTTGTCGAGAGTCGCCACAGCTTTGAAGGGCTTTATCTAGATTCTCAAATCTTGTCCCTGCAGCTCCAATTTATCTTTGAAAATAAATAGAGCTCACAGAGACTACATTGGGAAACTACAGTGGATATTCTAACATTTAGATGCTGTGTTTTGCTACGAACACTTTCAAAGACAAAGTAAAATGAACAAGCGAATTGTCCTGATGAACGACCTAAAAAAGATTCTTTTTAAAATCAGGTCTTTGTTTTCTGATACGTTCTTCAAATTCAGTTGGAACCTCATCGTAGAATTATTGATTTACAGTTGGATCAACTGCCCATTTTTTTAAATATCTGCATCTGTTATGAAAATGCAGGGTCGTCTTAGTCAAACATCGTTTTTGTCTATCTTTTCACTTTTTAAACCACTCAAAAATTTCTGAGCGCAATAAACATTCATGTCTGTACATTTCTTTCTTTCAGCTTAGCATAAGGTTCTGTGGAAGTTCAGCTTAATTAAACAAGAAGCTTGTATTTGACACTTTACTTTACCTGAACAGTTATAGTTTTTAAGGGATGTCACTGGCGCACACTTCACTCCGACTAAATCATTGACCGATTTAAGAGATGAGTAGCCTTAATAATCGCGTAGGGTGTACCAGATAACAGTGCAAAAGAAATTTAACTCAATCGCGCTTGCTGTTTACCATAAGTAGCAATAATTAGGTTGTATAACTGTCAGATCTCATATTTACTAGGACTTTTTTTGAAGTGATCCTACACAGAGTTTCATTAATTCAGTATAAAACAAATTTCTTGTTACTAGAATTGATGTATATTAAGTCATTTCATGGTATCTTACGTTACATTTCGAATTGTTTTCAGTAATTTTTGTAATATAACACAGACAAAAAATGTAGATTTGACACGGTTTGCTAATTAAACTTATTCAAAACCCAATTTAGATGAAAATTACCTAATTTTAATTTTATTTCTTAAACTTTTGGAAGTTTTTACTATGATAACTGCCATTACTGAAAAAGGGATGTAAGTTATCACATAAAGCGTAATTTTCATTATCATCCAAATTTACCCTTAGATAGGTTTCATTGACAAATCATGTCAATTTTGCATTTGAAAATTTTTTAGAGTTATGTTACAAAAAATATTGCAGTAAACTGTTCTAAATGTAACGTGAGTTACCATGGAATGACCCTATTACAGATTTCACAGCACAAAGAACAGAAATACTCTAAAGCCAGAAAAAGAAATCCACAATGATAACTGAATCTAAAACGCTACCAACAGACTAGCAGACAAACTTCTTTAACAGTCACTAAAAATGTTTCAAAAGAAAATTTTGAAAATCTCAGTCAAAGTCAAAACAGAGAGTTTATATTAAATTTAAAAGGAAATCGCAATCTTCAATGCAAATTCACCAAATATTGTACTTTTATTTGCATTCTGATTATCTGCATAATTTTTGCTTCGCAAAACATTCAGAAATTTCGTGACTCAAAAACTTTACGTTTATTAAGATGTACGTTACTCCTTTAAAAAAATCTCTCGATAGACTTTCTTTTTTATGTGAGGGTTTTATGATTTAGGAAAAGAAAAACGTGACAAAAGACATATTGTGTTTTAAACGAGTGATCTGGCAAAAATCCAAACTTTCACAATGCTTGAGAGGAGAAAATTTGTTCGTGAACGTATACAGATAATTTTTTTCAGTATCAAAGAGGGAGGGAGAAAAGAAAAAATGAGTTTGTGATGATGAGGTTTAAAATTATGTCATCGCATAGGAATTCTCAAGAGCAAAAGAAAAAATATGCATGTTCGTACATTTTAATACTTATTATTTTGCTTGGCTTTTTTCTCATTTTTAAAACTGATTTTAATGAAACTTCCTTATTTAAATATCCATACATACTTAAAGATATGTAGATTTGTAATTAGTTCTAAAATTAGCTTTTTAGACGTATTTTACCTTTGTTTCTAATGTGTGAACCAAATTGAATTTTGTAATTTCTTTATGATGTGTGTCGGATGATGTATATTTGTATTATTCCATGCGATGTACAATATATATTGCAATTTATCATCAGCACATCCCTTCAAGTGAAATAAACGTTTTTTAAAAAACCAAATTTTACATTCAGTTTATATAAAAATTCTTCTAACTTTAAAATTTCTCAAGACAATAGTTCCAATTTTTTTCCGAGATCTGAATGATTCTGTTAAATTTAATAAGATAAATTACGTTTATATTGCAATAGTCAAAAGTGTTTGTAGAAATTCTGGAGGTACGTTAGAGATTTAATATTATACTTAATATATTTTCTCAATTAAGTATAATATCTGAAGATAAATTTTGTGTACCTCACAACATTCAAAATTTCACCAAGAATTTTGAAATTATTTGAAAGGCAAATCACATCTGCAAAATGTCTTCAAAACTCTGGAATTTGTGGCATAAATGTGTCTTTTACCAAGATCTTGAAGCAGTTTTAAGCTTCTTTACGTTTCTATTGCAACCACATAGTTTCGGTAATAAAAAAGTATATATATATATATATGTATATATTTTTTTTCAGTTTAAATGAACAGTTTTGAACCGGTCTGACTTTAAAATGTAGAAAAATGTACTGTGAGTTAATTCTCTGTAAAATAACTCGCATACGAATCGTGTGTAAAATGTACAATTCTTCGAAAAAATAATGCTTTAAAAGATTTACTATTGATTAAGATCTATATGCTATTCATTTTTATACAATCTTAGATATACTTAGATTTTCACGGAAAATTTTTCTGAAGAACTATTAAAAGAAAAATAGAGAAAAAAAATTGCATTTTTTTATATATTATCTTGCAAACTTTCAGAATATCACATTGCTTCGAAGGAGAAAATTTGCCAATGGAAAATACACATACATCATATTGGTTTTAATATCATATAGATGAAAAAAAGGGTAAATGAGTTTCTGATAAAGAAATTTTAAAATAACTTCATACAAAACAAATTACAACAAAAATTAAAATAATTATTTTATTGCTGTTTATTGCTGTAATTATTTTATTGCTAAATTTCATTGCTGTTATTTTTTTTCCTTATTAATTATTAAATTCGGAAAAACTTATGATGTAATTTTAATGTTGTTGTAATGTTAGGTTAAGAATAGTAATAAATGAGTATAAAATAGAATTAAAGCATATCAAATATTTAGAAAAAAATTGCGTACAACCTATAATGTAAAATAATTTTTAAAAGTGCTTTATAACAGTAAACAGACAGCAATAAGTAGCCAAAAAATAGAAAGTTGATTTTAAAACGTTTGCAACTGTATTTGTTCATTAGACCTGAAATTATTGAAACATTTATAAAAAAAAAATAGTTCATGCAGACATAGGAAAAACTTGATATATTTGACGAAACACGTGATTAATGTTTCTTTTTAGGTGCTTTAGTAATTACATAAATTTAAAGCACCTATATAGACGTCATTCAGACCTTCCGTCCATCTGGCCGTTTCTAACAGATCAAAAACTAACCAATCGAGTCGTTTGAAACTTAAAATAAGGTGCTGTGGGGTAATAACGCCAAGTGCTAATATTTTGCATAATTATGAAATAATCTGGTAAATGACACCCATGTGCTCTGCGCAGAAGGGTTTTGAGTCATATAAATTGCAAAAAACTGTTTCAAGTTAATTTGTTTCATTTTTAGGTCTTATTGTTTTTACAAGCAACTAAAATTAACGCTTGATCTAAAATTTGCGAGATACGTTTTGTGATGTGAAGACTATTTTTTTTTCCCGGAAATACTTTGTTAATTACATAAATTTGTAGTAAATTTCATGGAATTTCAAAATATTTTTGAAGATTTGGGATATCTTCTCGAGATAATTTGTAATTTAAAATGTACAGTGCAATAACTATAACGGGGTAATAACGCCAATCCTTGGCATTAATATCCCGGATGATTCCCTACAGTGGCCGAGTTACATTCTAAATACTAATTCAAATATACACAGTTAAAACTGTGCAATGTTTCTAATAATTCTATTTAAGCGGTCCTTTTTAGGCAAAAAGAAACTCACAGTCTGATATTCTTTTGCTCATCCTCCCCCCCACACCACACCTTTATTTTTCTTACACTTAAAAAAAAATGAACATTTTCAATAGCTTAGAATGCAATTTGTCAATCTCTAAGTTTGTAGAGTTTGTATTTTTAGAATTGGGCAATCTACATGCAATTATTGCATCTTATTTCATAGTTTTGTTTGCCTGGCGTTATTACCCATATAGGTGGGTAATAACGCCAAATAGCATTGGTCAAGAAATCACGCCATTACGTTTTATGAATACATATCTGTTAAATTGTTTTTTTTTATATAGATAGTCAATGAGTTACTGTATCGAATCATATATTTGTTTGAAAAATACAAACTAAAACTGAGCCGTGAAAATTGGTTGAACCTGAACGTGGCGTTATTACCCCAGGGTACCTTACATAATTTTTGCATAAATTTGTCTAGTCATTTCAAATTTTACAAAAATCGAATGTATAGTTTAATTACATAGACAATAAATAACAACAAGTTAATTTCTGTATAATAGAAAACATTTAGTATTTACAGGGGCATACAAAAGACTTCGTATACTGGATTATATAAAAACCTATTTTTTTCCCTTATTTATTAAATAAAATTCAGCAAAACTTATGATGTAATTTTAATGTTGTTGTAATGTTATGTTAAGAATAATAAATAAATAAATAAATAAAAGAATTAAAGCATGTCAGATTATTTTAAAAAAATTGCGTACAATCTATAATGTAAAATAATTTTTAAGTGCTTTATAACAATAAACAGACTGCAATAACTAGCCAAAAAATATATATACACTGTTAAACTAATGGTAACATATTGCACCTTTTAGGGGTGAAAGGCTTGTCTCACTGGTGACACCCCTAAAGGAGCCAGAATGACACCTTAAATTAGGGTGAAAAGATGGCACCCTTAATCCAGAGTGTCCAATAATAAAAAATTAAAAAATATACAAACCGACTTTTGGCCGTCGAAGGATTCGAACTCACAACGTCTGATTACAAGCTCAGCGTTCTATCCGCTCGGCCATCGAGCTCACCTTCATTCACTCATAGCCATAGATTTTACTTGCCGTCATAGAAAACAGAAAGGCACACGTCACAGCGTATGCGCATGGTTCCGGTCACCCGATGAGGTGCCACATTGCTGCCAATACGAAGTGTATGGCACCTTATTTATCTCCAATCACCTAGTAAGAGACCTGTCGGCACTGCTACCACATATTCAAGCTCCTATGGCACCCTAGGGTTCCAAATGCCCCGGGTTCCAATGGACCCTAGGGCCTTTTCACCTCCGGGTCCCAAATGGCACCGGTTTGTCCCCTTCACTCTTAACAGTGTATAAAGCTGATTTTAAAACTGCAACTGTATTTGTTAATTAGATCTGAAATTATTCAGAAAAATAGTTTATGCAGACATACGAAAATCTTGAAAGATTTGACGAAACACGTGATTAATCTGTCTTTTTAAGTGCTTTCGTAATTATCTAAATAGGAAGCACCTAAATAGTCGTCATTCAGTCCGTCTGTCCTTCTGGCCGTTTGTAAGAAACTAAAATTTGCCAAACCGAGTTTATTTGAAATTTAAAATACATAATTATTGCATAATTTTGTCTAGTCTTTTCAAATTTTATGAAAATCGTATGTATAATTAATTACAGAGACAATAAAAAAACAACAAGTTAATTTCTGTATAATATAAAACATTTAGTATTTATAGGGTCATACAAAAGATTTCGTATACTGTATTATATCCAAACTACTGTATATTTTAATTTTGCACATCATTTGATACGTCTGACGTGCAATTTCCTCCTTCGTTATTTTTTTAAAGATGCACTTCAATTAACAAAAAATAAATTTAAAGATGCGCATAAGTTTTAACGGGTTTTTTGGGATTTAAAACAATAATATTAATAATAATATAATAAAACGGGAAGAATGGGATTGAACAGCTAAAGGAAAACGAACAGGAAAGAAAAAAATTATAAAAAGAAGAAGCAAGAGGCACGTGACAAAAGACATATTGTGTTTTAAACGTGTGATCTGGCAAAATTCCAAAACTTTACAATGCTTGAGGGGAGAAAATTTTTTGATGACAGTATATACTTTATTTATCAGTATATATTTAAAAAAAAAAGATAAGATAAGTTTGGAATGATGAGGTTTAAAAATATTTTATCGTAAGTGACTTCCTTGGAATAAAAATAAAACAAAAAATATTTAAATTCTATTTTTAATACTTATTATCTATATATAGTGTTATTATTTTTATTTTTTTACTCTTTTGGTGTTATTTAACGTATTTTTTTAATTTTTAATAACAGTGTAAGTTTTATTTAATTCTTCATTTGAAATACTACACATATTTTATAATAAAAAAAGATATCAATTAAAGATATCAATAACGTATAACTTTTAATGGATTCTTTCTTTCCAAAGAAAATTATTTCATACTATGAGGAAAAATAAAACAAAATTTACGGTTTTACTAATATTTTTTTTTTTATTGTGTTGTATCCTAATAAATAACAAATAAGCTTTCTCTGATGTAACAGGTTCATTGAAAATCCTGAATTCATCCATGAAAATTATTGAGAAATTGGGAAAATCATGAATGCATACAGCATGTAATTAGCAAATATATCAATACATATAATTAGCAAATGTTTATGAATTTGTGTATTTAATGGAAATGAGCGTATCTAAATATAATATCAAAATATCTTTCTACGTCAGGTCTACTTTATTAATTTTGTTTAAAACAGTAAATGTGATACATTTTCATAAATTCATTATTTTCAAAGTATTTAGAATAATAAACGACTTAGAGTTGCAAAGTTTCATTTTATCTAGCGTTACACTAATATGTTGATAAAACACTAAATAGACTAGTGTACAAACAGTAAATGAAAAACGGAATTATTGAAGCTAAAAAATGCAAAACAGATTTTTAAACATACCGGCTATTTTTATTTATTTAAACGCATATTTGTGTCTTCTCAAGTTTAGGTTTATTTTTATTATTAGAGAAGTATTAACATTAAAACGAAATATATAAAAAAATTCTAAGTAAATAAACCATTTATTTTTATTTATTTATTTGAATCGTGTCTTTTCAAACAATATTTCCATTTAGACATTTAATTTTACTCTTTAAAAAAAATCTTGATATTCCACTGTTAGTATTCATTAGAAAATTTATAAAATAAATCATGGCATTACAATTATGAAAATGAAATTCTCTAAACTGTTAATATGAAGAAGCATACAAAATATAGAATTAAAAGTAGCATTTATGAAGTAAATAAACATTTTACTTATGATGGGTAAGAGAGAATGCAGTATCAATGGATATAGTATAATCATTAGATAAACATATAAATGCCATAAAATTCTATTAGTGCTACATGCAGGGGATCCCATAAAACAAGTGGATAAATGTGATCGCAGATCACACACATGGTTTTGGTTTAAAAATAATAATAAAAAAACACTTTAACCAACTTTTATTTAATTAAATCAAATCGGTAATTTATAATTATTAACACCTTACTTAAATGACGACACCAATAAATATAATTTTAAAATGGTTGTAAAATAAATACGCAAAGTGGCTAAAAAAACGACAATTATTTTAATTAAATTCTTCCGTTGTTTAAATGCAAAAAAACTGAAAATTTCGACTACTGCCGATATGCTTCGAACCCAGGACTTTTTGATAAAATCATCTATCACATGACTAACGAGTTCACGAAAATGATGTAGAAATTAAGATTATTTTTTTAAAACCGCAAAAGTTGTGGGATGTTATAATTTTATTTTCTTAAAAAATTAAAATAACACTAATTTTCCAAAATCTTATGCATTTGGGTATGACAGAAAAGATTTAGTTAAAAAAAATAAATAAATAAATAAAAATAAAAATAAAATAAAATAAATAAAATAAAATAAAAAATAAATAAAAGATAAATAAATAAAATAATAATAATAATAATAATAATAATAATAATGATAATAATAATAATAATAATAATAATAATAATAATAATAATAATAATAATAATAATGATTAAAATAAACTTGTAACTTAAATAGTTTCCGAGTACTAGCGCTGTGACGGACAGACAAAAAAGTGAGATGATAAGGTTTTGTGATACGAACAAATCCTCCTCCACCTCTCCCCCAAAAATAGACACAGAGTTTACACTGTTGACGAATTCATATATGACTGATAAATTACCCTAATCTCAGACAGAACTGTTTAAACAGCTAGCAATACACTAGAGTTTTGACTTTTATTTCTTGATAAGTTCTCGACACGTTTTAGTTGCAGACAAAATAATGATAAATAATTTTCGAACTGCAATTTAAAAATATATGTATGTAACCTTTTAAATTTCAGAAAAATATAAATGCAATCACCATTCAAATATATATATGTTTATATATATATATATATATACATATATATATATTGTAATTTATCATGTAAAAGAACTCAACTTTAATTACAAGATGTTAAAAACAGTGAAAATATATGTGATAAATTTCCTTATGTGTCATTGTTTCCTCGACATACGATCATTTTTAAGAACCTCGACAAAATTACCATAAAGTCACAAACAGAAAATTGCATAAATATTCACTGGCTGTAAAGTAGCATGAAGATTTAGATTTAAAAAAATATTGATTAAGAACGAAAAAAACAGAAAAAAACTGCGGAATAAAAAAGTCACATAACTGTATCAAGATAGTAAGGCCATCAAAGATAGTTAAAAGATATTATATTAAAAAATGAATACAAATCATGCAAAATCTTTCAACAAAAACGCGTAATTCATTGATAACTATATATTAAAAGGCAGTTTTAACAAATACAATTCAAGAAAGATAAAGAATAACTACAAAAGTATCCCAATAAAAGTGTATTATCTTTTTAAATAGTAATAAAATATGAGGCTTATTTGGAAATTCCTATTTCGCGTATTTTAGTTTCAAATCCCATTACAGTTATAAAGTATCATTTTAGCTTCATGTCATTCTAAAATACTACTGAAAACAACTATATAAAGAAACGCAGAAATGGTATGCTAAAAATAGCTTTTATGAAGCAAAATCTACTCAGGACGCATTTTGTTAAGTATTGCACATCGGAGTTTTGAGGCAAAACCCTAGCCAAAATTATTTTTAATGCATTTTAAAGTAAAAACCCGTGTTATTGACTTACTGTTAGCAAATAAACTTTACAATAAAATTTCATTTTACCTGTTTTGCGTTGAGTAATATTTGAACAGAAAATTATTTAAAATATAGTAGAAAGCGGGGTTTTTTTAATGATATGAAATATATCTCTTAGGGTAACAGTTGCTTATTTTGCTTATTAAAGTGCAAACTTCTGTTTTTTTAACCCTTTATCTACTGACGGTACTTATAAGTACCATTAAAAAATTTATTATAAAATTATTTTAATACGTCAGTTAGTTGTAATATTGTTTAGAATGAGTTACAGATACATCACTTTATCTTGTTCCAAAAGCGTAATTGGTTACACAAAACGAAAATATTTTTAAAAGGATGATTTCTTATCCTTTGCATATTTTCAGCTTTCTTGGAGCTGAGGGAGGGGGATGGCGATTTTTCAATGCGGAAATATTTCTATATTTATACTGTAATAGCATCATATTTGTACATTTTATAACTCTACAAAATACTAAGAAAATAATTTAAAATAAAAGATTTGAGTGTGGTTATAAAAATTGCACAAAATCCCTGTAAATTCAAATTTAATTAATCCTTCTAAATCCTTCAATCCTTCTAAAATCCTTCAAATATTTATTATATGATTATGTAAATCTTTTAATTTGGTTTAAATAATTTGCGTAAAATGGTTTAGAATATAAAATTTTCATGAATTCATAATGCAAAAGATAAAGGTTTAACCCTTTTTTCATGATTTTTTATTAAAAGTGACCAGTTGAAATTTCCATGATGCATCTTATGACAATTGTTTTTAAGTAAATAAAGACAGTTAACCCTTTAAGCGTCCTGGAAAATTTTGCATGCAAGTTTAACGATTCATAAAGTAAAAGCTATGGAATATATTGATATGGGTATTTGTATTTTATAACCTTACATACTTATTTATCTTATGCAATTCAAAAAATTAACATTAATATAAATTTTGAGTTAATTAAGCCTTTGAATCCAAACACCATGCGACGGAAAAACCCGATTAAGCCGCTTAAAGGGTTTTAAGCCATAGAGATGAAAATTTTGTCAGAAATGTTTGCCTGTTATTAACAAATGACATTAAATGCAAGTGCGTAAAAGGCATGTTGTCAGGTTAAAACGCTTAACAGACAGTTGCAGTTAATTTTTCTGAAAGAAAATTAACAAAAGATTCCTTTTAACGCTAGAACCGCCATTAGGGGGTCAAAATGACCCCTTTCAGAATCATAATAGTCAATTCGAACCAGAATTTACTTTATAAGATATGTTAAACATATTCAGCACAAAAACACACTAATTAAATAAGTTAAATAGTTTACAATTACAATTCTGGTGCGAAACACTTTTCGCAAAACTTTAGTAAAATACCCGGCTGTTTTAGTGTTAAAATGTTTGTTATGTTTTTAAAACAGTATAATATGCGACCTTTTCACAAATTCATATTTCTGTGATTTCAGTAAAAAATCGCAGTTGTAAGGTTTCATTTTACCTGGATTTTTTTGGTGTATTTTTAAAGAATACTATTTAAAATATGGTAGAAACGTGAAACTAACAATAGCAGTTTCTGTAGCAAATAATACAAAAGCAACTCCTTTAACGTATCGGATTTCTTTCAAATATAAATTGACTTTAGCACAACGGTTTATTTATGTTTATGCATAGTAATAAATGTAATGCCTATAAAGAAATACCTGACTTTAAAATCTAAGGTTATAAAAGGAGAAATTTTAGTACACTATGAAAGGGGATTTGATCGAAAAATGGCAAAGATTGTGTAAAGTCTGAATAATAAACAGAACCTCATAAAAATACTTTTATATATAAAATGTTACTTTTTCTCTGTTTAATGGGTAAATTCATTGCAATGAAATTTTAAACATAATAAGGAAGTTTTATGATATTCTAGATTTTGGAGTGTGTGCATTTTCTCATGTATTAATGTAAACGCTTTAATATGAAAGTGGAAAACTTATTTTAAACAAATTTTTCAAAGGTTTGTTTAAAGAAAAAAGAATATATTATTGAAACGAAAAAAAAATGATTTTTTTTTTTTAAATTATTTGATTCGAACTAGCTGGGTGGATACGCTCTGTGTTGCATTTACTTTGCAGGAAATCATATGTGAAAAAAATATATATAATTCAACATTTAAAAATCATTTATAGTTTTAATTTTATTAAACTTCTTATAATAAAGGAGAAGTCATATGCTCAGATGTTGATTAGAAGAAATTTACAAGCGAAGCATTTCAAATTTATGAGATTCTGATGTATTGATATAATTTTGATATTGTTATATTTTTTTCTATTAAAATGTACACTGTAAGAGGAAAATGTAAATATATAAAACTAGTTTTGGCAGAAATCTGTATGTCTACAAAAAATTTATCTGTTCATCATATCTGCGCACTGCATATTCTGTGCAGAAAAATATTTCAGTCTAAAAATATGGTTTGTAAAGCTACAGGAATTCGCATGCTTACTGAAATGTTACCAGTAACCCGGGATGAAAACCTGCTTTTTTTCAGCAGCAATTTTTTCTAGGCATCCCAGTTTTCTATTTTCTTTACCATTCATAAGAGAAGAATATTCTATGCAAGAAACAATCAAAAACATTCCTAATGGCTTCCTTGTGTGGCAATGCACGGGTCTAGGGAACTTCTGGAAATACTTCAAGATAGCCGTGACAGAATTTTTCCGACGTTTTTTTGTTTCAAACCTTTTCATAGATCATTTCGGGAAATAGATTGATTTATGCTTATTTATACAGGTTTTCTGCTCCGGGATCCAGCAAACAGGAAAGCATGTTAGAGGGGAGATGATTGTTGGAAGAACGCATGATTAACCTTTGCATACCATGTTTTCATGCAAAACCATGAACGTGTATCTCTTACATTAATTCCTATTGTTGCAGTTAAATAAAATTTCTAAGCATGCCAGCATCCTAGAAAATTCTTAGTTATCTTACAGATCATTTACTACTTATTTATATGTATATTTTTTCACAGCATGCGATTTTAAAGGCATTATTTCAAATAATCATACTTATCAATATGCTTATTGTCAGTGTTTCAAATGAGGACAATTTATTGCTATGAAACAAAGCTATTAACTATCAGCAATTGATAATCTATTCACTGTTAAATCTTTTAACATTCAGAGAAGTAGTTTAAACTAAAACATTAACATGTATTTAACAAAAAACTCTATGTTCCCGTACCAGGCATGCATAGTGATCTCAGTCTCGCATTAAATATGCAAAATAAAATAAAATTTTTTATTTTAAAATTTAAATATATGTAAATAACGAAAAATGGCGTGGTTAAAATCTACTCGATTAACACTGAAAACCACTTTTTAAATTGCTGCAAAAGAAGTGCTTTACAAGGACGTTTGCGTATTATCCTTTACTTCCGTATATTGGAATATTCTTTTTTTCTCTTCACAACATTTGTTTCATTTGTTTGTTTTATTATAAAATTTGTTTTTATTATATATTCATTACGTTTCACTTTATTCGTTTTATTTATTTAACTACTTGTTCTTTTATTTGTTTTATTTGTTTGTTTTTTTATTTATTTTGTTTTTTAAGCATTTTGTTTAATGTACAAAATTTAGTAGCTGACTTTATTAACATGTACATTATTGCGATAATATTCAGTTGACTTGTAACTGAATTAAGCCGCAGCTGAGATAAATCCATTTCTCACCAGAATTTTTCTTAAATACAATGCGACTTACATCTACTTCGCATTTATTTGACTTAATTTTTTTTAAAAAAATTCTGATTTGAAAAAGACTTAGCTAAGCCGGCGCTTATATGCCGCAGATTACGGTATATATATATATATATATATATAGTCTAAATGAAACAACTAGAAATTTTCAGATAAGAATTAATGAACATATACAGTAAAAATATACATGGCTAATGCCTTCTCCAGACTGTTCCAAATTTGACTTATTTTTAATAAAGCAAACATCATAATGCGTTCCTCTTATTTTATTAGTTGAAAGTTTTAGAAATTTAATGAAAAAAAAAAAACTTTTACTAAATACATACCAAATACCGCGTATATAGTTCGAATATTTCAAGTTATAGGAGAGTTTGGTGTACCGAGTGAACCGTCGGGTTAAGTTTTTTACGTCTGTTCTCCTCATTATTAATTGCTCTGACAGCCTTTTTTTTTTTTTTTTTTTTTTTTTTTTTTTGGAGTTTATTGTCGCCTGATGTCTGTGAGTATTTAATTTTTCTCAACTGGTTTCATCCTTGATAATGACTTAGGTTTAGCCGAAAGCACTCTTGAAGTTTTATATACTTTTGAAATCAGGGAGTTTTAATTTTTTAAAACCTGTTGATAAGTATTGCATTAACGCACATTTTAGTAATACGAATAAATTTAAATTATTAATTTTTATGAATGTTTTGATATTTCATATTGTATAAAGTTTACTGTTAAAATAAAACGAAAATCCATTACAGATACGACATTATCTTTTCTTTATTCACATCGTATTTGTAAATATGCTTTCAAATTAGTTTTAAAACATCCTAACAGTTCTTAAGTTTTAATTTCTTTTAATCAAAATTCGTCATTCACTAAAAAGGCGAAGTTTACGAAACTTTTCGTGCACTTGCATTATATTAACAAAAACAACAATGCATTTAAAAGAATATTTGGAGAAACTGAAATAATTATCAAATGAGAGTTAATGTGTATTTGATTTTTTTATAGAGTTTTTAAATTAAATTCTCTCTCTTTACAATAGAAAATAAATTATCGTAACATAACATTTCATAGATTTTTTAAAAGTTTAAATTATATTGCCATACATTAAATGCGTATCTTGTTTTCCTAATAGAGTTATGATTTTTAATAAAATTTAATTATGATGATGCATTTTGAGAGATATTTTAAAGAACAATAAAATATTCATTTCTTAAAAAAAAAATGTTACAGCATAAAAATTTACAAAACAAAATTTTAAATTAAAATGAAGAAATAAAAACTGTTATTTTAAATTGCAGTGAAAACTTTTATTAATTACTTATTCATAATACAAATGACCCTTGATTTAGTAAAAGTAAAATTTTTATAAATTCCTTTCTCAATTAAGATGAACATTTTATCTATTAAATATGCCTCTTTTTGTATTTAAAAATAGTTCTTAAGTTAATAAAATTTAATTGCCTCCGTTGTGTACAATAATATAAAAAATACACTTTCTTTAATTCATTTAGGAATGTTTTACTTTATAAAGTAATTGTTTTTAACACAAAACGAATTTAGCCGAAATTAAATATGTAGTACTTGAAAGTTTTAATATCTTCAATAGAGAAAATGTTAAAACTTATTAAAAAGGGAACTGTTTATTATTGAATTGAAATCAAATAATGAATAGGTATAAAATTAAAACATTAATTAATTTTTGAATTTTTCTTTTCATTGCCACTCCTTCTTTTAAGTGCAGAATTTAATCATGTTTAAAATTTAGTTTGTACTTCGTGCTAAATTTTAACAAACAGACATAATAAGAATCAATATTAATTTTTAATCAGCGGGGTTTTTATTAGAAGTAAATAATATTAAAAGGGAAAGAAAACAAAAATTTGTTCGCATGGTTTTTAAATTTCATTACAATATAACAGTATTTTTTATATGTATATTTAGAGGATTTTTAAAAATAAGAATTAACAAAATATCGATTTTTTGTATTGAAATTTTTATGAGTGGTATTTCCTACAAGTTTTACCGATATGATTCAATTTCAAGCCCACACGTTTGAAGTTTTGAATTTAAAATCTTCTTCTCAATTTCGACACATACCATTTGAAGTGTTGAGTGTAAGCCATTTTAGCTGGGAGCAGCGCCCGGTGACCTTTTTTTTTTTTTTTTTTTTTTTTTTTTTTTTTTTTTTTTGCGCCCGGAGGCTTTTTTATACACTTCTGATGCTCCTAGTGCTTCTTTTTAACAATTACTAAGCATCCCGTGGCAATTCAGTTGATCCTGAAAAAATATCGGAAATTCCAGAGGACACTAATCAAACCATTTAAAATTATTTTTTGCGAACAAGGTACAAATGTGTCCATTCTTTAAAACACATTTCCGTTTTTTTTTTTTTTTTTTTTTTTTACATTGTAAGAAAAATTTGTTAAATTTACGGCAAAAACCGCTGGCAGCAATGTTGTCAGCATTTTATTTATTTATTTATTTATTTATTTATTTTATTTTAAGAAAAGGGTTCACTTTTTGAAAAAAATTCCCTCCGGCGGCCCTTTTTTTTGAGTCAACACTACTTAGAAAACATAGAGTATTTATACAATATTTAAACGATAAAAGCGTACAAAAATTAAAAAATATATTATATTTGAGGTTTCGATAAGCCTTTTCCACAATTCAAAAGATTTTTGGAATTCATTATTTTATTGACTTTGTTGAAACTGTAATATTAAAATCTAAAAGTTTATAACACTATTTTAAAACGTCATTTAGCCAAATTAATAGCGTACATAATATACCTAAACTTAATGGATCATGTCTAATCCGAAACCTTACAAAAATACATACATATCAATTATATTCAAATAGATAAAAGTTAGAAATTAAAACATTAAAACATTAATGTTTTTATCAAATTATCATCTAGGGTGTTAACTAAATATCTAAAATGTGAGAATTAATATATAAAATGATAATTTTATTAATTTTTAAGCTATAAATAAAATTAAAAAAAACACAATTAAATAAAAATTAAATGGTTAAATGAAACTAAAGATGCGTAAAATTGTAATTAATTTACATATATGTGTACACACACACACAATCATTATACTCAAATGTATTAAACCCCTAAAACCCCTTAAAAATATGAAACCAAAAATTATCTCGTTTGACATATTTTAACCTTAAAACTTTCATGAAAAGGAAAGAAAAAATACTGAAAAAGCGAGAATTTCAAAACAGTACTTTTACGGCCTAAAAATAAATCAAATTAATTTTAAGATGAAATTTATGATGCATAAGATTCAACTTATGAAAAACATAAATATATATAGTTATTATTTTAAAATATGTAAAATCTAAGTGTACCCCGAAGCATAAATTAAAAAAAATGTTTATTTCTTATTTTTCTTTTAATTTTACAAAAAATATATAAAATACTAAACACTTTAACAATTCGAAAGATTACTTCTACGGTCTAAAAATTAATAAATCAAATTATACATTTATTAATTTAAAAGCTGGAATTAAAAAAAACTAAAAAAAAAAAAAAAAATCCGAGACATTTCTCTAAAATAACAATATGAAAAATGATGTAAGTTGTACTCAAGTAATTCAATTTGTTTTCTCATCAGTTCACATAATCACCGAACTTAACACCTGCACCCTCCGACAGCTAAGGAAAAAAGATGGGGTGGGGGGAGGGGAGAGAAAGGTCATTTAAGTATGATGGATTATTAAAATGAAATGCAAAGAATTTTTCCTTCCACATTCCTACTTTTAATTTCAAGTTATGCATTAAATGTCTTCTATTTTTTTCCTTTTAAAAAATATATCTTCAACCAAAAATGTGATTTTTTTCCCCTTGAAAATGTTACTAACATATAAGTTTTTTTTTTACACAGACAGAAGGTTTTAAATGACAACTTACAGGGCCTTTTAAAATGGACAGGATCTATTATACTGAAAACTGACTGATTGTTTATATTTTACAACAATTTCTCTTGCAATACTCCTAATTTAGCAAAGTAAATTTAAGTAAAAATACAATTTTTCCAATTAAAATATTAATAAAATATATTCTTAAAAGTATTTTTTTTTTTAATTTTACATAGGGAGAAGGTTTATGATAACCTAGAGAATAGTCTAAAATGAACGTGATCTATTTTATTAAAATCTGACTATGTGTTTATATTTCACAGCAACTTCTACCATATTGTTAATTTAGCGATATAACTAACGCCTGTTATTGATGTGTATTTCAAGCAAAAATTTCACTCTCTCACCCCCAATAAATCAGATTATACATATATTAATTTAAAAGATGGAATTAAATAAAACTGAAGACAAAAAATTACGAGTTTTTGCTCTAAAGTAACAACATGAAAAATGATGTGAGTTGTACTCAAGTAATTCAATTTGTTTTAACATTAGTTCACATAATCGACAAACTCAACACCTGCACCCTCTGACAATTAAGTAACAAAGATGGGGTGGGGAGAAAAGGGTAATTTAAGTATGATGGATTATTAAAATGAAATGCAGAAACAAAGAATTTTTCCTCCCACATTCCTTCTTTTAATTTCAAGTTATGCATTAAACGTCTTCTATGTTTTTCCTTTAAACAAATGTATCTTCAATTGGAAATGTGATTTTTTTTTTACTCTTGAAGATCTTCTTAAAATATATTTTTAATAGAATTTTTTTTCTTTTTTTTTCTCACGCAGAAAGAAAATTTAGAATGACAACCTACTGGGCATTCTAAAACGGACTAGATCTATTATATTGAAATATGACTGTTTGTTTACATTTCACAACAATTTCTCCTACAATACTGCTAATTTAGCAATGTAATTTTAAGTACAAATATAGTTTTTACTTCTTTTAAAATGTTCATGAAATATGCTTTTAATATATATATATATATATATATGTATATATATATATTTTAACATAGGAAAAAGGCTTATGTTAATCACCTACAGAAAATTCTAAAATGGAACTCGATCTATTATATTAAAATCTGACTGTCTGTTTATATTTAACAGGGACTTTTTTTAATACTGCTAATTTAGCGACGCAATTAATGTCAGTTATTGATGTGCATTTCAAGGGAAAATGTCACTTTTTCTCCTTTGAGATGCTGCTAAAATATGCATTTAACAGGTTTTTCATCTAGGAAGAAGGTTTATGTTGATAAACATGAGTAGATTCTAAAATAAACTGGGTCTATAATATTAAAATCGAACTTTCACTTACTATTTAACAGGTCTTCTCTTACAATAGTGTTAATTTAAAAATGTAATTAACTTCAAATATTGATGTGGATTTCAATAGAAAATGTGATTTTCCACTCTTTGAAGTGTTCGTAAAATATACTTTTAAAAGTTTTTTACAAAAGAAAATAGTCCAATAGCCGACCGCAAAAATCCCTAAATCATCAAACGCAAGAAAAAATCCTTCAGTTTATGGAAGAGTAACCATAGAGGAATTTAATGATCTATGTCTGCCGGAAGTGAAGTGATGTAAAGCCAAAAATCGATACCACTTGCGGTTGACTCGCAGGATTAGCAATGTGTTTTCTTGCACCCAGTTTTCCATATTTTCCTACTTTTGATTGTACAGCAAACACAATGCTAAACCTACGAGAGTACCACTAGTGGTATCAATTTTCGGCTTAAGCGCCACTTCGCTTCCTGCAGACATGGATCATTCAATTCCTCTATTACTACTCTTCCATAAAATAAAGGAGTTTTTCTTGTGCTCGATGACTTAGGGTTTTGCGCGGTCGGCTGTTGGACTAAAATGTTTATGATGATAATCTTCTGGGCATTCTGAAATAGACGGAATCTATTATATTAAAATCAGACTGTGTGTTTATATTTTTCAGAAACTTCTCCGACAATGCAGCTAATTTGCGATATAGCTAACGTCTGTTATTCTTATGGATCCAAGGATATATAAATTCTTATAAGTTTAAAATTTAAACTAGTTTCTGATGTATGAATTTTCTGTAATTTTAAATGACATTTCTACAATGGTCATAATTCTATTATTCCTTTCTCTGAGAATATGGAGAATGTGGGAAATAATTTGAATTTCTAGATTATTGTTGATATCGTTTTTTCATTAGAAGTAATAAAATAGTTTTTGTTAAATTTAGTAGAAGAGGTTAAATGAGGTTAAATGAGGTTAAATGAGTAGAAAAGAGGCTAAAAGGTACTATGGTTAAATTACATGTTTAAAAAAAATTCCAGAATTATAAATATAACTTTCCATATTCAATCTGCTTGAAAATCAGTTTATACTTGAGTTTCAGAATCGTAATCAGAATTTTAATTTTACCAAGGATATTAATGAAAAACACGTTTATGCTCTATGCATTTAATAGGAAAATATGTACCTTATCTTAAAAAAAAGCTTAAATATGAAGAACGACATTGAACTAATTATTTGTATAAGATAGCTATCAAAAACTATCACTGGGCCATTAAAAGCTTGATAGTTAAATAATATAAAATAAATTTTTTTAAACAATTAATTTACATAAATCTGAAATTTGTTTTGTATAACTTCTTCCAAATTGAATCATTTGTAATGCTTATGACAAGGTTATACCATTCTATTTCACCAGTTGCAAGTACTAATTAAATACTTAATGAATGAAATGCATAAAGTATTGGAAATGTGTATATTTAGTAAATATTTTTTTTATTTACAGTCTAAATGCATTTACTACTTTAAATTCAACATTTATTAAAAATAGTATAATATATTTTTAATTGCACATTACAATTAGATTTAAGTTGCTTCATAAGAAAGATGATACCAATATCTATTTTTTTTTTTTTTTTTTAAGTCACTGCAAGCAAAAACAAAAAGCGCATTAGAAAACGGATAAGAAAAATTTACCAGGTTTAATTATATTATTTGAGATACATAATAATTTTACTGAATTCAATCTTATAGAAAATTTTTCACATTCTGTTACGTAATTTCATACTCGTTTCATAGTCGTAAAGGTAAAATTTTATAATGGAGTTTTCTTAATTACTGGATATTTTAGAATAATAAAAAATATATTGTTTTTCTGTGAGATCAAAACTTTTAACGTTTTTCAGAGCTTAGTAAACTACTTTTAAGACATTTTTCCGCTAGGTGTGCGCAAGTGATAAGTCACGCCAACACTTGTCATGATTATAACTGTTTATAAGTTGGAATAAAAATGGAATTAATTATAGGCAAAATCAGATTTACTATGGTATACAAGTTGGTAATTTAATTTTAAATATTTTTATTTTGGGGTATCATTGTTTGAGCTAATTTCAAATAATTGCTTTATTTATTCTGAATTGTTCTTCATCTTATCTCTTAATGCTTTGTTATTTAAAAAATTGCTATGAATAGGAAATTTTCAGTGCAATCATATTAGCGTGTAACTGTCACAGTATTGGTGACACTGCTTTTTCGGTTTCATACCTGCCTTTTCGGTCTGCACACACTTGTGCTATAACTTATTTATCCTTTATCCACCAAATTATGAATTCATGAAAATTTTACATTCTAAAATTGTAATTTCGTAAATTGTTTAATTTAAATTAAAATATTTACATAATCGTTCAATAAATGTTGAAGGATTTTAGAAGGATTGAAGAAATTAGAAGCATTATTTAAAATTGAATTTACAGGGATTTAGTTGAATATTTATAACCCCACTCAAATCTTTTATTTTAAGTTGTTTTTTAGTATTTTGTAGAATCATAAAATGCACAAATATAATGTTCTTACATTACAAATATAGAAATATTTCTGAATTGCAAAATCCCCATCCCCGTCCCTCAGAGCCAAGAATGATGAAAAGATACAAATGCAAAAGAAATTATCCTTTTAAAAATATTTTTGTTTTGTGTAACCAATAATGCTTTTAGAACAAAATAAAGTAATGTATCTGTGACTCAAACAGTATTACAACTAATTGACGTATTAAAATAATTTTATAACAAGTAATTTTAATAGTACTTATAAGTACCGTCGGTACATAAATGGTTAAAGATATTTTTACCCTGACTGTGGGCGGTATTCAAATAACCAAATTTAAATGTTTAATAATGAAAAGTTTTTAGATGCATGATATTTTACTCTCTGAATTTCTCTCATAATCCTCTTGCGAAAATTATGGAAATCTTGCTTTTTTTACACAAACTGTCATAAGTAAGGAGTGCATAAAATACTGCAAAAGCGCAAATTACGCTAATAAAAACGACAGATCATCATCGGATAAATATTCAAAATTTATCTTCTAAGTTATTATTATTTTGTTGTTTTGCTTGTTTAAGAAAAAAAAAAATAAATAACTTGTTTATCATAATAGTTAGTTATCATTCTGTAAACTGTATTTTAGGCATAAAATAAATTATTAACTTTTGTAAATATCACCAAACTTTTTTTTTAAATAAATTAAAAGAAAATCAAAATATGAGAAATTTTGTACAGAAATGAAAAAGTCAACATTTTAAGTAATGGCTTTAAAAACACAATTTTACTTAAATATATGAATAGATAATTTTTTCTTGTAAAATCTTAGACTGTAAGAAAAGTAAGGATTATTAATTGCTTAATTTCATAAGAAAATACTACTATAATTAAACTTAATCATAAGCAAAGTTTTTGTAAGATAAATAGAAAACTAACTCAAATAAATTTATTTGCAAGAATAACATATCACGAGCTACAACAAAGAACGACAGAGAAACAAGAAAAAGACATCACCTAAATATCCTTTCCTAATTAATTATGCTGAAACGTCAGCAATGCTAATTACCCGACACTGCACCTGGGTCTAATGTCAAATATGAAAAATGAGAAAATGCTTTTAAAAATAACGGATTAGTCCTGGGTGTCAAGAAGTTTTCTCCTCCATGTATGCAATATTTTTTCTTCACAAAATTGAAATGTTCTTTCTGTTTTAATTTTCTCTAGTCATATTAAGATATTTCATCAAACTTCCTAATTTTTAAAAGGTTATTTTAATGTAGATCATCTTAATGGAAAACCTGCTTTTAATACATAACATATTAATTAAGTTTTACAAACAAGAGCTATAATTATTTTCTATGTAGTTGGAGTTGACGACAGTTATGAAAAATGAGTACAAGATGTTAATGACCGTTACTAAAAAGAATTTTCCATTAAAGACATATTTTCAAGTTTTACAAAACTTTATGCGTACTTCTTAAAGAAGCCACGCTTTTAATAAGAAAATTACACGAAGATTCAATAGATCAATAAATATAAAGCAAAAAATATTATAATAAACTCGTTTGATATAATTTATTAGGAAATGAATTTACTTTTTAATTCAGATATTTGATGAACTTGATATATTTTATGAAAAATTAAAAATTTTTTACAAGATGCTACTTTAAGACTTGTGGTCATTTATCCCTGAATTAGTTAACTGGATAAAATCTTTATTTCAGTACACTGTTAAAAAAAATTCTGAAATTCACGAACATTTTTTTGCTGAATTTCACAGAAAAGGTTCTTTTTCACAACAAAAGGGCATTTTCCGTTACAAATCTGAAAATTCTTCAATATATCCTGAAAATAACGAAACGGATGGAAATAATAACAAAAAACATAGACACTCCGTTGTGTGGGGGGCTCCATGGCCGAGCGGTCAAGGCACCACACCGCCAGTCGCCTGCGAGCGCAGATTATGGGTTCGGGTCCCACTGGCGCCATGGAATAATGAAAACATAAAAAATCCCTTTTAAATTACATTTTTTCTGTTTATTTTTCTCTTATTTCTTATTAGAAAATATTTTAATTTATTAGTCAAAAAAATACATAAATAAATAAATAAATAGTATACGACAATTTTGTCTATATATATATATATTTTTTTTTTTTTTTTTTTTTTTTTTTTTTTTTGTAAAAAATTGTTAAAAAAACTTTTTCATTCATTCATTCATTCATTCAAAAAAAAAAAAAAAACAGTGGTTTTAAACAGTGATTTATAACAGTGATGTATAAAAATAAATAAATAGTGTACGACCATTTCAAAAAATACATTTTTCTATACTTTTTTTTCGATAAAAATTTTTTCGAATAAGAACTTTTTTCATTCATTTGAAAAAAAAAAAAAAAAAAAAAAAAAAACTGGTTTTAAACAGTGATTTTTTTTTAATTTAAACTATTTAAAAAATTAAAATTGATTTTAAAAAATAATAAGTATTATGCATCAGTCTAAAATAAAATAAAATAAACCGTTTACAAGTATTCTAAGAAATATATTTGAAAGGAAATCTTTAAAAAGCACAATAGATTTTCTAACTAACTCATAAAAGACATACTTTGTACAACCCAGCATCAGCAGCTTTGGCTCAGTTCGTAAGGATTTGTTCCGCAATCTAAAGGCCCCGAGTTCGATCTTCAAGACGGCGTGGACTAAATTATACAAAATAATAATTAAGTAAAATCACATAGCAGCTTAAAATCACTCGGTAATTTCGAATTCTTTGATGATTAATCGAATCATTAATTTTAAAAATTACATTAAATTATTATTATTAAAAATCAAACTTTGTAACGGAAAGTTACTGATTCTTCAAACGGAGTTTTCGCTTCTTGTATTTCCCACAACGGAAAATCTACTAACGGAACGGTAAAAGTTCGGCTACTTTGCTGCCGGTAGTTTCACCGTAAATTCACAGATTTATTTTTAACAATGTATATATTATTTTAATATAGGACGTGTCTTTCATAATTTAAAATCTATTGCGACATACACGTCTTTAAAGTATTAAACGAATATTAAATTTTTAATGATGTAGTTATTCTTCTTTTATTTCTTTATTTCTTTATTAGAATATTCCAAAAAATAATGCTTTGAATAATGGTGTAACATATCTGCAATGTACACAAAAATGAATGTAATTTATACAGTGTGTTTTAAAAAATATATTATTTATTTCTGCTATTTTCCAGCATATCAGCTAATATAAATTTTTCATAGGATTCTCAAGAAATGGCATTACTGAGTCAATTTTCCATATCAAAATTCCATTTATTATTTTATCAATTTCATATCCTTTGTGCTAAAAATCATTCTTATATTTTATCAAAATTTACCGACGTAAGTATTGTATACTTAACAATTTTTTATTAGAAAAATAACAATATTTAAGAGAATAATTAATTTTCTGTTAATTGCAGTTTCAAAAAAATATCTTGTAGATAAATATATTTTATTTTTATATTTTAATTTTTAAAGTTACTTTACATGTTTAAAGTCACATGAGTAAATATATTTCAAATCTAAAGTATTGAATAACAAAGGGTTAAATTTTATTTAACCTATTTAGAGAGAATTTTAGCCACAATATACTAGTTTTAATAACATTTGTTACAATATAAAAGTTTGTATACAATATAAAAGTTGACAAATAATATGTATATGCATTACTACTTAAATTAAACGTTATTTATCTTAAGTTATCTTTTACTAAATTTAACTAAGTTCTTAATTAAACTATCTAGGGGGAATTCCACCCACAATATAACAGTTTTAAAGAAAACTTGTAAGGAGACATTATTTTTTTAGCATTCTTCAAAGCATTCAAAATAAAACCAATAAGTATTACGTGCAAGCTTTAAGCTAAAATTGACAGAATACGTGATATCTATAGTTATGCAAAAATGCATTTTAAATTAGTAGAAATTTAAATATATTATGAATTATCTAATTGTTAATAAAATATCTATTAAAACTCAAAATATTCAAAGAGTATTGAGTCACAATATAATATTTTAGAAGAAAAGTTGTAAGAAGACATGATTTTTTTAGCATTCTTCAAAACATCTAAATTAAAACCACTAAGTATTGCCTGCAACATTTAAGCTAAAATTTTATTGAATATCTAATATATGCAGTTATTCAAAAATGGATTTTAAATAATAAAAATTAAATATATTATGAATTACTTAATTTTTAAAAAAATATTTGACAATACTTAAATTATCCAGAGAGAATTGAGCCACAATATAATATTTTAAAAGAAAACTTGTAAGAAGACATGGTTCTTTTAGCATTCTTCAAAAAATTTCTCAAGTGAAAAAAAATTTCGATAAGCGTAGTTTGGTTTTTCTTTTAAGATAATGAAATATTTATTTCAAATTCCTTAGACGAACAGAAAAATACGAAACTTGCATCCCAAAGGCAAAATCACAAGGGACTTAAATTCGACCATAGAAAAAAAGGGAAAGAAAAAAAAAACATGAAAGTTTAAAAATGCTTACATAAAATAGAAGTTGAGATAAGTTTGCATCAAGAGCGTTTTATTGATCGTGACAATAGAAAAAAATATGCAGAAAAGGATATGCGTTATAACTAGAAGCAATAAAAGAAATTGTAAATAATATTTATCTGTATTATTTAAGGTGATATTTGAATTCAATCATATATAAAGAGATGATGATTACCTGTTATTTTTTGCTGTTGTTGTTGTTCTGTTTCTATGCTTAAATTTCAATATCAATATATTAATTGTGTTTTCAATAAAGTTAATATTTCGTTCAATATGCATTTATTTGTAAATAATTCCTTTATTCATGTATTTCTGTTCTTAAAATATTGAATTAATTTGATGACACTGGATTTTCCGAAGAAATTTATATGAATATAAGTGCAAACATTATAGAATGACTTTTGATAAGCTGATCATAAAGACATTATCAGATTATTAACGTGTATTTATTATGGAATTAAGAGAACTTTTATGCGTTGAACTACTTATGCGTTTAATGATATGTTGTCATAAATCATTCTCAAGATCTGGTTATTTTACTGAGAATAAGAAAAACTACATACTCAATTTTATTAGAATTTTGGAAAAGTACAAATAGCATAACATATAATCATTTTCAGCTTGATATTTGGAACAACTAATCTTATGTATTACCTTTGACAATAAAGTTCGGTGAATAGTCCTGTAAAATTAATGTAGATGAAATATTAACAAAAATTACCATACCATCCTTCAAAATAGTCTTCTCCCATAACTATGCACCTCTTCGATCTGCTATGCATGTTCTGAGAAATTTGCAAGAAGTCTTCTTTTGGGATGGAGTTCAAAAGCTTCGTCACGTTTCGTTGGATGTCAGCAATATGGTCAAATCTCTTTCAAAGAAAGTTTGAATGGTGAAAGTAGTAAGAAATCTGGAGGATGGAGATCTGGTGAGTATTGTGGATGTTCAGTTTGCACCCCTCATGAATTTCTTTTTGGTGTCTTGCAAAGCTTAAAACCAAACCTTAAACTGAGATTTGACCATATTGCTGACATCCAACGAAACGTGACGAAGCTTTTGAATTCCATCCCAAAAAAAGACTTCTTGCAAATTTCTCAGCACATGTATAGCAGATCGAAGCGGTGCATAGTTATGGGAGGAGACTATTTTGAAGGATGGTATGGTAATTTTTGTTAATATTTCATCTACATTAATTTTACAGGACTATTCACCGAACTTTATTGTCAAAGGTAGTATAAAGAAAATACAAATGGAAATTTTGTTCCCGCTGCTTATGGCTATTCCGGCAGTATAAATGGATTTAGATGCGATTGAAACTCTTAGTTTGATCATTTTTCAGGGAAGGTTTTAGTAGTTAAGGGTGTATTCGAAAAAACGCTTTTCCACCTTCAACAGCTCGAAATTTTCCGATACAATTTCAGGCACACTTTTCAAAGTAGAAACATGAAACTTGCTGAGAGGATTTTTAAAGGGACGTATGAGGTGCCGTGTGATGTCTTTTTACGCTCAATTCATTAGAATTTGATTTATGAACAATTACCTTCTCAGTATGACCCTTTTTTTTCGCTCCCAGATCTCTCGCTTGGGGAAAAATCGGTTCAAAATGCCGTTTTTGATTGCTTTTATTGCAATATTTTCTGCATTTATCAAAGAATTGACAATCACGGCACCTTGTGTACTTTTCAAATAAGAGATTTTGAAAGTTTGGTGTATTTGAGAGCAAAAATGAATTCAAAAATAAATCGGAAAATAAGCAGTTTGAATCGAAATACATCCTTAACATATCGTTCTACGTTTCTTAGTTATAGAGTTCCTTCATCCTTGTGTAAAGTGCATCAGGCACTTCATTCCAACAAATAATTTCATAAAGCTAACAAAAAAATAGTTTAAATATTCTACTAACTGTTGATTTTCTTGCAGAAGAAAAAAATCGCCCACCTGTTTTCATAGAGTTTATGCTTACATCAGTAAGAATGCACAGTTTTTGTACTGATATCGCCAAAGAACTTGATGTAATCTACATGTTATATAGAGGGCAGCACTTTAGACATTATTAATTCTTTTAATAGAATATAAAAATGTAAGTTTACACCTTTCTAATAGTACCCTTACATTAAATATGTCGTTAATTTCTTCCCTAATATGATATTTTTTCTGTGGAATTGCCCTACTTCAAGAGATTGTTGATTAACGTTACAAATAAATTTTAAACATTTCCCAAATATAATACAGTAATTTAAAAATCCTTTTTTAATTAATCCCGAAGTATTTTTAAGAATATGTCTAAGAAAAAACATCCATTGTTCTGTTAAAAATAAGTATTGAGTTTCATTTGAGGTATTATTCTAGTAAAGGTTGTTATTCATTTTTTGCCATTGCGTTTCATTCCATATTATATCAATTTAACAGCATTTTATCACGCGTTTATTATTCTTTAATAAGTAAATAGGAATTATTTTTAAATATTGAAAAGGTGCTTTAGCATATTTTAAATTTTAAAAACGTAAATAATAATTTCTAGTTCATGAAATAACGATTGTCTCTTTTTGCTGATTGTTTCTGTTATATGTATGCTAAAATAATCATTAAAAAACAACATACGAGACAGTGATATAAAAAAAGAACGTTTAAAAACATATCTGAAGTTTAAAAAAATGTTTAAATGCTTCGTTTCGTTGAAATAAATGCATGCAGTGTCTTATTCATGCATACGTAAAAGGTTATCATATCCAAAAAATACTTAAAATGTTAAAACTAAGTGAAGACATTTATTTTATAATAACGAAAATCTACATGTTACATTTTAAAAGCTTTCCCTTATTTGAGGTCTTTTGCATATGCATTAGGGCTTACCTTCGCATTAAATGCATTTTTCTTCATTTAAAAATTGTATTGAATTACAATAGTCATTTCTTAGTTTTCGAACATGGAACAAAAAAGTTAGTAATTACTTATCTAGCTTTTACTTTATTATCTGACTGCAGATGTATATCATTTTAGTAAGTAATAAAAACACAGTTATAATTTAAGACAACAGTAGAAACAACGGAATTATTTTCAGATATGCCCATTAGTGAAGAAGTACGATATCAAAATTTTTGAATAAATAGAGAATAAAACCGGAAATATTTGAAATCTTCATTTTAAAAGCATTTCTTGCGTTCGAATTCTTCCTGTTATTTCATGAAAAGAATTTGAAACAGTGTATGCAATATGCATATTAAAATAAATGAGTTACATTCAAAGTAGTTACAATAGTCTTTTACTGACTTGAAAACAAAACAATTAATTGCATTCACGGAATTTTTAACAAATGAGATTTCTTTTGAAAAGTATTATAATTGAATGAGGACTATGTTACATAAAATATTATTTTAAATATAAACTCATTAATAAATTCACATTCTTGTATAAACGATTATCGATTATTGTTGATTGCTTGTGTTAATATGTTATTCATACAAGAAACAAAAAACAAAACTAAAGGCAGTGACATAAAAACACAAAGCATTTTTAAAAACATAGCTGAAATCGAAAAAAAGAATTAATTGCTTTTTTACGTTGAAATATGTGCTGTGTTTTATTTATGCATACACAAAATGTTAGCATAAAAAAAAAAAAAAAAAAAAAAAAAAAAACACTTAAAATGTTACAACTATGTGAAGACTTTTTTTAAAAATAATAACGAATATACATGTTAAATTGTAAAAGCTTTCCCTTATTTGAGTTTTTTACATATGAATAAGGACTTACTTTCGCATTATAAACTTTTTTCATCGTTTTAAAAATGTATCGAATTACATTAGTCTTTTCTTATTTTCTGAACACGAAACAAAAAAGTTAATCATTACATATCTAGCTGTTACTTTATTATCTGACTCCGAACCATAACAGTTTTCTTCACCAGATGCACCTCATTTTCGTTAATAGAAAGAACATAGTTATGTTTCAAGACAAATACTTAGAAACAATGGAACTTTACTATTGAAATATTTTGAGGTATGCTTATTAGTGAGATAGTACGGCGTCAAACTTTATGAGTAATTAGAGAATAAAACCGGAAATATTTGATTTCTTTTATTTAAAACATTTCTTGCCTTAAGAGTTCTTCCAGTTATTTCATGAAAAGAATTTGAAACAGTGTATGCAATATGCATATTAAAATAAATGAGTTACATTAAAAATAGTCACGATTGTCTTTTATATATAAAGTTACTTAAATGAAAATAATTAACTGCATTCATGGAATCTTTAAAAATGAGATTTCTTTTGAAAATTATTATATTCATTGAAAACTGATTTTTAAGTAGAAGAATATAATTTGAAAAATGATGCATTCTAGATAAAGTTTTTCTTTTTTTAATTTGTGTACATAAAATACAAAATAATAGGAAATTTATAAATATAATTAAAAATAATGCTAAATACATAATAATATGTTATATAAAATGTTATTTTAAAATATAAACTCATTAATATTAAACTCTCCATCTTGTAATAACGATTATTGATTTTTGTTGATTGCTTTTGTTGTATGTTTTTCATACAAAAAACAAAAACAAAACAAAAGGCAGTGATGTAAAAGAACTAAACATTTTAAAAACAAACCTAAAGTTGAAAAAAATTAATTGCTTTTTTACGTTGAAATATATCCTGTGCCTCATTTATGCATACACAGAATGTTATCGCATCCAAAAAATACTTAAAATGTTAAAACAACGTGAAGACATTTATTTTTATAATAACGAGTGTACATGTTAAATTTTAAAAGCTTTCCTTTATTTTAGGTCTTTTGCATATGCATAAGGACTTACTTTCGCATTAAAAGCATTTTTCCTCGTTTTAAAAATGTATCGAATTACATTAATCATTTCTTGTTTTCTGTACATGGAACAAAAAAGTTATTCATTACTTATCTAGCTTTTACTTTATTATCTGACTCAGAAACACAACAGATGTATCTCATTTTAGTTAGTAGCAAAAACACAGTTATGATTCAAGACAACAGTAGAAACAACGGAATTATTTTGAGATATGCCCATTAGTGAAGTAGTACAATATCAACATTTTCGAGTAATTAGAGAATAAAACCGGAAATATTTGAAATCTTCATTTTAAAGCATTTCTTGCGTTCGAATGCTTCCCCTTGTTTCACGAAAAGAGTTTAAAATAGAGTTTGTAAGATGCATATTAAACTAAATGAGTTACATTAAAAATAGTTACGATAGTTTTTTTATTTATTAAGTTACTTGAATGCAAAATAATTAATTGTATTCACGGAATATTTATAAATGAGATTCCTCTTGAAAATTATTATATTCAATAAGAACGAATTTTTAGGTACAATATTATAAACTGAGATACGGTGCATTTTAGATAAAGTTTTTTATTTATTATTATTACTTTTTTTAATTTGTGTGTTTAGAATACTAAATAAGAAGAAATTTTAAAAATAATTAAATATAATATTAAATATATAATAATAAATTATAAAAAAGGATATTTTAAAATATAAACTCTTTAATAACAAATTCCCGTTCTTGTAATAACGATTATCGCTTTTTTCGATTGATTATGTTATATATTTTTCATACAATAAACAAAAAACAACACAAGACCAAGTGACATAAAAACTCAGAATATTTAAAAAATATACCTGAAGTTAAAAAAAAGTATATATAATTGCTTTGTTACCTTGAAATGTATGCTGTGTTTTATTTATGCATATACCAAATATTATCGTATCCAGAAAACACTTAAAATGTTAAAACTACGTGAAGACATTTATTTTTAAAATAACGAGTGTACATGTTAAATTTTTAAAAGCTTTCCCTTATTTGAGGTCTTTTACATATGCATAAGGATTTACTTTCGCATTAAAAGCATTTTTCATCGTTTTAAAAATGTATCGAATTACATTAGTCTTTTCTTTTTTTCTGAACATGAAACAAAAAAAGTTATTCATTACAAACTTAGCTTTTACTTTATTATCTGACTCAGAAACATTGCAGTTTTCTTTTACCAGATGTATCTCATTTTAGTTAATAGGAAGAACATAGTTATGTTTGAAGACAATCTATAGAAACAAAGGAACTTTACTATTGAATTATTCTGAGATATGCCCATTAGTGAGATAGTACGGCATCGAATTTTATGAGTAATTAGAGAATAAAACCGGAAATATTTTATATCTTTATTTTAAAACATTTCTTGTCTTAGAGTTCTTCCTGTTATTTCATGAAAAGAATTTTAAACAGAGCATAAAATATGCATATTAAAATAATTGATGGACATTAAAAATAGTTAAAACAGTCTTTTATTTGTAAAGTTATTTGCATAGAGCATAATTAATTGCATTCGCTGAATTTTTAAATAGAACATGAGATTATTTTTAAAAGTTATATTCAAAGAAATATGATATTTGAGTCCAAAATTAAACAAGAGGAAATGATGTATTTTAAAAAGTTTGTTCATTTAGAATTTTTCCTTTTGTGATTTGTGCGCATACATGCAAATTAATAATGAATTTTAAAGTAATTAAAAATAAATCTTTATTGTCATTTGTAAATATATATTGCACTTTATCCCATCAATAAGACATTTACTAGATATGTACATTGTACAATGAGCACGCATATAATATTTAATGTATACAACATGTTTTGAACCTTTATAAAATTTGCTTTAAAATTAAAATTAAATATAATTATTAAAATTTCAAATGAAAATATGGTAATAAACTGACATAAATAAATTCGCATTTTTTTCTATGTCCCTTTAAGAAAAAATACTTAATGCAGGCGAAAATAATAAATCATACATAAACAAGATAATAAGAAAATAAGAAAAACCCATTTAAGCAAAATAATGCGTCACCCTTGCATTAAGACAAATATTTTCATTGTTTACAAAAACAGATTGTAATCTTAAAACTTTAATATTTTTGCGAGTTAAAGCACACATACTTATGGTAATTATTTAAATAAAAGTTACGAAAAAAACTCAAATGCATTATGTAAAAATCTTTGATTGCTTAGCTTAAATACCTGTGGAGTAATTGTAAGTCATTACGTTGTTAAAATGTACTATTATTTCGACATTTCTTTAAGGAAAATATGCAGGTTTTTTTTTATTGAAAATATTGACAATTATATCAACTTATTACTACTTATTGGTTACTCTAGTTTTTATACATTAAAAATATTTTTATAATTTTCTTAGTTATAAAAAAAGTAAAAAAAAAATGATACATTAAAGTAATATTTAAATAAAAGTTACACTAATAAAACAAGTAATTATTTAAATAAAAGTTATGAAAATAACTCAAATGAATTATGTAAAATCTTAGATTGCTTAATATAAGTACCTCTGGGGTAGTTATTTAAATAAAAGTTACGATAAAAACTGAAATGTATTATGTAAAGCTTTTTTATTGCTTTGCTTAAATATCAGTGGAGTAATTGTAAGTCGTTACATTGTTAAAATATAGTACTACTTCAGCATTTCTTTAAGGGATATATGCGAATTTTTTTTCATTGAACACATTGGTATTCTATTTTTTGGTTATGAGGCCAATATTAGTTATTCTATTTTTATACTTTGAAAATAGCTTTATTTATTTTTCTCGTTATATATATTTATTTAAAAAAAAGAAAAAAAAAGGAAAATGAAAAATGAAAAATGAAAGTTTACAATGGTTCATAAGTTCGAAATAAGTATTATTTTTCATAAATAAATAATATACACTGTAAAAAAAGTTATCGTCAATCTAGACCTAGGAGCAGAGTTGATTGAATGTTTCCGCTTTTTGAAGAAAGTTCCGTCTTTGTAGCCTCTTTTTTTTGCAAAAGTACTTTGAAGCGCATGAAGCGCATGGGTGGCGATCGATATATTTTAGGAACGTTTTGGCAAATAAAAAAGAAACAAGCATTCTCCAAGAAGAACAAGCTTAAAACAGAAGGTAAAAAAATTAATTTTCCGAAGAAAAATTTAAAATATATATATACGGATGCATTTTTAAGTTATAAGGATATACTTATGCATTAGATATACTTTTCTTCCTGACTGATAACAAACCTTAAGAATTCTTATCAATCACGAGTTTTATAAGTCATCATGCTGCTAGATATGAAAAATACATAAATTGTGTTTTAAGGACAAATACACAGACAAAAAAAAAAAAAAAAATTTGAATGAATTAATTTATCTGAAATTTATAATTGTTTGATAATTAAAAGTGAAAATATATTATAAATATTAAAGTCGATTGTTGCCGTGACATTATAGTTATCATAATCTCTGAAAATTAAATATAATATAAACTAAGTTACCTTTCCTCTCTTCCTGTTTTTAAGTATGTTTTCATCGTATAAGATCGTGACTTTGGAGTGGCCTGTATCAGGGTTCCCACAGTCTTTTCTTTTGGAAGTATACCATTAAAACTATTTTCGATTACTAATCCAGTTCATTTAATTGTAAAATATTCCACATTTAAATAATACGAATATATCCTTAAAAAATAGTCAATTGTTTATAAAATAAAAATTAGTGGGAACTCTGTGTAGTAATTCCCTCTTTATTACATGGGTGGTTGAATAATTATTGTCCCTTGTGTATATAAAATCTTTACACAGCAATGGTTGATTTAGAATATCATAGCCTGATGTCTTAAATGCCTATAAGACCAATTTCATAACTGTAGCTGCTATATTAACATAGTTTTAGAGGAACGGGTGAAGTTTTATAGAACTATTTTTCACGGATAATTTAAGTAGGGGAGTTAGGATGAAATGCTGGTTTGGAGCTTATAAGGCTACATTTGTGACACTGGATTAGATGTGGCTACATCACTATGATCCCGTTTCCAAATGACAGTAGTTACGTCTCAAGCTCCATAAGCTAAAATTCAGACTTTCACCTCACTACGCCGTTTCACTCCCTCCTTTAAAATTATGTGAATTTAGCAGTTACGGTTCTAAAATTGAGCATATATGCATTTAATACATTATAATACATAATACATAATAGTATAACATAATAATATACTATGTATAATATATAATACATAAGCTTATAGACATTCTACAACAATTATCACAGTATAAATAGTTTATATACACCACGGACAATAATTATTGAACCTCTCTCGTATAGACATTCAAGCAAACTGATTATTGCTACAAATCAAAAATATTTAAAATCTTCCTAATCCTTTAAATATAACAGACTGTTTTTTCTTATCTAAAAGATTTAGACACATATTAAAATGCTTTTAAAGTATTAAAAAAATACATTTCCAACTAAAGGATAAGCATATATCGTTTAAGAAATTTCCCTTTAACCTGGCATCGAGGCATAATCCATCATCTTTAAGAGCCAACGATGCTTTCATTTTTTAACTCGTGTTAGGTTTGGATGTCAAGCGGGAAAGATTACAGTAATTGATGCTCGAGTTAATTAATATATAATTTGTAAGAAGCAAAGCTTCGATGTAACTAATGTTTGCTTCTTCGGCCTTTTAAGAATGACTTGTACCGAAAACTTCTTTAGATCATCATTTAGAGTGAAAAATTGCATCTCAATTTCCCAGCATTTTCATAACTTGACGGATGTAACAGACTGCTGAAAGATGTAGGTGGCTTTTATTAATGGAACTACTTTGTGTGTTATGCGCAGTATTTAAAGAGGTATTTATAAGGTAATTTTACAGGTTGATATTATTATTTAGTACACATTTAAATAATAGTTAATGCAATGCTAATATACGAAGCCTTTTAAAAATCTAATTTGTTCTTTTGTCATTTTAAAGGAAGTATGATATTTACTTACTTTTTATATTATATTTAATATGCTGCAAAGTATGGTAGATCTTTACGGATGTAGATGCATAATATTGTTTATCTTCTTTAACAATTTTTGTATTTTTGTAATTTTTTTTTTTTTTTTTTTTTTTTGTGGTAAAATAACATTATTTTTAAGATCCAGTTATGCGTCTTTATTTTCTACGAATGTTAGATTCCGATGACAAGCAGGAAAGATTAGATTAATTGATGATCAAGTTCATTAGTATGTAATCTATAAAAAGCAAAGTTTTTATGCCACTAATGTTTGATCTTTCTGTATTTTAAGAATTACTTGTAATGAGAACTTCTTTAGATCATTATTTAGAGTGAAAAATTGGATCTCAATTTCCCA
This sequence comes from Maratus speculifer, assembly GCA_964019185.1. NCBI lineage: Eukaryota > Metazoa > Arthropoda > Arachnida > Araneae > Salticidae > Maratus > Maratus speculifer. Next base: position 326,000,186 of record OZ025291.1, read on the forward strand.
GTATTTTCATAACTTGACGGATGTAACAGACTGCTGAAAGATGTAGTTGGCTTTTATTAATGGAACTACTTTGTGTATTATGCGCAGTGATAAATTGTATTTAAAGAGGTATTTATAAGGTAATTTTGACAGTGAGATTATTGTTTGGAACACATTTAAATAATAGTTAATCAAACGCTAATATGAAAAGCAATTTATAAACGTAATTTATGCTCTGGTTAATTTAAAGCAAGTGTTTTAATTGATGACATTAACCTACTTATTTTACATTTAATACGCTGGAAAGTGCATTATATTTCTTCGTAGATATAAATATTATAATTGTTTATCTTCTTCAGACCACAGGGTTTATTTAAGTAATCTTTAAATTTCTTTTATGGATTTATATTTAAAAAATTAATAACTAAGAAATATTTATCAGCGAAAAAAGTTTAAATTTATTTTTTGTACATAGAATTTGACGATATATGGAAGCTCAAAAAGTACATTTTTTTTCAATTTATTAGGTTTTTTGAAATTTTCGTATTTAATTTTTTACATTTTTGCAAGGCAAAGACACTGTAAAATACAAAATAAATACATATTTAAAAAATATATTGCCAATGGTCTTTAGAAATGTAAATTAATTACCTTTCAATTCAATAAAATTAGTTACATTTTCATTTTTTGTATATTTTGTACATTTCTACTGCAAGCCATTTTTATATTTAACGCGTAATTCACTGAAAAAGTGTTGTAAGAAAAAAAAATTGATGTTTGTTTAGTTCTCCTATCTGTTATGCTCCATTCACACCAAATATTTAGGTGGCATTTATTAATGGACTTACTTTCGTGCTATGTAGATTTTTAATTGATAAAGATGTATTTATTAAATAATTTTTCACGTGAGATTATTATTTTGTGCAAATTTAAATGATATGAAAACGCTAAATTGCAAAGTATTTTAGAAATGTAAATTGGACTTTGAGCATTTTTACGGAAGTGCTTTGAAAGATTGCGATTTTCCATGCTTTTGATTTTATTTAGATATACCGTAAATTCTGTATTTCTATGTGGTTGTAGATATTAGAACCTTTATCAATTTGTTTAGCGATTTTTTAAAATTGAATTACATCATCTGTAAAAGTCGCCGATTCCTTCATTTTTTCACAGAAGTTAGGTTTAACTATCAAAAAGGAAAGATAACGTTAATTGATGCCGAAGTTAATTATAAATTTGTAAGAAACAAAACTTTGACGCTAGAAATGTTAGGTTTTTTTTTATGTCTTTTAAGAATGATATGTATCAAGTACTTCTTTAAATCACAAATTAAAAGTAAATGTACATCACTTGTCCTTTTCGGTCGCTGGATACCCATTCGGGTACCTCTGTTCTTTTGCTTATAAAAGCTAAAATTTGTTTTTTTTTTCCATTTTTACATCGTTTCTTAGTATCTGAGTATTTCTTACGTTGAAAGCAAACGAATAAATGCTTTCATTGAAGTTGAATCCCTCGTAAAATAAATGTTATTTTTATCTGAGTTTGCAAAATACCTAAATATGTTCAAAAGAGTGCATGAAATCATTTTATAAATATAAGATTAATCAGCGAGCGAAACATACGAAAGAATACCGTCATATCAGTAACAGACATTGGCAATAAAAGACCATTGTAGAAAAAGAGAATAAAAAACATCACTCACTGCATCTTATATACTGCGATCAAAAACTCTTCAATATCTTAATTTCTTTAACATGAGTTACTAACTTTTTGATATCTTTTATATTACACCTGAAAGGTTCCTCAGTACAAGAAATGAAAGATAATTCCGGACGGCTGAAATGTCAAACAAAAAGGGGGTTAATAAAGATTTAATGTTTAGCAAAAAAGAGACTTTTTTAATTCACAAAAAATGAATGTGGCGTGAGAACTTCGAATAAACATTATTGAAAAGAAGATAAAATTTACTATATTCTGCTAAAAATTTGAACAAGACTGATTTTATACGTGGTTCAAAATTATTGGTGAAGTTAAAAAATAGGGAAAATACACGAGTTTTCCCATTTAATATAAAACAACATATTATCTAATAAAAATTAATTAATTAAAATCTGTGAACGAGATGCTTTCGGTTCTGTTTATGTATATCTAGAACATTTGCAGACCTCTATTAATAAAACTCGGCCGATTAATTTCCTTTGTCTTCGCCCTTATACACACAGAGAGAGACAGACAAGCACATATTAGTTATTAATGCAGATAAATATTAAAGAATATTTTCTATCTATCTGTACAGAGTCTGATATATAAGAATATCCTTAGAAATATCTCGTAAAGAGGAAGAAATAAAAATTAAACTTGATTTAAGCATTTAAAAAACTTTCAGGTACGTTTTATTTCTAATTTATAAAATAGTCTAAAGGAAAAAAAATATATTAGCCTCCATTTTATTTATTTTTATTTTGTCTCAGAAAAGTTTTTGAACATTTGTACTATGTCTATCTTAACAGAATTTTCACATACAAACTCGAAAACTATTCTTAAGTAGCATCTTAAGTTCTCTTTTTACACAAAGAAAATATTTATTCCCTAATGGGTAAAACTCAGTTTAAAACTTTTCAAAATTTCTTCTTCCAAAGTAAATGAATATATTTTTTTATATTTTAGAGACTAGCTTATTTAACTACTTTGAGTTTCTATACATTTAATTCATTAATATTATAATTGTTATAGAGATCATAGTTCGTATAGTGATTTTATTTTATAATTCATTACTTTTTTAAAGGGAAGAGAGAAGGTCACATATCAGTTTAATTTCTTACGAGCATTAAATAAAATATATATATATAGTGTTATGTATATTCTCTTCTTATGTATTTTTCGTTTTTTTTTTCCACAGTATGTGATAAAATAAATTATTTTATTACTTTAGGTTGTTTATATTTAGATTACAGTTGGATTATATTTCTAATGGATTATTTTTGCCAAGGATAAAATTGGACGTTACGTATTAAAAATACTGTAAACAAAAACGTACTTCCTAAAATTAGGTATAAATTTAATTGCATTTTTAATTAAATAAGCCGATTTTAATATGATAATACAAAATAAACTTTTGTTGGGATATAAATTCTAAAAGTCTTTATAATGTAACACCGCGGCCGATCTGAGCCAATAATATTTTACTCAAATTACGAACATATTGAATATTAAGTTGAAGTGGGTCAATATAAAACCAATAATTAAAATAAAAGTATTTGATTGCATTGATGCTTGTAATTTTTTTACGGAATTGACAAATTTGAATTGAACGGAACTGAAATTTTTTAAATTGTATATAATTCAGTAGGAAATATGTTCACAGAAACTTGGGATATATCGCCGACCATGCAGACTTAGCCTATTGTATAAGCTATTATAGCATTTAGTGCATTAATTTCATCTCTAGTCAAAGAATTAAGCTAATAATCATTTAAAAAGCATAATATATATTTAAAAAATTTAAAATCAGGGTGATTGCTCTTGCATTGCTATCGTGCTCTTGCATTTTATTTCTGGTAATTCATTTAAACTTCGATTCCTAATGGCTTCACTAACAGTAACTTGAATATCGCATTAATGGAAGCAAAAATGTTAAAGTAATTAGAACTGAATTTAATTGAAAGCTCTTATGCATTAGATTAAAAGAAGGATAAAATTTTATTACAATTAAAGCAAATTTTGAAAAATGAATGACGTTTAATAAGTAAAGTACACTTTTTATATAAATGAAAATCAAAATTCTAGAGCAAAATTCACCTTCAGTTACATAATTAAAATTCATATAAAGAATAAATAAATGAATCAAAATTACTTTCAGGTGCAAACTTATAATATACTAAATTTATTTAAAATACATTAAAATATCTTGAAATTCCTTTCAACCATTACATCGATAGTGATTCAAATTCTGTTATTATTTTAATTTCCGTTTATTCCAGACAGTATTCCGCCATTTTCTCAAAAATTCAAATTTAATGCTACATGTTAGAGTAAGTTTCAGAGAATTTAATGCCCTTTCACAATATATCGGTAGGCGGCATCACATACAATCACCTCATAGAATTCACGTCTGAAATTGCTGAATTAGTTAAAACTCCATTCGCTTATTAAAACGCAATCGATCTGGCAAGTCATATCTTGGAGGAAAAAAATTTGAAAAACCGATTTTAGAGTCTGACTTAAAGACTAACTATTGTTTTTTTTTCTGCACTCATAGGTATAAAAACATGGAGGACGGGAAGCAGAAAAACACATATGGTAAACCTAAGAGTCAACTACTAAAATCGAGTTTTCAGATTTTTTTTACCAACAAGTGACTTGGCAGACTGATTGCATTTTAATATGTGAATCAAGTTTTAACTAATTCTGGAATTTAATCCATGAATTTGATCACATGTCTGTCTCTGCTGCTACCTACCGGTCTACAATAGAACTACTAAATTTGTTTCAGACGCACTTGAAGGAGAAAATCAGATTGGGAATCCATGAGCGCATCTGCAGTGTTCAAAACATAATATTAATTTACATAAAAAACATATCTGCAATTAAAACGTAAATAAATTTAATGGAAATATTCCTAATGGAATATTATTCTTTGTAATGAAAATACAATTTAAAAATAATGTAAATTTCCGGCAAAAAATGAAGAATCTACTCCTTAATATACACTTTGTTCCAATTAATAATATAGTCGGATTTGGCAATCCCAAAACTTTTTTCTATCTCATACTTCAAAATTCATTATCGCAATGCTAAATTTAAACGACCACCTATGCACATCCTGGGAATTCAAATATGAAATTCAGTGCATTAGTTCTTGAGGTATGATTATTGCTCAAATAACGTAAATTATGGAAAATGCATCATAGCAGCGCCATTGGCTGGATGATTCACACGGAAACCTGATTTGTAACAACTTATGTCAACATCTAACTGAATCTGAAGTTTGATTAAAATTCCGTGGATTATTTCTTGCGATAAGGCTACGTTGGAAATCGTGAAAAATGCAGCATAACTGCACAGTTTACACTGTTGGGCGATTTACGCCAAAATGTAAAGAATACCAAGACATATTAAGGAATAACTCATTCTGAAGTTTTACAAAAAATTGTGTTTTATTTCTAGAATGAAATTTATTTCGGAAAAAAAATGCAGCATAGCAGCACATCTGCTGATTTATTTGCCCCACCAGTGGCCGAGCGGTTCTGACCTCTCAACTGGTAGACAGCAGGTGCTGGGTTCGAACCCAATCGCGGCCGTCGGCCTAATTGTTCGGAGTTTTCGTCGTTTTCTTCGAACCTTGCGTAAATACGGGTTAGGTGTTCATAGCCAGTGGATGACCCGTATTAGGTTATTAGGGTATTTGACCCGTATTAGGTTAAATACGGGTTGCGTAAATACGGGTTAAGGTGTTTCTAAGGTTTCCTTAGAAACACCCACACGAAGGGCACTCCCCTCCCCACCTGGGCCTATATCCCTCGGCCGGCACAAAACAAACCAAACTAAACTGTTGATTTATTTTACACGAAAAGGTAGAAAACGTTATTTCATATCAAGTACAAGATAAATCTGAAGTCTGAAGAAAATCCCTGCAATAGTTCCCAAGCAATCTTGAGAAATAATGCAGGTGTTTTCTTCTTGTAATGATAAAAGAAAGTTAAAACAGTCGAAAATGCGAAATAAAATATTATGATTAATACCATACGAACACATCCGCTTGAAATATTATTCTTTTATAACATCGTTTTCTGTTAAATACTTTAATATTATTTATACGTCGCTATAGAAAAAAAAAGAGTATAATTCAAAATTGTTTGGTTAAATCCTTTAAAAAAAGATTTATTTCCCTTTTAATTCATGAAAAATAATGTAATTAGATAAATTTCAGCTGTAAATAAATTAAGAACTTTCTGCACAAATTAAACGAAAATTGCATTTTGTATGAAATTGAATTTATTTAACTAGCTTTACGTACCGGTATAAAAGTACCAAAAGTACTTTTTTGTCTTTACTTAATTTAATAACGTATGTAAAAAATCTTTTCGACAAATGTCATACATGTATTTCATTACGTATGTATTCACTTCGTATTCTATTTAAAACTTCTTAGTATTTTTTTCCATTCTAATAGCACAAGAAAAAAAATAATTCACATGTTAAATAATCCGCTCAAATATCAGAAATATCAGAAATATCCGCTAAATATCAGAAAAAACATCATTCAGACAACTTTTAATAAATATGTAACTTTTTGGATTTTAATTTTCAAATAAATATAGTCTAAATTTAACAAAGACAGTGAAAGTGTAGTGAAAATTATATTCCGTTGTTTAAGTTATTGGGAGAAAACATCGAATTGCATTTGCTGATCTTACAATAACAATGCTCCGTTTTTTAATGCACAATTGTATGGGAAGGAATTAACGTTAACGTAACGAAATAAAAACTTTCTCTCTGCAGAATAATTCAGTTTCGTATTCAATTTAGTCACAAGAATATTAATTTATTTTTATTTTTTGTCTTTAAAAGACATCCAATAAACAAAATTTATTTCTAAGAAATTTCATTCATGGACCTAAATTCTTATTAGCCTTCTATATATATATATTTTTTTCATTGGAGTTTCTCCACTACTATGAAAACCTTTTAAAAAGACGTATCATTAACGCTGATCGTATTTAAACATGGCATTCTTGTTCTAAATATGTAAAATAAAACTTCTTATAAGTCTCAGAAGATGTATAAGATTGCATTTGTCATATCCCCAAAGAAATCAGAATGAAGAAATGGTAACTCTTTTTTTTATTATTATTCGAGTAGTAATGCAATTAAGACTGGCCCTTTATGAAAGTTTTGTATGCATGTCACATGTGTAAATAAATAAATTGAATTACATTACAGAAAAGTAAATATATTAAGCTGATTCAATTAGCGTTCCGTATATCAATTAGAGGAATATGGTAATATTGTTGAGTGAAAGACCTGTTGTCGATTCGTAGAATATAAGTTTTTTTTCTTTCTTTTTTTTCTACTTTTGTTAATTGAGATAAAGAGTATGCGAAGTAGTTTATTTTAAAATATACTGAGTAAATTTATTTAGTAAGACACAAAACATTGTGTATTAAAATTATTCTGAAACGATTCTTTTGAATTTTACCATACTCAAAGATTTCTTTAAACATGCATTTAAATTCAAATTAGTGTTATGTATGATAAATTGATAGTGATAATCCTAAACTTTTTGAAAGTTATTTTAGAAAAATCTACTTTTTTCTTACTGTGAGGTTTAGATACAAGAGATCTTTAGCTGTTATTTAGGATTATCAAAAAAAAAAAAAAAAAAAAAAAAAAAAAAAAAAAAAAAGCCGTCTTTGATTTCCAAATTAGTTATATAAGCTCTATTGAAATTAAACCATTCATTTTGAAACTGTTAGATTTAGAAAACTATTAAGTTATTTATTTATTTTGTATTATTTATAAAACTTCAATATGAAACTTTTATTTTAACTACTTAATAATTTTTTTGTCATTCTGATAGTACTTAGAAAAAACAATGTATATTTTTTCAAAATAATAACAAAAACTGTGCAGCTAACTTTGAATTAAACACAAAACTTTTTTTCCCTTTCACTTTAGAATAAATATAGCCTAAATTTAACAAAGACACTGAAAGGGCAGTAAAAATTACATTCCTTTGTTTAATTTAATGAGGGAATATATCAAATTACATTGGCTTTTCTTATAATAAGAATATGTATAATGAGACTGAAATGAATTAACAACTATATAACGAAATAAAAATTTTATGTCTGCAGAATAATTCAGTTTCGACTTCAATTTAATCTACAAGAATATTTATTTACTTTTTTGTTATATTTAAAGACATTCAACGAACAATATTTTTTTCTAAGAAACTTCATTCGTGGACCTGAATTCTTATTAGCCTTTTTTATTTCCTTTCATTAGAGTGGCTCTGCTATTATAAAAAACATTTAAAAATATGTATCATTAATGCTGCTCATGCTTGAACATGACATCCTTGTGGTAAACATGCATAATAAAATTTTTTATAAGTCTCAGAAGACGTATAGGATTTGAATGCCTAAGAGGGACTGCTCAGACAAGAAAGCCTTGTCTGTAGAGCATAGTATCCAAAGAAATATTTAACTTATTTTTTTCATTTGAGCAACAATGCAATTATCACTGGCCGTTTATGAAAGTTCTGTATAAATGTATAAATAAATAAATTGAATTACATTACAGAAAAGTAAATATATTAAATTTATTTAATTAGGCTTCCGTATATCAATTTCAAACATATAGAAGGTAAGTGAAAGACTTGCTGTAAGTTCGAAGAAAAGAAAAGTTTTTTTTTAATTGTGATAAAGAGAATGTGAAAAATACTTTATTTTAATAAATAGTAAACAAATTTATTTAGTAAGACATAAATTTTAAATTTACATAGTAAAATTATTCTCAGAACAATTGAATTAAATTTTACTTTATTCAAAGGAGTATTTAAATATACATTTGAGTTTGAATTGTTATGTTCGATAAATTTTATAATGACAATTCCAAACTTTTTAAAAGTTTTTTTCAAAAAATAAACTTTATTATTATTATATTTAGACACAATAATCTTTTATTTATTATCTCGTGCAATCAAAGAAAAGGTGTCACTTATTTTGAAATTAATTAATTAAGGCGTTATTAAAATTAAACTATTAATTTTGAAAATGGAAGATTTAAAATATCTGTAAATTATTTATTTAGTTAGTTATTTTGCTTTATTTTGATAATTTCAGAAAGAAACATTTATTTTATTTTCTTATTAGTTTTTTTCTCAACCTGGTAGTACTTAGAAAAACTTTTGGACATTTATGCAAAACATTAATAACAAAATGTGTTCAGCTAATGTTTAATAAAACATACATAACTTTTTCTTTTCTTTTCATTTTAGAATAAACCAGGTCTAATTTTAACAAAGGCAGTGAGAGCATAGTAAAAAATTATGTTTTGTTGTTTAACTTAACAAGAGAAAATATCCAATTACATCTACGATTCTTATAATAAGAATGCTCCGTATATTAATGTACAATGGGACAGAAATGAATAAACGTTAATATAATGAAATAAAAACTTTCTCTCTGCAGAATAATTCAGTTTTGTTTTCAATTTATTCTACAAGAATGGTTATCTATTTATTTATTTATTGTCTTTTAAAACATTCAACAAACAAAATTTATTTCTAAGAAATTTCATTCATGGACCTTAATTCTTATTAGCCTTTTTTATTTCTTTCCATTAGAGTTGCTCCACTGTTATGTAAAACATTTTTAAAAGACATATCATTAGCGCTGGTCATGTTTAAACATGGCATCCTTGTTCTAACCATGTTTAATAGAACTTTTTAAAGGTCCCAAAAGATGCATAGGATTGCATTTGTCATATTCCCAAAGAAATCTCGTTGGGAAAAATATTACATTTTTTTTCATTTATTTTATTCAAGCACTAATGTAATTGTCACTGGCCCTTTATGAAAATCTTGTATAAATGTGTAAATAAATAAATTGAATTACATTACAGAAAAGTAAATATATTAAGCTGATTTAATTAGTGTTCTGTATATCAATTAGAGGAATATGAAAAATGTAGTTAAGTGAAAGACCTGTTGTTGATTCGTAGAATATAAGGGTTTTTTTTTTACTTTTTTCCCCTTCTAGTTTTACTAATTTAGATAAAGAGTATGCGAAGTAGTTTATTTTAAAATATACTGAGTAAATTTGTTTAGTAAGACAGTAAATTAAATTAAATTAAGTAAATAAATTAAGTATTTAAAGTTAAGTAATTAAGTAATTAAATTAAGTATTAAGTAAATTCAATTAGAGGAATATGGTAATATAGTTAAGTGAAAGACCTGTTGTCGATTCGCAGAGAATAAAGGTATTTTTTCTGTTTCTCTAATAGTGATAAAAAGAATGTGAAGTACTTTATTTAAAATATATTGATAAAATTATTAAGAAAGACATAAAAATAAAAACCTACTTAAGAGAATTATTGACAAAACAATTCATTTGAATTTGAATTTATTCAAATGGTTTATGTATAATAAAAGTTTTTATAAGTCTCAGAAGATGTATAAGATTGCATTTGTCATATTCCCAAACAAGTCACAATGAAGAAATGGTAACTTCTCTTTTTTTCCATTTATTTTATACGAGCAGTAATGCAATTACCACTGGCCCTTTTATGAAAGTTTTGTATAAATGTGTAAATAAGTAAATTGAATTATATTACAGAAAAGTAAATATATTGTGCTGATTCAATTAGTGTTCCGTATATCAATTAGAGTAACATGCTAATATAGTTAAGTGAAAGACATGCTGTCAATTCGAAGAATAAGATTGTATCAATTAGGGGAACATGTTCTGTCAATTCGAAAAAATAAGTATTTTTTTCCAGTTTTGCTTATTAAAATAATGAGAATGCAAAGTTCTTTATTTTAAAATATACTGAGCAAATTCATTTATTAAAGAAATAAAGTTTTTAATTTATGTAATAAAATTACTTTCAGAACATTTTTTTTAAATTGTACTTTATTCAAATACGTTTTTAAACATACATTTGAATTGGAATTTAATGTTATCTATGATAAGTTTGATAATGATAAATCAAAATTGCTTGATACAATTCAAAAGCTATTTTCGAAAAATCAACTTTATTTTCATTATGAGGTTTAGGGACAAGAAATTTTTAGCTATTAACTAGGGTTATCCGAAAGGTGTCACTGGTTTCTAATTAAATAAAGTCCTTATTAAAATTAAACCCTTTATTATGAAACTGTTAGATTTGAAAATTCTGTACGATTTTCATTTATTTATTTATTTTTCATTACTTAGCAAACTTCAATATTAAACTTTTATTTTAATTTCTTATTATTTTTTCTTCTTATTCTGTTAGTACTTTGAAAAACAATAACAACAAAATCTGTTCAGCTAACTTACAATTAAATAAATATAAAAAATCCCTTCACTTTGGAGTAAATCTAACCTAAATTTAACAAGAACAGTGAAAGGGCAGTAAAAATTACATCCAGTTGCTTAAGTTAACGGGAGAAAATATCAAATTGCATTTGCTAATCTTATAATAATAATGAACCGTATACTAATGTACAATGGAAGGGAATTGAATTAAGTTTAATAGGAACTTTCTGTTTGCAGAATAATTCAGTTTTGAATTTAATTTACTCTACAAGAATATTTATCTATTTATTTTTTTTTGTATTAATTTTTATTTTTTGTCTTTTAAAACATCCAACAAACAAAATATATTTCTAAGAAACTTCATTCGTGGACCTGAATTCTTATTAGCCTCCATTATTTCCTTCCATTAGAGTTGTTCCGCTGTTATGAAAAACATTTTAAAAGAAGTATCATTAATGCTACTCGTGTTTAAACATAGCATCCTTGCTCTAACCATATAAAATAAAGCTTTTTATTTTAGTCTAAGAAGATGCATAGAATTACATTTGTCATATTCCCAAAGAAACCTAGCTATAAAAATGGTTACATCTTTTTTTTTCTCATTTATTTTAATCGAGTAGTAATGCAATTATCACTGGCCCTTTATGAAAGATTTGTTTAGATGAGTAAATAAATAAATCGAATTACATTACTGAAAAGTAAATGTACTAAACTTATTTAATTAGCATTCCGTATATCAATTAGAGGAATATGGTAATATAATTAAGTGAAAGAAACTGCTATCGATACGTAGAAAAAGTAATTTTTTGTTTCAGTTTTTCTAATTAAGATTAAAAAAATGTGAAGCATTTTGCTTTAAAATATAGTGAGCAAATTTATTTAGTAAGACATAAAATTTTAAATATGTGTAATAAATTTTTTCTCCGAACAAGTCTTTTGGATTTTACCTTATTCAAAGGTTTATTTAAAGATATATTTGCAGTGGAATTTAGTGTTATGTACGGTAAGTTTGATAGTGATAAATTCTAATCTGCTTTATACTATTCGAAAATTATTTTCGAAAAACAACTTAATTCTCATTATGAGGTTTAAATACAGAAAACTTTTAGCTATTACTTACGTTTATCAAGAAAGATTTCATTGATTTCGAATTAAATTAATTAAGGCCTCATTAAAATCAAACCATTTATTTTGAAATTGTTCGATTTGAAAAATCTGTACGATTTTTATTTATTTATTTATTTATTTATTTATTTATTCTTCGTTATTTAAAAAACTATCAAAATAAAAATTTGTTTTTTACTTTTTAATATTTTTTTCTTTTTCTAATAACACTTCAAAAAACTCTGCACGTTTATGCAAAAGAAAAAACAATAACAAATTGTTCAGCTAACTTTTAATCAAACGTAAAACTTTTTTACTTTTCACTTTAGAATAAATCTAGCTAAAATTTAACAGTAAAAGCACCGTAAAACTTACATTCCGTTGTTTATACATTTGCTATTCTTGTAATAAGGATGCTCCGTCTACTAATTTATAATGGAATTGAAGCGAATTAACATAAATATAACGAAATAAAAACTTTTTCTCTGCAGAATAATTTAATTTCAACTTCAATTTACTCTACAAGAATATTTATTTACTTATTTATTTATTTGCTTTTTATCTTTTAAAACATGCAAAAAACAAAATTTATTTCTAAGAAATTTCATTCATGGACCTGAATTCTTATTACCATTCATTATTTTCATTTCATTATAGTTGTTCCTCTTTTATAAAAAACCTTTTTAAAAACACGTATCATTAACGCCACTCATGTTTAAACATGGCACCCTTCTTCTATCATATATAATAAAAAATTTTGTAAGTCTCAGAAAATGAATAGTATTGCATTTGTCAAATTCCCAAAGAAACCTCGTAGAAGAAATGTTTAATTTTTTTTCGTTTGTTTTATTCGTAGAGAAATGCAATTACTACTGTCCTTTATGGGAGTCTTGTATAGATTTGTAAATAAAAAATCGAATTACATTACAGAAAACTGAATATATTAAACTTTTTAGTTAGCGTCCTGTTTATCAATAAACAAAATTTGGTAGTATTTTTAAGTGAAAGAGCTGCTGTCAATTCGTAAAAATCAGGAGGTTTTATTTATTTTTTTTTTCGGTTTCTATAATTGAGATAATGAGAATGAGAAATACTTTATTTTATATATATTGAGCAAATTTATTGAACAAGACATAAAATTTTATAACTAAGTAATAGAATTATCAATAGAGCAACTAGAATTCAATGTTATGTATGATACGTTTAATAGTGATAATTCCAAACTGCTTGATACTATTCAAAAGTTATTTCCGAAAAATCAACTTTATTCTTATTATGAGGTTTTGATACAAGAAATTTTTATCTGTTACGTAAAATTAACAAATATGGTGACACTGATTGGAAACTGAATTAATTAAGGGATTATTAAAATTAAACCATTTATTTTGAAACGATTAGATTTAAAAAAATGTCTTAATTATTTATTTATTTCTTTATTTTATTGACTTTTTGCATTATTTAGAAAACTTTTATTTTAAATTTTTAATGAATTTTTTCACATTCTGATAGTACTTTAAAAGAACTCGCAAGTTTGTACAAAACAATAACGAAAAAAGTATTCTGCAAACTTTTTATGAAATTAAAAGAAAAAAAATCTTTCACTTAAGAATAAATCTAGGTTAAATTAGTCTCGCCTAAATAATATCAAATTACATTTGCTATTCTTAAAATAAAAATGCTCCGTATATTAATGTGCAATGGAACGGAAATGAATTAACATTAATGTAACGAAATGAAAACTTTCTGTCTGCAGAATAATTCAGTTTCGAAAATTATAGTTACTCTACAATAATATTTATCTATTTACTTATTTATTTATTTTTATTTTTTGTCTTTTAAAACATCCAACAAACAAATTTTATTTCTCAAAAACTTCATTCTTGGACATGAATTCTTATTAGGCTTTTATTTCCTTCCATTAGACTTGCTCCGCTGTTATGAAAAACATTTTAAAAAAGAAATTTCATTAACTCTGATCGTATTTAAACAGGGCATCCTTGTTCTCACTGTGTATAATAAAACTTTTTCTACGCCTTAGAAGATGTATAGGATAGTATTTGTCACATTCAAAAAGAAATCTCAATGAATAAATAATAACATCCTTTTTTTTCATTTATTTTATTTGAGCAGTAATGCAATTATCACTGGCCTTTTATGAAAATTTTGTATGAATGTGTAAATAAATAAATTGAATTACATTACAGAAAAGTAAATATATTATTTACATTATTCATATTCCTATTCCTCGTCGAAGAAATTTTAATACACAATGGTATGCGGAAATGAATTAACGTTAATGTAACGAAATAAAAACTTTCTTTCTGCAGAATAATTCAGTTTCGAATTCAACTTACTCAACAGGAATGTTTATTTATTTATATTTATATTTATTTTTGTCTTTTAGATCATACAAACAAAAAAAATTATTTCTAAGAAACTTAATTCATGGACCTGAATTCTTATTAGTCTTCTTTATTTTTTTCCACTAGAGTTGCTCCGCTGTTATAAAAAACATTTTAAAAAGACGTATCATTAACGCCGATCATGTTTAAATATGGCATCCTTTTTGTAAACATGTAAAATAAAACTTTTTGTAAGTCTCACAAGATGTAAAAATCCTATTTGCCATACTTTCAAAAAAATCTCAATGAAGAAATGGTAACTTCTTTTCTTTTATCATTTATTTTATTTCAACAGTAATGCAATTATCACTAGCCTTTTATGAAAGTTTTGCATAAATGAGTAAATAAATAAATTGAATTACATTACAGAAAAGTAAATATATCAAACTGATTTAATTAGCGTTCCGTATATGTTTTAAAGGAATATGGTAGTATAATTAATTGACAGAGTTACTGCCGATTTGAGAAAAGTTTCATAGTAAAAAGAGGATTTTTTAAAAAGTTTTTCTGATTGAGATAAAGAGTATGCGAAGTACTTTATTTTAAAATATACTAAGCAAATTTATTTAGTAAGACATAAAATTTAAAATCTACGTAATAATTTTTTTTTCAGAATAATTCTTTCAAATTTTACTTTATTCATAGGCGTACTTTAAACATACTTTGAATTGTAATATAATGTTATGTTCATAAGTTTCATAGTGAGAATTCCAAACTGTTTTATACTATTAAAAATTAGTTTCAAAGAATCAACTTTATTTTCAATATAAGTTCTCTATACAATGAATTTTTAGTTGTTACCCAAGATTATCAAAAATGTTTAAAAAATATGTAAATTCTTTTTTTTTCTTTTATTAATATTTTTCAAATATTTTGAAATTTTCAACATGAAACAGTTATTTGAACTTCTTAGTACTTTTTTTTGTTACATTGATAGTTTTTAGAAAAACTCTGCATATTTATGCACATGTATAACAACACAAGGTGTTTAACTAACTTTCATTTAAATTTTTAAAAAAACTCTATTTCATTTTAGAATAAATCTAGCCTAAATTGAAGAAACACATTGAGAGTGAATTAAAAATTACATTCCGTAGTTTAAGTTAACGAGAAAAACTGTGAAATTACATTTGCTATTCTTATAATAAGAAAGTTCCGCATTTCAATGTACGATGGTACAGAAAGGAATTAATATTTTAATGTAACGAAAATCAAATTCTTTCTCTGCAGAATAATTAATTGTTGACTATTTTCTTTTATGTCTTTAAAACATTTCAAAAACAAAATCTCTTTCTAAGAAACTTCATTCATGGACCTGAGTTCTTATTAGTCTTCTTTATTTCCTTCCATTAGAGTTCCTTCCATTAGTTCCGCTGTTATGAAAAACCTCATACAAAGACATATCACATTCTCATTCAGTATAGCAATTAGAGAAATATGGAAGTATAATTAATTGAAAGATTTTCTGTCGATTCGTAATTTTTTTTTCTGTGTCTATTACTGAGATACCAAGAATTCCAAGAACTCTATTTTGAAATTCATTTCTTTCAAATCACATCTGCAAAATTAAGTAAGACATAAAATTGTAAATATATTCTTAATAATATTATTGATTTAACGATTTATTTAAATTTTATTTTGTCCAAAGAAATATTTAATCATATATTTTAATCGGAATTTAGAGTTATGTACTATAAGTTTGGTAGTTCACTAGATATTGTTTTAAAATTTTCGATGCGATTAAAAAAGTATTTTCGAAAAGTCAGCTTTATTCACATTATGCGGCTTAGTTGTGAGAAACTTTTAGCTGTTAACTTTTATCTTCAGTGTCGACAATAAATTAGAGAATCGTCGAAAAAATGTGATCGATTTTAAATTAAAATAAAGAATGCCTGAATAAAGATAAATCATTTATATTTCAACTGTTAAATGAGGAAAATCTGGGGTTTATTTTATTTATTTATTTATTTATATATATATTTTTTACATTACACTTGTAAAACTTCAATATGAAATTTTTATATTTTATTTCAAAACTCCTTAAAGGTTCTTTTTCCAATTTGATGATACATAGAAAAAAATAAAACAAAAAACTCTGGGTTGACTTTCAATTAAATGCATAACATTTTTCTTTTTAACTTTCAAATAAATATAGCCTAAATTTTAGAAAGACAGTAAGAGCGTTGTAAAAATTACATTGCGTTGATTAAATTAGTGGGTTAAAATATCAAATTACTTTTTTTTATTCTTATAATAAGAATATTCGTATTTCAATGTACAATGGTACGGAAAGGAATTAGCGTGAACGTAACGAAATAAAAATATTCTCTCTGCAGACTAACTCAGTTTGGATTTCAATTTACTATACAAGAATATTTATTTACTTTTATTTTGTCTTTAAAAACCTCCTAAGAACAAAATCTTTTTCTAAGAAACGTCATTCATGGACCTGAATTCTTATTAGTCTTCTTTATTTCCTTCCATTAGAGTTGCTCCGCTGTTATGAAAAACCTACTAAAAGGACGTTTCATTAACGCCGCTCATGTTTAAACATAACACCCTTCTTCTAATCATGTATAATAAAAGTTTTTGTAAGTCTCAGAAGATGTATAAGATTTCATTTGTCATATTCCCAAAGAAACTTCGTCGAAGAAATGGTTACTTCTTTTTTTTTCATTCAATTTACTCTATAAGTAATGCAGTCACCACTGGCCCTTTATGAAAGTCTTGTTGTGTAAAAAAATAAATTGAATTACATTACCTAAAATTAAATATGTTAAAGTTATTTAATTAGTGTTCAATAGTTAATATAGTTATGTGAAAGAGCTGTTGTCAATTCGTAGAATATATATGTATATGTATATATATATATACATTCAGTTTTGCTAATTAAGATAAAGAAAATGCGAAAGACTGGAATATTTTAAAATATACTGCGCAAAATTTTTCAGAAAGACATAAAGAAATTAAATTATATTTTAAGTAATAAAATTACTTTCAGAACAATTGTTTAGAATTTTACTTTATTAAAAGACGTATTTAAACATACATTTGAATTGGAATTTAATGTTATGTACGATAAGTATGACATTAGAGTTGTTCCGCTGTTATGAAAAATCTTTTAAAAAGACGTATAATTAGCGCCGCTCACGTTTAAACATAGCATCCTTCTTCTAATTCTGTATAATAAACCTTTTTGTAAGTCTCAGAAGATGTATAGAATTGCATTTGTCATATCCCCCCTCGCTCCCCCAAAGAAAAAAAATCTTCTCTGAAAAAATAGTTACTTTTTTTTCATTCAATTTATTCTATCAGTAATGCAGTTACCACTGGCCCTTTATGAAAGTCTTGTATAGATATGTAAATAAATAAATCGAATTACGTTACCGAAAAGTAAATGTGTTAAACTCTTTTAATTCACATTTCGTATATCAATTAGAAGAATATGGTAATATAATTAAGTGAAAGATGTGTTGTGGATTCGTAAAAAATAAGTTTTTTTCTATTAATGACATACAGAGAATAACAAATATTCTATTTTAAAATATATTTTTCTCAAATTAAATTTGCAAAATCGAACAAGACATAAAATTGTAAGTATTCTTAATAATATTACAGATAGAACAATTTGTTTAAATTTTATTTTGTTCAAAGAAATATTTAAATGTATATTTTAATTGGAATTTAGGTAAATGGCCAGTGATGAAATACATTTCCTAATCTTACGTAATATACATTTGCTTCTTATTATAAAAGTAGTAAATTACATTCACTATTCTTATAATAAGAATGCTCACTGTTTTAATGGACAATGATACGGAAATGACTTAACGTTAATATAACAAAATAAAAACTTTAACTCAGAAGAATAAGTTAGTTTACACTTCAGTTTTTTTACACGAATATTTATTTATTTATTTATTTTGTCTTTTAAAACATCCAGTAAACAAAATTTATTTCTAAGAAACTCCATTCATGGAACTTTTTAAGTAGTAAAATCTGTAAGTTTTTTTTATTTTATTTATTTATTTATTTATTTTTACATTACAGTTGGAAAACTTAAATATGAAATTTTTATATTTCATTTCAAAACTTCTTGGTAAGTCTTTTCCCAATAGTGTAGTATATAAAAATGTTATCCCTCTTTATGCAAAATATAAAACGAAACAAAAAACTATGGGATAACTCATCAATTAAATACATAACTTTCAAATAAATATAGCCTAAATATTAGAAAGACAGTGAAAACTTAGTAAAAATTAAATTCCGTTGATTAGGTTATCACTTAAAAATCATTACAATATCAAATTACATTTCTTATTCTTATAATAAGAATGTTTGTATTTCAATGTACAACGGTAATTTTGTAGCTATCAGGAGATGTATAGGACTGAATTTGTCATATTCCCAAAAAATTTCGCTGAAGAAATGATTACTTTTTTTATTTTTCATTTTTTTTATTCATTTAGTAATTCATTTACCACTGAAAGGCTGCTAAAAATGTGTAAATAAATAAATCGAATTACATTACCGAAAAGTAAGTATGTTAAACTTATTTAATTCGCATTCCGTATATCAGTTAGAGGAATAGGGTAATATAATTAAGTGAAAGATGTGCTGCCCATTTGTAAAAATAAGTTTTTTTCCTTCTGTTTCTGTTACTGAGGTGCCGAGTATTCTTTGTATTAAGACTCAAAAAAAAAAACAAAATTTTTTCTAAGAAACTTCTTGTTCTAATGTTCTAATGTTCTAAACTTCTTTGTTCTAAGCATGTATAATAAAACAAATTGTAAGTCTCAGGAGATGTATTTTATTGTATTTGTCATATCCGAAAAAACACGTCGCTGAATAAATGGTTACATTCTTTTATTTCTTATTTTTAAACATCATTATTAATGCAATTACCACTGGCTCTTTAAGAAAGACTTGTAAAGACGTGTAAATAAATGTATCAAATTACATTACCAAAAAATAAATATTTTAAACTTATTTAATTCGCCAATCCGTATATTAATTAGAGGAATATGGTAACATAATTCAGTGAAAGACGTGCTGTTGATTCTTAGAAAATAAACTTTTTCTTCTGTTTCTATTACTGAGGTGCCGAGAATTCCAAGTACTCCATTTTAAAGTATATTTCTTTCAAACTACATCTGTAAAATTAAGTATGACATAAAACTGTTAATCTATTCTTAATAACATTATCGAAAGAATAATTTATTTAAATTTTATTTTGTTCAAAGATATATTTAAAAATATTTTTTAATCGGTATTTAGAGTTATGTACGATAAGTTTGGTAATTTAGTAGATATTGTTTCAAAATTTTCGATGCGATTAAAAAAGGTGTTTTCAAAAAATCAGCTTTATTCACATTATCCGGTTTAGATGCGAGAAACTTTTAGCTGATAGCTTTTATTTTCAGTGTCGACAATAAAATACAAAATCATCGAAAAGGTGTGATTGATTTTTAATTAAAACAACTAAGGCCTTAATAAAGGTAAATCATTTATATTTAAATTGTTAAAGTAGGAAAATATGTGTGTTTTTTATTTATTTTTTAATTTATTTTATTTTATACATTACACATGTAAAACTTCAATATGAAATTTTTATATTTTATTTCAAAACTTCTTAATAGCTCTTTACTCAATTTGGTGGTACATAGAAAAACATAAAATAAAAGAAAAAAAATTGGGTTAATTTTTAATTAAATTCCTAACTTTTTTCTTTTTAAATTTCAAATAAATATAGCCTAAATTTTAGAAAGGCAGTGAAAGCGTAGTAAAAATTACATTCCGTTTATTAAATTAATGGGATAAAATATCAAATTAAGTTGTTTAGTTATTAGTTGTTTTTGTTAATAAAAATGTTCGTATTTCCATGTACAATGGTACGGATAGGAATTAGCGTGAACGTAACGAAATAAAAATGTTCTCTCTTCCAATAATTCAGTTTGGACTTCAATTTACTTTACAAGAATGCTTATTTATTTTTATTTTGTCTGTAAAAACTTCCTAAAAACAAAATCTTTTTCTAAGAAACTTCATTCATGGACCTGAATTCTTATTAGTCTTCTTTATTTCCTTCCATTAGAGTTGCTCCGCTTTTATGAAAAACCTTTTAAAAAGACATATCATTAACGCCACTCATGTTTAAACATGGCATTATTCTTCTAATCATGTATAATAAAAAATTTTGTAAGTCTCAGAAGATATATAGAATTGTATTTGTCATATTCCCAAATAAACGTGGTTAAAGAAATGGTTGCTTTTTTTTTCATTTATTTTATTCTACAGTAATGCAGTTACCACCGGCCTTTTATGAAGGTCTCTATATAGATGTGTAAATAAATAAATCGAATAACATTACCGAAAAGTAAATATGTTAAACTTATTTAATTAGTGTTCCGTATATCAATTAGAGGAATTTGGGAATATAATTAATTGAACGATCTGCTGTCTATTCGTAAATTTTTTTTTCTGTGTCTATTACTGTGTTACATAGAATGCCAAAGTACGTTATTTTAAAATCTATTTCTTTCAAATTACACCTGTAAAATTAAATGAGGTGTAAAATTTTAAATATATTCTTAATATTTGTTTTGGAGAAACAATATTTTTAAATTTTACTTTGTTTAAAAGGATATTTAAAGATACATTTTAATGGGAATTTAGAGTTATGTACGATAAGTTCGGTAGTTAAATAGAGATTGTTCTAAATCTCTTGATACTATTAAAAAAAGTATTTTCGGAAAATCAATCGTATTCACATTATATGGTTTGGATAAAAATAAACTTTTCGCTGTTAATTTTTATTTTCAGTGTCAATATTTAAAAGTGTAGGGTCATCGATAAAAATGTGACTTTTTTTAAATTTAAATAACTAAGGCCTTAATAAAGATAAACCATTTATATTTAAACTATTAAAATAAAAATTCTGCAAGATTTTTATTTTATTTATTTATTTATTTTTGCATTTCTTATAAAACTTTAATATGAAACTTTTATATTTCATTTCAAAACTTCTTATACAGGATGATTTATAATGAATGGGACAAAAAGAAAAGATGATTGTGAACGTTGTAATAATTATATATTAAAAAAATTCAAATTTACCTCAAAACTACATTTATTGAAATTTCTACAGGTGTTCGATATGTGCCCCTCCGGTGACACGACAAATGTCTACACCTCAGTTATCTGCTGCTTCAGTTCCTCTAAGTCCTGAGGAAGTGGAGGCACAAACACCTTGTATTTAACGAAACCCCAGAGAAAAAAAAATCACAGGGTGTTAGATCTGATGATCTCGGCGGCTGATGAAAACATGTCAAATCCTGGAACTGCTGCACCCACCTGCTTATGTTATGCCGATGCGGTGGTTCTATACGAAATTTCGTGCGAGAAAATTTCTTTGCACAACAGTTACCGAGAACGTTTTGGTATATTCGAAAATGCAGTATGCTTTCTCTTGTATGAACGACATTTGGTTTAACAGCGCCTCTAGCAGCAAGTTCGTCATTCGGTGATTTTTTCCCTGTTGCCAAATAAAACTTGTTTAATTGTAGTTACAGAATAAATTTGTTTCGGCTGAATAAATCCATTACGGCAGTCACACTACGATATTGTTTTTGGCTTATTCATTATGAATCACCCGGTATATTATTTTCCCAATTTTATAGCACATAGAAAAAAATCTCTCTTTTATGCAAAACAAAACCCACTGGGATAACATTCAATTAAATACATAATTTTTTTCTTTTAACTTTCGAAAAAATATAGCCTAAGTTTTGCAAAGACAATGAAAGCGAGTAAAAATTACATTCCGTTATTTAAGTTAACAGGAGAAAATATCAATTTACATTTGCTAT
Organism: Maratus speculifer; assembly: GCA_964019185.1. Lineage (NCBI taxonomy): Eukaryota > Metazoa > Arthropoda > Arachnida > Araneae > Salticidae > Maratus > Maratus speculifer. The sequence goes on from OZ025291.1 coordinate 326,022,563, forward strand.
TCTTATAATAAGAATGTTCTGTATTTCAATGAACAATGGTACAAAAAGGAATTAAAGTTAATGTAACGAAATAAAAACTTTATTTCTAAAGAATAATTGAGTTTGACTGCAGTTTACTCAAACAGAATATTTATTTAACTTTTTTGTCTTTTGAAACATCCAGCAAATGAAATTTATTTCTAAGAAACCTTATTCATGGACCTGAATTTTTATTAGCATTCTTTATTTATTTCCGTTGGAGTGGCTCGGGCGTTATGAAAAATCTTTTAAAAATCCGTATCATCCGTATCATTAACGATGTTCCTATTTAAACATGACACCTTGTTCTAATCATGTACGAGGGAGAGTCTGAAAATAAATTTACCCTGGCGACTGTGGACAGAGATGTCTATGTCAGACAAAACATATAATGAAGCATTAAAGATGAGACGTAACTAACTTTACCTTTCTACATGTGTGCCAAGGGAGTTGAGAGATTTGGCATTCATCTATATAAGCTTCAAAAAGCCTTTCAGGTAAAAAAATAAGGGCTTTGCATGTGAAAGAAACGCTGAACTGTGAAAGAAGCTTGTGTGATTTCGGGATTGTTTCCAAAGACTTAGTCAATCAATGCTTTCGTTTGTAGTTGCTGTGCACGCCCGTCCAAGTCTCGGTATGTTAAAAACTTGCTGATACACCTCTGTGGAAGTCCAGAGGCCAGATGCTAATTCGAAACAAAAGGTACCACCAAGATTTTGCCACCAATTCAGTGAAGGGCATCATTAAGTGTTGTACAGACCGAGACCTGAATGGATGTGCACAGCCACTACAGACGAATGCAATGCTTCACTACAAGTTTAGAAGCAATACCGAAATCCCACAAGCGGTTCAACACTTTTTCCTTTTGCAGAGCCCTGATTTTTTTATCTACAGCTCTTTTTGAAGCTTATAAAGTCATCTTATGATCGTGCATATAAATGTCTCAACTCACTTGGCACTTATGTAGAAAAGTAAAGTTGAGTCTTTTTTTTTTTTTTTTTTTTTTTTTTTTTATGTTTCGTTGTATGTTTTGTCTTTCAAACACACATATATTCACAGTCGTTAAGGGAAACTTATTTTCAGATTCTCCTTTGTATAATAAAATTTTTTGAGCCTCATATTATGTATAGGGTTGTATTTTTCATATCCCAAAGAAACCTAACTGAAGAAATGGTTACATATATATATTTTTTTTAATTCGAGCAGCAATGCAATTATCACTGGCCTTTTATGAAAGTCTTATATATTTGTGTAAATAAATAAATCGAATTAGTTTACAGAAAAGTAAATATATTAAACATATTTATTTAGCCTTCCGTATTTCAATTAGATGAATATGGTTGTATGATTAAATGAAAGACCTGCTGACTATTCATTGAAAATATTGTTTTCTGTTTCTCTTGCAAAGATAAAGAGAAGACGAAGTTTTTTATTTTAAAATATATTTCTTTGAAATTACCTCTATAAAATTAAGAAAGACATGAGAATGTAAATCTACTTAGCAGTATTAACGGCGGAATTTTTTTTCCAAGGAAATATTTAAACGTTTATTACATTATAATTGAATTTTTAAGTTCGGCACAGATAGTTCCAAATTGTTTGATTCTATTGAAAGACATATTTTAGAAAAATCGACTGTATTCTCATTATGCGGCTTATATGTAAGTAATTTTTAACTGTCACCTGTTATTTTCTATGACGCATTTAAAGTTAATATATTTTAAAATAAACGTATCTGCACTATCTTTTCTCACAGTTAAAAAACCAGTGATACTTTTTGTATAAAAATATTTTTGGTACAGTTGATGGGCATTCTAAAAAAAATATATTAAATGTAAAAAATCGATAATGTTTTCAGTTTAAAAATGATTTTTAATATGTTCTGTACATCAGTCAGTATATTACTTAAACTGATTCAGTTGTGTTTTTAACAACTGTATGTCCAAGTTAAACGTATTCAAAACTAATTGCATGTTTGAAGGATCACGTATAATTATTTATGAATTTCAGCTCTATTTAATGTAATAACTGCTCATATTTCTTTGAAGTTTAAAGAATTTGAGCTGAATAAATTCAATAGGCAAATCTTTGAAGGCATTATTTCTAGGTTGTGGGAAAAAAGATCTCACTGTCCGGCCTACCAGATTCCCGGGCATACCGTTATACGAATATTTTGCTGTAAACATCGCTGTTAAAAAAAAAAAGCCCAAAAGAACAAGAAGCTCGTTAAGCTTTTCAAGATTTATTTCATTTCATTTTATTTTTTAATGATACAACTTTCGGATTACCGTAAATATGCAGAAAGTTTCTCAGAAACTTTATAGAACACTTCCGCATTTGATTCATAACAGTGCAACTTCCGTAAATGATTTTATTAAAATGATTGTAGACATAAAAAAGTCCATTAATCTTTTGATCCAGGACATATAAGTCACAGTGGATGTAACATGGCTAACGAAAACGACAGGCTATTGTGGTGTATTACATGTGTCTTCTTTTATCAGACCGCTTAAGTCACGTGATGCTCGAAGATGCAAGTACAGATTTACGGAGAGAGCATCACGTGATTCTCGTTGTCAACAGATAGTGCGGAGACCTGTTTTTTCATAAACCCCGGAAAGCCACATAGACAATCTCATTTTATATTAGTTATAGTATTTTCTGGTAAATAATCTGTGCTGTATTCTTATAATTTGTAGAAGATTCTTTTCGAAAGATATCTACCATAAAATAAAATGTATAAAAAACAAATAAAATAAATTAATTGATGTACAAATTTCATTTAATATAAAGATAAATGCAAGTTCTGGACTGTAATCTAACGAATTAAACACGTTACCTTATTTTTGGAATTACTGAAATGCAACAGGCATTTTTTTCCTAAATGCATTTAATGAATTGTTTTCGAGCTACAACCATTCTCGTGTATTTATAACAAAATTTTAAATATGATTGGACTTTTTAGTTTCAATTTTATAATTTTTTCCCCATAAAAATCCTTTTTTTTACATATATATAATTCATAATCGACATCGTATATTTGGAGCTTTTTTGTTAAACTGTAAAAAAAAAAAAATTACAGAATTAGTATTTTGTCAAGATTTTTATGTTCCAATTTTTAAATAACAAATTTCTTCTTATTTTAGCGCAGATTTTTGTCAATAAATAAGGCCAAATATTTATTTTCAAAATTACTGGTATAAATTATAAACATATATATATTTTGGTAGGAAATTCCGACAAGCACTGCAAATGAGTTAAATTGCTGACAGATAATAATAAACGATTTAATGGTGCAAAGTAGGTAGAAAAGTTTTGCGTTTCAGTATGACATATTTTTACAGATAAGTGACTCTTAATATATGTTATAATTAAAAAAAAAATGTGTATTTTCTTAAACAAAATTGTAACTTAAAATTATCTAGATAAAGATCTAAAAAGAATCATTTAGTTCTTGGTTATTTTTTTCGTTCAAACTTTAAAACAAAATATTTTATATGTGAAATTTTTTATAGGTAATATATTTTACACAGTTGACTTTTTTGTCTAAGGCTTGGTAAAAGCAATGCCTATACCTTGACAGTGATAGATGAAAGCTGTAAACCAATAAAGTTTTGTCCCTGGCTCATAGCCAAAATCACCATTATATACAAGGCATGATACCAAATGGCTTGGAATTTTATCTGTATATCCAGAATTTGTGAAACTGATTTACGAGGAAAATTTTATCTCGGTAAATTTGCAGGTGCTATCGAACTGTCAAGGAAAGGTTGAAGTAAGCACATACAGTAAAGTTAAACGAAATAAGATTTGTATGTTATTTCGTTATATAGATGTTTAATATATTTATTCTACACAACATTTAGTTTTAAGTTAAAAAAATATGTTTGTTTATGGCGTTTTGCATCCGAACTTTTGGAAAATCAAAGGCTATTTAACTTTTTGTTGCATTAACATCAAACATATAGAAAAATTAGATAAAAAAAAAGCTCCAAGGGAATTATTTAAAAAAAAATCACATTAAATATAAATATCATTTAAAAGTTTTAATTTCTTAAAAAAATGGAGCTGAAATCAACTTAAATTAAAAAAATAATAAAAGGTCAAGTGCGAGTATTACTCGTGCTTAGAGGGTTCCGTACAAAAAACATATGTATTGTTAACTATTTTAATTAATGAAGTCGTTGCTAAAAGTAAAATAAGAATTTGTAAAAAAACTATACATTATAAGGTTGTGTATAGCTTTAAATACTAAAAAAGTATGACTTGGGATATCATAAAAATTCATAGAGATGAGAAGCCTAAATAATATAAAATGTTTCTAGTCTGTATTTTTTTAAACTTATCCTAATTTGTTTAAAGCGAACTTAATTCGATACTGACAACAAATATAGTGCATATTGAAACTTCATTAGCATTTCATAAAACTTAATTCAGCGTAATAATAATCTTCTTTCCTTACAGAATATCTAAAACAAATCTCTTTTTCAAAGTTTAAATTTAATATTGTGCTGAGCGCGTTTCGAAAGGAAGTTGCAAAGATGCAACACTACTTTTGTTCGTAAGGCCTTTTTTTTCAGACAGTTTTTTAATTAACTTTTAAAGACACTGGAGGCACATTGAGAGCTACCTTCAATGCAAACTAGTCGGGAGCCCATAATATTTATGCGATTAATTCTAATTAAATTAGTCTTTTTCTAACAATTTCATGGTTAATATTTAGATTTCGTAGAAAGTATACTGCATTATAATAAAACAATGTGCACTGCCATTGACAGTTTGGTTCTTTTAATTTCACAAATGTTCAATCACAAGAAGCAGAAATGATGACTGAAAGAAACTGAAAAAGTGACTAATATAGATAAAATGTTTGCCACTAATCATAATTATGAAAGGAAAATAAGGAAAACACCAGATTCGTATATTCATATTGAAAATTAGTCATGTGACCTCAACAATTCTAGTTAAATTATTGCACAAAATTTTCTAAATATTCAATTTGTACTTAATGCTTTTTAATAGAAGAGTTACGAAAAATGTCTTATTTGATAAAGTAACTTAATAAAGTATATCATTCTTTTGTCCTATTCTGACACTAAATACATCGTATATCAAACTTTTCAGACTTTCCTAGAATGCTGCATAGGATAGGGTATTTCCCATGAACAAAGTTTCTGCGAAACACTGACGATGTTCGATAATGATTAATTTGATAAAGTTGTTTAACATGAAAAATGTTTATACAACTGATATCACAACCATTTTAAGAGTGTTTGAATAAGGATTACAGCAATAAAGAATAAAACAACCCCGAGCATTTAGCATCTGTTAATATCGTTTTTATATCTGTTTAATTTTCTTTAGTATCTGTTATTATTTCGTAATGTAGATGTCCACTGGAAGCGTTTTGCACACTGCATTCTTTTATTGTGCGCATCAAGTTTTTATAAATTATTATATACGTAATACACAGCTTGTACACATGTATAGAAAATTCTGATTTTATTGAAAATAAATAAATGGTTCTCAATTGTATAATTTTCCTTAAAATAGAATCAAGTACAAATATATATATATATATATATATATATATATATATATATATATTTCTAACATTTTTCTTTGAAATGAGTTCTCATTTGCGATTAATCGGGCAATATGGAAATTATTTTTAGGTCATCCTGATTTCCATTCAGAAATTAATCGCAATTAATGTGGCTATTTAGTATTGCCCTTGATAACGAGCTAAATACCACATTTCCAATTTTATTTCTAATTCTGACAACTCCTCTGTATGGTATAATTTGGCATTAACAAATTTTTACAGTTATTGATGTTGATTTGTAGTATTATCTAATGGTTATATATATATATATATATATATATATATATACAGCTTTATTTGCACAGAAATACATTTTTTAACAATAATTTTACTAGTTGTATTTTTGGTATTTCTAAAGTTGCTTTGTTGCAGCTGGTACAGTAGGATTTTTTAAAAATAAATATACAAGCCTATTTAGCATACGTCTATATCTTGAACATATTTTTGCATGTGTAACATGTACACGGAGTATACACAATATTGCTATTAATCACCAGACACTTTCAATTTTAGGTATTTTTTCAAATATTTAAAGATGTATTAGTCAAATTTTTCCGGAACTTCAGAAATATGAAGAATATAATCCATTTCATATTTATCAACGGTGTTTAGATCAGAAGGATAAGTAGGGAGCCAACGAAAAAAAAAATAATAATAATGTTTGGGATCACCCTGTAAAAGAAAATGAAAAAAAAAAAAAGAATTATGGAAACAGACTACTGGTATTTGGATATTATGTAATACAATGTATTCATTTGTGAAACAAACGAACTTATATCCATGAAAATTTATCTTTTATTTAAGTTCAAAAACTTTTTGCATAATTTATATCATGAAGGGTTTTTATTAAATTTATTGCCAGTTTCAGAAAATTTGACAAAATGTAGTAGAAATCTTATAGGGCAATTGGAATGAAACATATTAAATATTTAATGAAATATGAGTGATTGTGTAAATATATCAAAATTTACCAAATTTATTGTCAGTTTCAGAATATTTGACAAAATGTAGTAGAGATAATATAGCGTAATATATTGTAATCTAAATATATTAAATATTTGATGAACTATCAGTAGTTGTCCAAAATATATTTTATCTGCGCAACCGCGCACGATAAAAAATATTATTTTTTATAATTTTATAGTCAGCTTTATGAGACATTTATCAAAAAATCCAGTCAGATATCGTAAAAATTCAGAAAGATAGCAGTAATAGAATGAGTTAATTTTTAGTTGCTCACTAAAAGCTGTTGAAATATAAAGGATTTTCAACAAATTGTCATTTTTTATTATTTGGCTTTCAGCAAAAAAGTTTTTTCTTAATGAATGACAACGAGTATATTAAGAAAAAATGCTTTTTTTATACATTTGTTTCTGATAATTTCCCAAGAAGAACTAAAGCATCAATTAAAAAATGAATATTTAAAAAAAAGTAAAAAAATAAATAAAAATGATAATTTCCAGAAAACACCTTATAATTTATCTGTCTTTATATAATAACTAAAAATTAGCGCAGTGTATCGCGAATATCATTCTAAACTTTCGCATCATTTTTTTAAAAAAGTATCTCCAAAGAGTTACATGATTTATAAAACTACTTTTTCTTTACTCTTTATCATTTTAGATTTTTTTTAAATATATCTTTACTTGTAAACTACTGAATTATTACTGAAAGTATTGAAATGAAATCTAACAAACAAATAAATATTTTAATAAAATCAATTACGTAGATAAACAATTTCTTAATTTAGAAACTTGGGTCTCAATTTTTATCTTTTCTCCTTAAAAAAAAAAAAAAAAAAAAAAAAAAAAAAAAAAAAAAAAAATTAATTTTCTTTTCAAATGAAATCTAATAATAGCCACTGCAGCCAATAGAGAGCTTAACGAGAGAATTAATGAAGAAAACCCACAAAATTATCCAATTCAATAGCACTAAGTGCCAATGGTTTTCTTTGATTTTTGCATTTGCTCATTTATTGAGTTTTTAATTTTTTATTTTGTTAAATCAACATTTCGTGATTGTTCAAATTTCTTTAAAGTCAGAGAAGTGCGGAAAAAAGTACACCATGCTAACGACATACACAGCGATTTCATTAGTAGCTTTGATTTTAATCCAAGTGCTTTTGCAAAAATCCAAAACAAAGTAAATAAAAATCGGCAATTTTTTAATGGGTTAAATCTATCTCTGCTAACCATTAACAAAATAAAAAAATATATTTTAGAATCTTAAGTATTTCATTAGATTTCTTCGATTTTGCTTATAAAAAGAAAAAGAAGATGAAAAGAAAATTACAATGAAGGCGAAAAAATCATTCCTATGTAGTGGTATTTTTCCAAGTATCCAAATGCCAAAGGGTAAAATTTAAATAAAGACAGATAACGAAAAATCTATGCTTACCTTTCATATCTTTGAAAATCATCTTTTGTAATGAATATGTTTTCAGGTTATCTTATAAATTTACTTTTGTTAATATTGTAATAATTTTACATTTGTAATTTCTATAATAATAAAGTGGAAATTTTCAAAATATTATTTATTGACGAACATAGTTAAAAATGTTTAAAAATATTTATAATCCTTAAAGGAATTCAAAGCTTTCCCTTACAATCGTCAGAAATCATCACTCCACGAGTTTTATTCTTTATTTCCTTCTTTCTTTTTATTTATCTATCTGACACTATTTTTGTTCATGTATTATAAATTGTATAAAGGTTTCCCTCCTTGACACTTATCAACCCCCTTGAATCTGAAAGTATTGAAATGAGAATGTAACAAATAAATATTTTAATAAAATCAATATACGTAGATAAACAATTTCTTAATTTACAAACTTGGGTCTCAATTTTTATCCTTTCCACGAAAAAAATAATTTAACTTTCTTTTCAAAGGAAATTTAATAATAGCCGCTGTAGCCAATAGAGAGCTTAACGAGAGACTTAATGAACAAGAAAACCCTCAAAAAATACCCAATTCAATAGCACTGAGTGCCAATGGATCTCTTTGGTTTTTGAATTTGCTCATTTATTGAGTTTTTTTTTCATTTTTTATTTTGTTAAATCAACATTCCGTGATTGTACAAATTTCTTTAAAGTCAGAGAAGTGCGGAAAAACGTACACCAGGCTAACGACATACACAGCGAGTTCATTAGCAACTTTGATTTTAATCCAAGTACTTTTGCAAAAATCCAATACAAAGTAAATAAAAAGCGGCAATGTTTTTAATGGGTTAAAGCTATCTCTGCTAACCATTAACCTAATAAAAAATATGTTTTAGAATTTTTAGTATTTCAGTGGATTTTTTCAATTTTGCTTAAAAAAAGTAAAAGAAGATGAAAAGGGAATTACAATGAAGGCGAAAAAAATCATTCCTATGTATTGGTATTTTTCTAAAAATATCCAAATGCAAAGGGTAAAATTTAAATAAAGACATATAATAAAAAATCTGCATTTGTTTTTTGTATCTTTGAAAACCATCTTTTATAATGAATTTGTTTTCAGTTTATCTGATAAATTTACTTTTGTTAATAACGTGTATTTTAAAATTGTAATTTATATTATATTAAAGCAGAAATTTTTCTAACCATTATTTCTTGACATACGTGGTTAAAAATGTTTGCACTTATTTATGATCCAAAAATGAATTCAATGCTTCCCTTTACAATCGTCAGAAAACATCACCCCACGTTTTTTGTACATTCTTTCTTTTTATCTTCGTCTTTCAATCTCTGCTTCTAGCTGTATTTTTGATCACCTATTAAAATTTCACTAGAATGTTCTGCCCTATGACCGCTAATGCTCATTAAACCCCTTGAACTGCAAAGCAATTCACATCGACAACGCTACGCGATTCCAGCTCACTTCGATCGCTCACTATTATATCTATCAACATTAGCCAGAATGTAAATTATCACAAATTGTTTTAACATATGAAATTTAAATATATTTGCAAAGTATAAAATGATAATGGGGAACTTCGTTAAAAATGCAAATAAAAAGAAATTTCGTCTTTTTTAATATTGCATAGTACGAGTGTGATTTATTTAAAATTGTTTAAGAAACACTATAGGCATCCTAACGATATGTGAATAAAACTTTTTCTTCTATGTCTAAAGGACAATCTTAACAGAAAGATGATTTGTTTAATGTATATATCACTGTCAAAGGAACCAATCGCACGGCAATTCAAACATCGATCAAACGGTCAGTCTTTACAAAGATATTCGCTCTGAATGTTGATTTGCTGAACATGTTCGATCATGTTACCTTAAAATAACCCCTGAGGAACTTTTTTATGCTAATGCCGCATGGCAAACTATAAATTCAGCCTCATATAGCTATGTAAAAGAAATATAGATGTTACTAGGAAATCCAAGTAGTGTTCCCCGGTTGCATATTATAAGTGAAAAAAAAATTAAAAATAATATATTTTTTATCTTTGATATTTTTTTAGATTGCTCATTGACAATAGTAAAAATTTATTTGATATTAAAAATGTAAGTAATGTATTCAAATAATGTTTTGAAATTTATTATTTCGTATTACTCACATACGCTGAATCAATCACAGGAAAAGTCATAACAATATATGTATTTACTTAGTTAGCTAGAATTAAAATAAAAGACCTTTAACAATAGTTAAATTAAGCTTTTATTCATTTCTGTTCCCGGCCATTATAACATTTCTTCTAAATAGGGCATTTTCATAATGAAGATAGATCTCTGTTGTTGTATGAAAACTGTTAAACATGAAATATACATATATTTTGCTCTAATATATCTAATCTTATCTACTCGAAGTATATCTAATAAATGAATACATTGAGTATAATTATTCAGAAAAGATATGTGTTATTTAACTTTCGTACAAAATACATGAAATGATATCTCCTAAACATTTAATCAGAACTGAACTGAAAGGTAATATATAAAATGCCAGTCCTCGTAGTTGATGATTCTGAAAACTTTAATTTTACAGATATACTTCAAATTTCAGAAATGTTTCATTTGTTACTCTCCCTCATAAAAAAAAAAATGTTTGTAGGAAGATAGTTATTTTTCTAAAGGTTCTGAAATTTTGCTCCATTAGTTTTGAAAATCAGATAACTTATTTAGAATCAAATTTATTCTCAATATTATATTTATTTTTTAGTTCGCGAAAATTTAAATAAAATTTTACTTTTATAGGCCTAAAGCTCGCTAAATTGTGATGCATTAAAATTTAAATAAATTTAAGCATTTTCTAACACTAAAATAATAATAATAATAATAATAATAATAATCTTTTTTCAGAAGAGAATATTTTTTAATATTTTGATAATTTATCTTTTAAAAAGAAAACAGAAAAAAATAAAGAAACCAAAAAATAATCTTTCACAAAATCTTTACTGTAGTATCCACTTATAAATTAACTATACCAAAAACAGATGTTTATATAAATTTATATTATCTGAAGAATAAGATCAATGACGCTATTTAAATATATTGACCAGCACACAAAAGTCCATAAAATCTTTTGCAACTTCAAATTAAATCTTTTATTTTTCACACCTATTTATATTTTATTCCTAACTTTTAACAATGAATAAATTGAGCCTTTCATTTGTTTCTGAATTCTCTACCATGATAACATTTCTTCTAAACAGGACATCATCTTAATGAAAATAGATATTTGTTGTTGTATGAATACACTTACAACATACACGTTTGTATCAATATTAAGTATATCGAATAAAAGATAATACAGAATATAATTATTTAGGAAAGAGAAAGTAGATTCATTATTTCACTTTCGTATAAAATACGGATACTGACATCATATCATTTAATCTGTATGAACTCATAAGAAAATGTAGTACTTTTCGGTTAGCCGGACGCCATTGATATACATACATATATATGTGTATGTATACACATACATGGACTTTATTGTAATTATCTATACACACAATACATAACGCATATATATATATATATATATATATATATATATATATATTATATATATATATATATATATATATATCCACATATACATATGTAGATATATACGTGTCTATATATCTATATATGAATATATAACGCTGCACTCGGCTAGCCGAAAATTAACGAAAACGTATAAAGCACCCATTCTTGCTAATTCTAAAACTTTAGTTTTACAAGTATAATTTGAAATAAAAAAATGTTTCAAATAATACTCTCATTCATAATAAATTTCAAATAATTTTTTTGAAGTTAAGAAGTTTGTTTTTTATTTCATGTATTTTGTAATAACGATAATAGATTCAGAATAAAATTAATGAAGAATAAAATATTTTATCCGTTTAGTTAGTTAGCTAATACTAAAATAAATCTTCAGTTTTGATACTATTAAAATTCGTTCCGTTACGATGCTTTGATTTAAAAAAAAAAATCACTATTTTTAGCATTAAAAATCAATAAAAAGTTTTCCAATTGCAATAATAATAATAACAATCTTTTGATGATTTTTTATAGAAAAAATAAACAAAAGAAAGCAAATAAAAAGTAAGAAGGCAGAAAATAATCTTTAAAGAAAATCTTTCTGTAGTATTTTTCTTTAAACTTACTGCATCAAAAGCAGATACGGCATGCTTTTATAGTATTCTAAGAATAAGAAAGAGATACATGACACGATATAAATATGATGACCAGGGCACAAAAGTCGATAAAATCTTTTACAGTTTAATTTTATATCTTTTATCTTTCACACATATTTATGTATATATACATATTTTTTTCTAAATTCTCTACCACGATAACTTTAATTCTAAATAAATAAGTTTCACAATAAAGATCCGGGCTCAAAGCGTTGCTAAAATTTTCTCGCCATACTACGACTACTTTAAAATGATAATCTTTATTGTAGACTTTTATTGCAGATCTTAAAGGAATTGACAAAAATATTTTTGATTTGAATTAGCGATAGGAAATGTAGAAAAATTAACTCTTCGAATCTCTGATGAAAATCGGTGTTTGTTGTGTGAATTGAGATAAACATGAAATATATAATATTTTGCATTAATATTAAGTGTATTTAATAAAGGAAATATCGAATGTAATTCCTCAGAAAGGATGCCAGATCTACCATTTTACTTACTTATACAATACGCGGAATGACATCTCCTAAACATATAATCCGAACTAAACTGCTATGGAAATATACGAATAACTATTTCTATAGATTATTTCTAAAGTTTCGGAATCTAATTGCATTTGTAATAAGTGTTATAATTTTTGCCATTTTCCTCCCATTAATAATGCCTTAAATTTGTGAAGTAACCTTCCGTATAGTGCGTCTGATAAGTAGCCATGGTAGACGTTTGAAAATTACATAAATTTATGTAAAAGCATGACACAGTTTATAAATAAAGGTTAGTGTAAGAAAAATGGGAAGATTTTAACTACGATAATCACAAATAAGCAAACTCAAATTACTAAAACAATTATAGGGTAAATGCTTTCTCAAGAAAGTTACTAAATACAACCATTTAGCTCAAATCATATCGCCCCCGCTATTTGTTGAAATGTAGGAAGAAACCACGACAGCTTAGTATGCATGTTACTATAAACATTATAAGTTGTCACTTAAAATACTGCGATATCCTGATCGAAATGAGCTCCGTAGATTCCGTTAAACTTTTGTTTAATATACCAAACTTAACCTGAATATCTTGCTAGTGAAAGTATAGTAAATGATTCTACTCCAAACAGCGAATGGAAACTTCTCTCCCTTTTAAGCGTATATAAACATTGATGCTGAATCGATGAAACTCCATACTAGATCCCCTCTACATCTAAATCCATCGTGTATAACTGCTATCCCAGTTTATATAATAATTAAATAACCTCAGATACCAAATGTTCTTATAATTGAACAAATTAATCTTGAAAAAGTCAAGTACAAAATAAGTTCTTCTTATATTCGGACATTTTTTGAGAAAGTTAAAAAAATAAATAGGTATTTGGCACACAAAAACTCAGGACACTATAGTTGCACAATAGAACTCTGAAGTCCCTCGACTATAGGCTATCTCCATAAAAGAGCAACTGAAGCATTTAAACCCTTCTGTTACAGAAAACTTAGCATAATGAGCTTTCAAAAAATATAGATACTAATAAAATAGCAACAAAAGATTTTGTTTTTCAACTTTGTAGATGAAACAAAATATTAAAAGTCTGAAGGTTGACATCGCAATAAAAGAATTGATAATATATAAATAAACAAAAACGCCGTAATACTATTTAGAGGTTTTCACGATTCTTGCAACTTACCTTGCAAAAAATGATGCAGCTACAATGAATAAAAATGATGCAGCTTTTTACAATGTAAAAGTGGTGTTATTTAAAATTTTTGCTCAGTCCAATTTACTTGTTTAAATAGTTAACTTTCTTTTTACTGCCAACGTCGTATATCACACAAAAATAGCTGATTACGATTATGAATAGCTAGTGTTTCATTTTGCAGTGAATGAATTAATGTCAGAGAAATTAGTCTTCAAGCTGACTCCTAAAAATTTTTTCTCAAATTGACTCAAGCTCTTTTTCAATCAAGCTGACACCTAAAGTATTTTCAACTTTTGTCAGTCTCTGCATATAAGTAATCAAAAAATGCAGTAATACTGTTTAGAGTTTTACGTGGTAACTACAACTTACCTTGCAAAAAAGGATGCAGCTGCTGACGGCTGAGCTGTTCCAAATGTGCTCGGACATGGAGAGCTGAAAGATGTACCTTGCAGTAGGGAATGGTGAGAGTATCCAGAGAATGATAATGAATGTGGAATGGAAGAACAACTGGGTGGCATTCCCATACATGATGTCCCAGCTACACTGGGCCCACTGCTGGCTCCTCCTCCAATCGGAGAATACGGGCTCATCATGGGCAAATGGTGCTTGGATGCACTGTGTGCCTGTGTGAGATTGTGTTCTTGTAACGCTTTTTGACTCATGGGAGTCTGTGTTCCAGATGCCCCTGTCGTAACAAAGGTGGAGAGCGTAGAGGACAGAATTTGCTAGAAAGAGATAGAAAAAAATACATTTATAAATGAATAGAAATAAAACTTTATTTGAATGAATCTAATGGTTCCTAGAAAACAGAATAAATAAATACATAAAAAATGATTAATATAATCTGATCTTGATTGTTGAAATAAAGATGCTACTCATAGCACATAAATTATAGTCCTGTTTTATGTAGAACATTATTAAATACAAAATGTTTAGCTCATTAATAGTTTTATTTTTTTTTAATTAGGGACAAACACAACTTTTTCTGTATACAATCCCCTGTACAATCAAACAGCACCCCCCAATTAATAAATCAAAGATTACAGTTAAAAATTAGTGTTGTGTTAAAGATTTTAGTAAAAAAGCAAGCAAATCCTTCTAGAATAAGCGGTGTTCAGGCAAAATTGTTTAAAGGCAGAAATCAAGTAGTGCACAGTTGTTGATTCATAATAACGAAATTGTTGGCTATATTTGTGAAAAGTGTGGAATTAAACAAACCATTTCCTAATGTACCCTTTGCGAACAAAGTGTCAACCTTACATACTGAATGTTAGTGGCGCAACAATTGTTCGATTAAATTAACTTTTGGTTAGTTCAGCAATTTTTTCTAAACTATCATTGAATTAGGTAATTTCAATGTTAAAACGTCATTCTACTTATGACGGTTCATCCTTTTATATCTTTTCAGAATCAATTCCTTAAATTATTTTGTATTACCATTGCTTTAAACATTTTGTGCTTATAGAACCTTCTAGGTAATACTTTGTATTTATATATAATATTTTAGTTAATATTACTTAAAAGATAAATTCAATAAATAAATAAAATTGTAAACATTTTTCTCATACATTAGTGCATTGATCTAATTAATAAATTGCTGCGAGTGGGAAAGAAGCGTCTGAAATCATTTGTCTTATAATAACATCGAAAAAATATTGTATTCCGTCTAACTAAATGCAAACATATATCTAATTTTTAAACTTATCACAAATGCAGGGCTCCTAAAAGATCCACGAAATGAACACCAATAATTTTTAACACAAAATTTCATGGTTTGTTTCTAAAAAATTTATGCTAAAATTAACCTACGAAGGTAATTTTTATGTAATTTGCAAGAAAAATCTAAAAATATTTTTTTTTCTAAAATTATATTGCTGTTTAGTTGACGGACCATTTAGGAGACCTACTATTGAAAATTTTATTCTTTTAAAATTCTGATACCTTTTATAGAGAATATTCATGATTCATTTTATGTACTATGCTGTCTTATTTTTCTCGAATGAATTTAAATTTATGGGGATGCTCATTAATCAATTAAATATTTCCTGGAATGATATGTAAAGTGTAATTGTTTGTAAATGTAAGAAAAGATTAGTGTATTGACTGCATGAAATTAAATGTATTTCAATAAACAGATGTAACAAGCTATTTCTCAATCTACGTTACACTCTACATCGTATATTTCTAAATTTGTTTATTAATTACAAATGATAGGTGGTAAATTATATTTATATAACAAAAAAGAATTGAAAATAGTCATAAGATGACAATGTTACACATCATACGACACAAGTTTCATTAGTTCAATATAGTTTTAAAAAATTAAAGAAATACTTCATTTGTTAAACTAATTTAACTTCAAAATTTTCCATTTAGACAAAAATAATGACAATTTCCTGCAAAAATCTTACATTCATTTATCTCACATTCGATTTTTTACATTTGTAACTGTTGTTAATGATAAAAAACTGCTTTAAAATATTACTTAATGAAAGAAAAAATTCATTTTGACTCACGCAGAAAAAGTTTCGCTCAGTAAAATAAATCCATGACCAAATGTGAAAAGAGAAATTTAAATTTTTTATTATCTTACTACTTACAAATTATTGTTTTAGACAAAAATAAGCCAGAGCAATTTTTACCGTATGATATCAGATTAAATCTATCTTGCTTAGATATCAAAAGCTTTATTACAATGATATTGTTGTAAAATTTTTAAAGAGAAAGTTCATTAGTGAAATTGTCTTAACAGAACATTCCATCTATACAAATGTGAAACTTCGTTGGTACTTCAAAGTAACCATAATGATATGTAACCATAAGATATATTTACTCTGAGGTTGGTACAGTCGTTTAATTCCCATTGATTTTTTTTTTTCACTTTTAAAAATACTTAATAGCGATAAAAACTGCTTTAAAAATACTTAATTAAACAAATCTTCATTTGACTCAAATAGAAAAAGCTTTGTGTAGTAAAATAAACTCATTACCCAGAGTTTAAAGAGAGATTTTAATTTTCTCTATTCTTATTTCTTATAGATTTTATTCATTTATTTATTGTATTAAACAAAGACAAACTAAAATAAACTAGAACAGATTTATCATGCCATATTAAGTTAAATCTATCTTGCTTAGATACCATATGATACAAGTTTCAGTATGATGGTAGTGTTTTAAAAATTTTAAAGAGGAGTTTCATTAGTTGAGCTACAAGAAAATCCAAGTACTAAAGTCGCCCAACTTACATCCCACTTTTTTCGTTTTAAAAAATAGTTAATGGTGATTAACAAACTGCTTAAAAAAGACAAAAAATCTTCATTTTTCCTAAAGCAGAAAATCTTTTCTGTAATAAAATAAATCCATTACCAAATGTATAAAAATAAATTTGCATTTTTTCTATACTTAAGTCTTAAATACTTTTTTTTAATCGAAAGCAAACTTAAATAAACCAGAATGATTTTTAGCATGCGATATTAGATTAAATCTATCTTGCTCATATATTTAACTTGTTTCAATACCATACGATACAATGTTCATTGCAATGATAACATTTAAAAATTAAAAAAAAAAAGAAAATCATTAGTTAAACTAAGTTCATTACAAAATTTTTCATCTTGACAAAGATGAAATTTTGTGAAATCGTTTAACTCATATTTCATTTGTAAAAATAGTTAATTATAAGAAACGGCTTTAAAAAAAGCTTTTAATGAAAAAAAACTTTATTCCTATTCATGCTGAAAAGGTTTCGTATAGTAAAATAAATCCATTAGTAAATTCAAAAAGATAAATTAAAATTTTCTCTACTCTTACTTCTTATATACAATTTTTTGTTAACCAAATAGAAAAGATAATAAACCAGAATACTTTTTAGCATACGATATTAGATTAAATCTATTTTGCTTATATATTAGCTGTATTCACTTCGATATCATATGGCGAAATTTTCATTGCAATGATAGTATTTAATTTTTTTTTGTAAATATTAGTTAAAGTACGCTAATTGCATCTTTTTCCATTTAGACAAAGATGAATCTTACTTGGTAAAATCGCTTAACTAACTTTTCATTTGTAAAAATAGTTAATGATAAGAAACGGCTTAAAAAAAGCTGTTAGTGAAAAAATAAAACTTCATCTCGACACGCACAGAAAAGGTTTTATAAAGTTGAATTTCCATTTTCTATATTATTGCTTCTTATAGATTACTTTGACGCGCAAAAATAATTAAAAATAAAAAAAATACAATTTTAAAAATTACAACAAACATTTGGTAAATGATTTTTTCAAAAACTAAAATTTAAGACTTAAAAATAAATTATACATAAAAAAATCCTTGTTTTTTGTAAACAATATGTGTTTATGTTATCGTTAAAGTTAAATGAATGTGAAACATCTCGAAGAGATTAGATTATCATTTATTCAGTCACTTTTGTTCCAGAGAATTTTTAGTTAAAAAAAATTAATAATAAAGAAGTGATAGTGTTTTTTCATAACCAAATTCATCCAATTTCTTACATAATAATATCTACCCCATCTATAATATAAAATCACAAACATATCTGTACGTAACGCATATGTCCTTCTGCAAACGGCATCACTTTTATATGACACAATTTTATATGAAATTCCAGTTTTACAATTTTCGGTACCGGAAATTTTTAAATTTTTAAACTTCTAAACATCGCATATTTTTAATTTTTACACCGTTGTACAGGGTTGAAAATGTACTTTTGAATAAAATTTGCTTGAAAGCTGTATTTCAGTCTGCTTTTCAGTTATTATTATTATTATTATTATTATTATTATTATTATTATTATTATTATTATTATTATTATTATTATTTAAAGTCTTTAATACTTTTTTGTCATTATAGCAACAGAAAAAAACACACACAAGGAAAAAAATCCATTAAAAAAATCATTTTTTCTGACGATTTCAACGTGGCTTCAACGTGATAATAACGCAATGACAAAGTCACATATTACATACGTGAACATTTACAGTAAACATTTACATTCCTGGGTTAGCCAAAAAAAGAATAAAATGCGTTTATCACAAAGATTCAGATATGTCTCAGATACATCAAATTTTGACCGAAAACAACAATCATTTTCCAAACGGTAAATAAACCAGAACAGATTTTAGCATGCAATATTAGATTAAATATATCTTACTTAGCTATCAAAAACTCCATTACAATGATAAAATTTTAAAAGAGAAAGTTCATTAGTTAAACTAAGTTAATTACCGAATATTCTTCTATACAAATGTGGAAATTGTTTAGTAAAATCGTTTAACTCAAATCGACTATTTATTTCATTTTTAGGTGTATTTGTTATTTGGTAGATTTCTTTTGAAATACTACCTATTGCGGTCGCTCCTATTTTGGGATTTTTGAAAAAAGTTTTGCCGGTCTACACCGACCATGACCCCTAGATCTCAAAACTACCATCATTAAAAAATTTCATATATAGAGATATAGATATATATAGATCTATCTATTTATCATTTTTTTATGGACACAATAACTTTTAGATTTAGTTTCAAAACCCTTTAAACTGATACACGAAATCAAGGGGCATAAAATCTCGGTCAAATTCGTTGATAGACAAAATCAGACCAAGGGCGTAGAAATGGGGAGGGGTTTTCATGAAAACCAAAAAAAAAAACACAATTTCTTAATTTAAATAGATAGTGAATCAGTTTAAAGGTTATATTACTTCAGAAAAATGGGCCAAAAGTTTATGCATGACAGATATTTAATAAATATAAAAATGGGCTCAAAGGACGAAAAAATAGGGTTTCAGAAAGATAAAAATTCATAACTTCAATTCTCAAACTATCAAATCCAGTTAGTTTTTCATAAATGCTCTTAATATTATCTAAAAAATTTGTATTTACAAGTTTTTAATAGGAGCAAATCTTATTGACAAAAATAAAATAAAAACGAAAACAAAAAGAAGTAAAAAAGAAGGAAAGAAGAAGGAAGAAGGAAGGAAGAAGGAAGAAGGAAAACAGAAGGAAGAAAGAAAAAATCCATAACTTCATCAATTCTTAAGGTATCAAATCCGATTAAATTGGTTATACATCTTCTCAATAAGATCTACAACTTTTACACTGACATGTTTTTGATAGGACCAATTCCTATAGCAAAAATAACTTAAGCAAAAATAGGAGTTGAAGAAAAAAAATCTCAAATCTAAATTGCTTATATTCTGACTCCCTTTTAAATTCATTTTACTCTCAAACACATCCAATTGGCAGGTTCTCTTTCTTAGGAGCTATATAATGTGATGCATTGTCCAGTTTTGTGAAAAAGGCAGAATACATTTCAAAGAATGCTGTCAATGTGGGCAGTTTGAACAGGATTTCTCGAAGCGATCTTGATTGAAAAATTGTGGAAATATTCAAATAATAAATTGCATATTTTCTGACTCATTTTTAAATCCAATTTTCCTTTCAAAACGCATTTGATTGTCAGGTTGTCTTATTTAAGAACTGTATAATGTGCCGTACTGGTTAGTTTTTTGATATAGGCAGAATATATTTAAAAAAAACTGCCAAAGTGGGCATTTCCAACAAAATTTAACGAAGCGGTAGTGATTGAAAAATTGTGGAAATATTCAAATAACAAATTGCATATTTTCTGACTCATTTTTAAATTCAATTTTCTTTTCAAAACGCTTTCGATTGACAGGTTGTCTTATTTAAGAACTGTATTATGTGCCGTATTGGTCGAATTTTCCATAAAGCCAGAATATATTTCAAAAAATACTGTCAAAGTGAGCATTTGTGCCGAATTTCTCTGAAGATGATTCGCATAAAATCAGCTCTTACAGAAAAATGAAATTAAAAATTCTTCAAAAGCGGTCAAATAAAATTGTTAAACTAGATTTATCTATTCATACTTTACTTTTTGTTGTTGAAATGAGCTCTTAATTTCGAAATCTACTTCGACCTATAGACCAAGCCGACAGGGATTTTTTATTATTTAAATATAGTAGCTGTTGTCTGGTCCGCATTTCTGCCTGCCCGTATATAATAGCGTAAAAAGTATGAAAACGAATGGCTTGAAATTTTATATATAATCGTTGCAGAATTATCTCGAATCGTTTCAAATTTTAAGAAAATTAAATCAAAATTTATAAAAAAAATATTAATAAAAGTTTTTTTATTGTTTTAAATCCTACAAAGTAAAAAAATCTGCAAAGTTAATAAATTTTTTCTATAAAAATTGGATCTCTTGAACTTATGTAGCTGTAATTGCAAAAATTCCTGCAATAGGATTGATTTCATGCATTTTTGCTGTTATCGTTACATGAAATGTTCTGGGAATCTCAGTTTCCTAGAAAGAGTTTAGTAACTTAACAGTTTTTTTTACAGTGTGTCATACGTAATTAATTCAATGATATCCCGTGGTAGGTAATGATTCTAGATTACCATGTAAATTAAACGCTGTTTAAGATGGACTTCTATTATTCCCGTGTTAGTGAATTTAATACATATAATTTTGATAAATTTTGTATTCATGCATTTTCGCATAATCTAATGTTCCAAGTTATTGCACAAAAATCTGAATATTTATGAAACTGTTTATAATACGGACGCACCTTACTTGCCACGTTTGTAGTACAATTTCCAACTAGCTACAAATTCATAATTATGATAAAAAAATTGTTTTTTAAAAAAATGAAAAAAAAACTATGATTTCTACTGAGGCAGAAAAGTTTTCATGCAGTAATAAAAATAATCCATTACCAAATGTATAAAGAGAAATTTCAATTTTCTCTATCCTTATATCTTATATAGTTTTCTTTTCTATTAAACAAAAACAAACTAAAATAAACCAGAACATTTTTTAGCATGCGATATTAGATTAAATCTATCTTGCTTATTTCTGTTTTCATTTTATTTTATCTTATGCTCTTTGAGATATTGGCGCGATAAGAAAATAAGCACTGTAGCTCTCTCTTTCTCTACGTATATAACAAGAGTGGCCGTAAAACACACTTGAGGTCTGCTTGCATATTCCCACATTCAATCTAAACACGTAGTCTACGCATTATAGATATTCTTCTCACTTAGCCCGAATAAAGTTTCACACAATGGAGAATATTCAGCTGATACATTTTATTTTATGGCTTATTTTAGTTTTATGCTCAAATATTTTCTTTTTCTTTACGATTTCCGTCTAAATGTTTAAGTTCTACGAAAAGTGGAATATTGCCAAATTAGATTCATAGGAATATTTCTCAAAAACTTTTATTGGGCTGTTTTACTGCTGTTTTTGCATTAATTTGGCGTGTAATCGAAATAGTTTTTTGTTTCTTTCGTATATATTTTTGCAGTCGTAAATTACAAGTGGGGGTAAAGCAGCACTAACTTATGCATGTATAATGTTTTAGAAAAATAAAATTTATATCTTGGAATCAGCAGAGTGTATCTTTGTTTATATGCTTTGACGTGAGTATTTGTAAATTTAAAAATATATTCCTGCATTTTACATGTCAAAAAATTGTATCTAAATCTTTTTGTATTTATTTTGGACACGAAATACTTAATTCTGATTAAACGGGTATTCTTAAACTCATCTGACCTGCGAATCCTATAGGATAAACATCTTTACAGTTTTTTCTACTAGTATAAATAATGTTAAATTAAAAATTGTTGTGAATGGAGTCTAACACATAGCAAAACTAAACAAAATAACAATTTGTTTCTTATAGCGCATTGTTAGTGAGCTACGTGCTATATAAAAATGGCTTGCAGCAGAAATGTAAACATAGAATAATGAAAATGCAAATAATTTTACTGTGCGTTAAGATACCATTTATAGATTTCATTAGGGATAAAAAAAAGATATTAAACATATATTTATTATAATTTTTCAATGTTTTTGTAAGCAAAAAGTAAAGTAAAATAAAATGAAAAAATCCTAAGAAACCGACAGAAAATTTAATTTTCGAGTCCCCATGTATCTTCAAATTCATGTACAAAAGAAAATTATTTTTTCCGCTCTTCAATCTTTCTTAGTTATGAGTTTGGGAATTTAAATTCATAACTGAAATTTTAAAAAGTACATTAATAAACCCTGGATCTGAAGAGCATAAAAGTATGCCCCAGTTTCAACAGCATATTATAAAAGCTTAATTTAAGACTATTTACAAAAAATCGTACTTAAAATTAAAGGTAATCTAACTAAATTAATATCTATACTATTTTAAACATTCATGTATTTAAATCCCGCATAAAAACTATGTATTTAAGTTTACAACACTTTCAAAAGCACTCTCACTTTCATGACTTCATAAGCATTGGTTTCATTCATATAAAGCTCACATCAAGCAATAAGAAATAAACCAATTGATTAGATTTATCGTCTGAAGTAAATACATAGCTGTTTAGATTATTTATTATGTCACACATATGACATTCGTTTCTATGGAAACATCAAATCCTTGTACGGATTGCAGTCTTTGTAATATACATGCCGAAACTTCCTCTGTAAACATTATAAGTGACCGGCATTAAATCCGCCAGTGATTGATTGAAAATTGATACTTGCTAAGTATATTTCTGGATTCTGGATGACTGACAGTAGGTAATGCAAAATTAATTGCAGAAGAAAACTAGATTGATGTTCGCATTAATTGGAGATATTAAATATAAAAAAAATAAATGTCGTATTTAAATTTTCGTATTAAAATGCCTCATTGAAAATTATATTTATATTGAATTCAAAAATAGATGAAATAGATAATATATACGTTATATTAATTTGGATATATCAAAATAATGTACCGGGTGAGCAAACAGTGCATAAAATTTTAAAAATTCGTACATGCAGTAAAAATAACCGAAATATAAAACCGTTTGCAAGATTAGCATCTATAGGCTACGGGATATTTTTTAAGACATCAATTAAAAATAATTAAAAAAACACCCGACAGATAATGGATACGTTTGACTTCGGTGAAAATATGAAAATGACACGATTATGAGAATTTGCTAATCCACAAATAGTTCACGATTGAGAGCCGTGTACTTGATCCAGGTCTGTCGCCCCCTTTTACTGTTCACATAAAATAACTTCACCAACGAAGCTATAGCCTTCGCACTCATTAGCCTTGATCAAGTACACTGTTCTTAACCGTGAACTAAATGGGGATTAGCAGAACAAGTTCTTATAACCGTCTTATTTGCATATTTCCACCGAAGTCGAACGTTTCCAGCGCCATCTGTCGGATGTTTTGTGAGTTATTTTTTTTTACTGTCTTTTTAAAAAAAACCTGTGACCTATAGAGGCTAACCCTGCAAACTCTTTTTAATCTCGGTTTTTATTCCGGCTTTTATGAATTTTTTAAGTTTCTACAGATTTTTTGCACACCTGGTATATGGCAAAAATTTATGAAGAATGATTCCTTTTAAACAATTAGGTTTAAGGCACTGCAGCCTGTGAACCTTTAGACTCACAATATTTTAAATGAGCAGTTCTTGACTTTAAAAAAATATCTAAACTTAGACATTTATTGATTAATATTTTCTAAGCTATATGAGCATCTAAACCACTTTTAGCAGTATTCAGTTTTCCTGCTCCAAAACGTAAGATTTTCTGATCTTTTTTTAAACGTAAATGTATAAAATTTGCATTTATGACTATTGAAGCTATTTGGAATCGAAAAACATCTCCATTTTTTAATAAATAAAAATTCTTGTCACGCGACGACAATTTTTTCCTTTTTTCTGGCTAGTCCAGAATGGCCACTTTTAAAGCATTTTCTGAAAGAACTTCTTATTCAGGAGAAATACCTTTTTATTATATAGTTTTGATTAAGAATATTTTTCCAATTTCATGCATTTCTGAACAAAAATGAATTGAAAAATATATCAGTAAGTAACTCCTGTGAATATCAGAACAATCGTAACCAAATCAAATGAAACAATGTAAATGGAATAAAAAAAAAACAAATTCTAAAAAAACAACGCTAAAGTCTACCGATTTTCGACAAACATCCAGATAAATCAATACACTGTTTGCAATGTTTTCTCTGTGGACTTAAAAAGAAAAAAAACTCGGCTTGGGCTAATTGAATAAGTATATTTTATTGAGAATTCGAAATTTGGTACTTTTTTTCCCAAGTAAAGCAGAAAGTAACATTCACAGAAATTATTTGTATTTAAAATCATTTTAAATTTCTTTCATTAGAAACATTAGAGATATTCTTTGTCCCATATTATAACTACTATTTGATATGGATTGATTACAGCTTTCAGACATCGAAATTTGAATTATTATAGCAAAAAGGTTTTCACTTTAATGAGTTGATTTTATTGAAATAAATATACCATTGGAATGCATTCTTATTTTTTTAATGTTAATATGTAACTAACATTTAAAGTTTTAGGACAACTATTAAATGTTAAATAATATATTAATTTTACACTCTGCTTATCAGCGTATTAATAACGTGCAATTTTGAAAAGCAATTCTTCAGAAAGAAAAACAAAAATAGTTGTCAAATAATTATAAAATATTCAATACATTTGGTTCTGAAAAAAAGTACGATGATTGTGCTATAGTGATTTAATACAAAGAATGTTTCTTTTAATAGTTGACAAATAGCTAATTCCTAAACCATTAGTTTTAGTGTTAGAGTTTCTATTGCACACAATATTTCTCACGTAGTTAATAATTATATTAAAATCCATATTACGATAAAGTATATTTATTTAAAAAAAAATACAGAATTTAACTTTTTATATGGTATTTTGTTCTCATAAGCTGCATTAAAAAAAGTTTTCCAATAATGTGTGTGTGTGTCTGTTTGTGAGTATGTGCTAATATATTCTATAAAATAGCAATATGTTTAACTCATAAAGCGTTATCAATTATAGTAGTCTTCGAAATTTGGGCTGTGTCATGTGTTTAAGTACCAGATTTTCACTAATTTTTTTATTTTTTATCTTTAAAGTTACGAATTGCGAAAATATTTGACGTGATAGTTAAAGACGAAGGTATTTTCAGATTCAATAAAAAAAAAAATACATACAAATCAATTATTGAAAATTAAAAAGCAAAAACATCGCAAACTTCTGTTATAACCAGAATAATACAATCAGGTATAATCAATGCGAGAACACTTTTTCCATTTAAAAATCATATAAAATGAATTTTTTTTTCATACGTGCTTAGGAAATAGCAAAATTCCATTGCATAGATGCACTTAGTTTAATGAGAGAGCGGTAGGCATATACTTTGCTTCTTTGCAGAGTATAGAGTAAGTTCCCATTCTGCTTTGCGTCTTGATTTTGGAAGACTTCCGAAAAATAAAATTTCTGTTTTATCTTATAAGCACTTCTGATAATAAAATGAAACTTAAACAAATTAAAAAGATATCAGCGCATTTTGTAAATGATAAATTTTGCAATTTTGATATGCTATTTTAAATTTTTTAATCCTAAATATCTAAAAAAGCGATTAATTTGTAATAAGAAAAATTTTCTATAATTTTATTATTTGAGAGTAACAGTATTCGATACTGAATTTCTAATCATATTCGACGATGATTAAACAGAGTGATTTTATAAACGCGTTACATGATCTATTTTCGTCTATTATATCATTATGTTGTTTAATCGATTACTATGTCTTTCGAAACAAAATTTTCCAGAAATGTAAAATAAGGTACATTTCAGATTTATGAGTATTGGTTGTGCAAAAAACATTGAAAACAAATCCCTGCACATTGTAGAAGTTTGATTGAAATGCTAAGACGAAAGCAATCAATAACAATCTACTAAATAGTTTTTAAGTTACAAAGTTACAAATAGGATTCAATAATCGTTTCTAAGATTTTAACACTTATTTTTAAAATCTATATTTGATCCTGCTGAATCCCATATATGTAAAAAAAAAATGTCTGAAAAAAAGATATTTGACCTTTGAAAACTCAAATATCAAATGTTTTAACCATCCGCTCCTGTTCTTGGGTATATGTCCTGCTTAAAATATTTCATTATTAATTTAGTCTAAAGAGATTGAGCTAGATCTTAATACTGGTTATGTAATCCAAAAATTTAGTTTTGAACATTTTCTAAATAGGTAAAATTATTTTTTTACGAAAATTTTCTTCTGTGCGAGCAAGATATCCAACTTTCTAATTTCGTATGAGATTAGTTTTTTGAATTCCTAAAATTTTTGTTCTGTTTTTTTTTTTTTTTTTTTTTTTTTTTTTACTTTATTTGCATTTTTAGTTTAAAATTATGAAGTTTTTAACTATTTGGAAAGTAGTTGTAGCCCTCGGTAGAGAATTTAAAAATCTGAAGCATATCTGAAGCTTTTTAATAGTTGAATTTCGCAATTTCTTTTTCGTTCTCTGCTTGTTGCCAAGGTAACAAAAAAAAGTAAAAAAAAAAAAAAAAAAAAAAAAACTTTAAATAATAATAATAATTTGAAAACAAATTGCCATAAAGATTTTAAACAATTTTCATGTTTTCCTCTACGCAACGTTGTAAAAATTTTAAATGTGCGCCACGATAACAAAAAAAAAGTAAAAAAAAAACTTTAAATAATAATAATAATTTGAAAACAAATTGCCATAAAGATTTCAAACAAATTTCATGTTTCCCTCTACGCAACGTTGTAAAAATTTTAAATGCGCGCCACGATAACAAAAAAAGGTAAAAAAAAAAAACTTCAAATAACAATAATAATTTGAAAACAAATTGCCATAAAGATTTCAAACAAATTTCATGTTTTCCTCTACGCAACGTTGTAAAAATTTTAAATGTGCGATGTTTAGAAGTTTAAAAATTTGCAGTTCGGAAAATTGTAAAATTGAAATTTCATTTAAAATTTGATTATGATGGGTCCAGGAATAGGAATGTTTAAGTACATGTCGTACGTAAAATGAGGCGTTCAGAAATCAGTCTGATTAACTCCATCAAATAAAAATGCACATTTTAAATAGTTAAACTTGTATATCTGTAAACTACTGTTTTGTTTATTTTTTTGTGTAAAATCTAGAAAACGTATCTCAGAAAGCCAAATGAAAACTAAAATAATGCATTTTTGAAAGATACTGGCGAAGAAACTTCCAATTAATGCAGTAAAATAAGATAATTTATTCGGATAAACATAAATATCCACTGATGAATTATTCTTGTTAGAATATTTTCTAAAAATGAGTATTCAAATGCTTTAGAAAAATATCTTGCTTGATTGAAAATTCAATCTTTTTATTAGAAACATACGATCATCTTCTCAAATCATATATTCCAATTCACACAACTCTAACATTTCTGATGCATATCCTTAACTTTTCAGCGACAAGTATAGTGATGAAATTTTATCAATGTATTGTAAACAGACTGTGTGCTTTTCCGCCAGATTTATTACAGTGCTTTTTAGCGTTAAAACTACAGGCTAGCTTTCTCATCTCTAAAACTATAAGAAATATAATCAAATAATTCATTGCGAAGTTGAATGAAAACGCCAATTTAGAACAAAAGACGCTTCCCGCACATCGAAGCTAAGAATAATAAAGTTTAAACGACTCATTTGCTTGTAGTTTGATTTCGAACACTCCAAAGTAATAATTAAAAAAATGTTAAATAGTTTTGAATGCAGAAAAATACACTTTGAAAAGTTATAAACTTTTTTTGTAAAAGCATTTCTTATTTCAATCTGTTTCGGTATGCTTAAAAATTATTGAACTTAATTTTTTTTTTTTTTTTTAATTAGAGTTGAATTTATCAGTCACACCATGAATAAATTGGTTTTATAAAGAGACGAGTCAAGGAAAGCTAATTACCCATAGTGTGAAAGTCGCATGAAATCCAGCTGATAAAGCAACTAACTTATAGAAAATAATTTACTAATATTCGAACTCGAGTGACGATAGAGCATTAAACTTTTTGCAATCTCCTTTCTATATGATTCCTGTAGCGTCTTTATATAGTGATTCGCTGCATATACAACAGCGAATGATAACTTTTATCGTAGTTTTAATCATCATAAAAAAAGTTAAATTCCCTTATCTAAAGTGTATGTTTTTCTAATTTGGTTAATCAAATTGTTAGAAAAAGTTTTTTTTTTTAATTAATGGTTCCAAATGCCTCTTTTTTGAAGTTATTTGCCTCTTTTAATTAACAATATCTTATGCATTGGTAGTGTGCCAGAAAAAATCAAATAAATCAATAAGTGACAAAAACATTAGCAAAAATAATAAAGAAAAAAGAAAAAGAAATTGTGGCTCAGGTACCACCTGAAGTATTTTTTGTGTCAAAAATCAACCAACCAAAAACTACTTATACTAAAAACGACAAAAACTACTTATAAATGCATAAAAACATAAAATGAAATTTATTTATTTTTATATAATCTCAATTGAAATCATAAAATTTATTTAAATCAATTATAGCAAAATGTGTGTGTGAAAGCACACTGATGATAAACTAATAAATTTGATGTATTGACAGTTGCTGTTAGATCACATATATGATAAAAAAAACATGCTTCAAAATGTACATTTCTAATTTTATATTTGTGCGTGTGACGCAGAAATATGTATGAGTGTGTATGCGTATTTGCTTTAGAGCCAAAAATAATGTTTTGGCCATAAACCAAATTAATAAAATTAGCGATGTACATAGTAAAAGCATACATTTTTACGATTTAATTTCTATTTGAAAAAAAAAATCTCAAATTTTCCTGGCAATTAAAATGTTAAACAAATACCTATAAAAAAGTTATTTTTCAGCTAATGGCTAACCCTATAATATGAAAACCTATTCAACATCGAAGCAATAAAAGTAAGGTGTATATCGAGTTCCGTGATTAAACACCTGTTAATAATTCACGCAAAGTAATAAAATCTTGGGCGTGTCCTCTTTCATTCAAGGAGAATATCAGTTACATCTTAGACGTTAATGTCTAATATTCATCTTCTAGAACCCAAGAGAAATTTAGGTTACTCGATTAGAAATAAAACTATGTCATTGGTGAACACTTAACTTAATGAAAAATAAATAGATAAAGAATAAAATTGATTTTGTTAAAAAAGCTATTTTTATATTTAGAGGAATTTTAGAGCAATTATTTGAAGAGTAAAATTTTAGAAAGTTCGGTGACCGAAAGTTTTTTGTTTCTAAAAAAGTTATTCATTTATTTTATTTTTTGGATATTTTGCAAGTTTTATGAAGATTTTGAGATTACTTGCGTTGTGTTGCATCTTGTGTTGCGTTACAGCACATTACTTCGTTGCGTTTCACATCTTAGACGTTAATGTGTAATATTCATCTTCTAAAACCTGAGGGAAATTTCGGTTACTCGATTAGAAATAAAACTATATCATTGGCGAATACTTAATGAAAAATAAATAGATAAAGAAAAAAAGTGATTTTGTTAAAAAAAATGATTTTTATATTTAGACGAATTTTAGAGCAATTATTTGAAATGTAAAATTTTAGAAAGTTAGGTGACCGAAAGTATTTTGTTTCTAAAAAAAGTGATTCATTTATTTTATTTTTTGGATATTTTGTAAGTTTTATGAAGATTTTGAGATTACTCGCGTTGTGTTGCGTTACAGCACATTACTTTGTTGCGTTTCACATCTTAGACGTTAATGTATAATATTCATCTTCTAAAACCTGAGGAAAATTTGGATTACTCGATTAGAAATAAAACTATGTCATCGGTGAACACTTAACTTGATGAAAAATAAATAGATAAAGAATAAAACTGATTCTGTTAACAAAACGATTTTTTTGTTTAGAGCAATTTTAGAGCAATTATTTACAAAGTAAATTTTTTAGAAAGGTAAATGACAAAAAGCTTAAACTGATTTATTTGTTTTATTTTATGGGTATGACGGCTTAGCTGTTAATGTGTTATATTTATATTCGAGAACCTAAAGACAATTTGGGTTAATCGACAAAATTTTGTATTTTTATCCTCTGTCGCCGTAAATGATCTTGCACATATTGCAGAAAATTACGATTGAGAACTTTCATTAGGTAAATATATTAATATTTTGACAATTTTATTTTAAATTTTATGCTAAAATTTATAACAATTTTTTAAAAAGTACTATCTTTTTCTTTCCTCAGTATTCAGTTATGACAATTCAATTATTTCCTTTTTTTTTCATTTCTACGCATATTGCACTTAAACTTTTTACTCAGGAAACTTAATGAATTAAAATTGCAATTCTACATTTTTACATCATTTTTGTATGACGATTTTTTATTTATAAATCCACGAAAAAAATGTTTAAAAAAATGTTATATTTCTAAATATTTTCTGTTATAGTTGAGTTAAATTTTTAAAAACAAAAAAACTTCATTTTTTCATTAATTTTAACAATTTTTCATGTAATATGTTTTAAGGGGGAAAACTACCTTTTGAATAATTTTAGTATTTTAAAATACATGTTTAAACGATAAACTCATTACATTTCAATAATCATTTAAAAAACTACCTATTTAATAAAAATTTAAAAAAAATATATTAAAAATCGAATTTTTAAAATTTTCTATTACTTTTTTTAATTATTGATATTCTTGCTCATTTTTTTTTTAATTGCATGTTATACAAAACTACGCATGGATTTTTAGATACATCTAATATTACATCATTTAACAAAAATTTTTTATTCTTACATATACTATAATTTATGAAAGTTTATTTATTAATGTATCATATACTTTTATTTTTTACACAATAACAAAAAAGATGAAGGTCAATTCCATGCGCAAATTTACCAGACATATAATAACGAACATTAAAGTAAAAAAAAATAAAATTTTACCTGAAATATAAAAAAAAGTTTTGGAATTTTTAAAACACCGAATAAAGAAAATATGAACATGGGGAAAAACACATTTAAAGTTTTAAATTGTATGGGTCATTGTGCTGAATGTGTCAACAAAATTTGCAATATCACGTATATGCCGTATGTATATATAACTTCCGTATAAATTGAAATTTCCTATAAAAATTAAAAAAAAAAAAAATTATCAATTTTGAGGTAAACTGTCTCATTAAATTACTGCTTTGTAGATATTTGTATGTGTCTTTCAAATTTGTTTTAAAAGAAACATTATTTAACATTAATCTACGTAGAATTTAAAAAGAGATGTCGATAATTCCGGTATTTTCAAAATAAATTTGCTTTTTTTTATGCTTTATGTATTTAAAGATTATTGGATTATAAGATTTTTTAAGGACTCCTAAAACTTAAACATTTCCAAATTATCATTTTTACATACACTTATTTTTTCGCCCATCTCTTATAACAATAAGCTTTTTCAAACATACATATACAATTTTAATCTATTCATTTTAATGTATTATTTTTCTTCATTTCATAGAACGTATAGTTATAAATATTTTACTCTACAAGAATTTTAAAAGAATTTTTTAATTATATATACCGCAATCACGAAAAAATATCTTTTTACTAGATAAGGTATCTAAAATCACCTTATATTTAATTTGCAATGTTTCTCTATATGCAACTTATAATAAGTACTGTGAAATTACTTTGATGGTCAATAAGGTAAAATTATTGTTCTATATTTTTAAAATTTTTATTTGACCTATTCCGGGAATTTTTTGACCCTGTCTCATATGTTAATTTTAAATTATTTTAAGGGATCTGTCTTTTAAATCAATTAGAAATCATTATATTAACACTGTTGTGCACGCATTCAATGTAGGTTATTTAAGAACATATACTTAAATTGCATATGTACATAGTTTAAATTACATTATAAGAATTTTATATAATAATACCATA
The DNA here is from genome assembly GCA_964019185.1 of Maratus speculifer. NCBI lineage: Eukaryota > Metazoa > Arthropoda > Arachnida > Araneae > Salticidae > Maratus > Maratus speculifer. Next base: position 326,055,284 of record OZ025291.1, read on the forward strand.
AAATGATGAAATTAATGCAACACAATTGTTTCGGAACATATAAATATGATATTGCATTATACATGAAACTTCGTATGGTTCGAGGGCTTCAAACAACATGTGAATTTACATCAGATAAAGGAAGGATTAGTTTTATATAAATCCATGATAGTTATTATGTGTTTATTATGTAACTATTAATGATGCTTTCATAGTGTTTTTATTACATCATTTAAATTTTTTTAATTAAAAAAACTATTTTTCATTCAAAAAATTCAAACGATTTAGACAACAAAACCAAATCACTTTGTATATTATCATATACATAACTAACTCTCATGCATAATGCATACATACTGATATCAATAGTAATTCATGAAAGCAGAGTTATACTAATTCTAAGGTATTTCATGAATTCGGTCATAATTAGGTACTTGATGCGGATAAGTCAGTGGCTTCAACTGGAATTACCTCTTAATATACATGTTATTATCTGCTGTCGATGAAATTGTGAGGTATATAATCCCTAATGATGCTTAAAGGTAATATTACATATAGCTAGTTATTATATAATTATCCTGGCGGAATAAAAATATGTAATTTAAAATTTTAATTGAAAGGATCAATAAAGGAATCACATTTATTTAATACTCATTCTACTTTTTACATGATTTTATAATAATAATGGAAAGAAGATAATTTGTTTATTTGTATATCATTATATATTTCGTGATTTTAAAGAAGTGTTTTGTAGTCTTGTTTCAATGTAAACGACAACATTATATTTTTATAATATTGAATTTATTAATTTAGTAATACTTTATAAGAAATATTTTCTATAAGTAAAGTGAACTTTGATTTCTTGATGTCGAGATCAGAAATATTCTTCATATCCGATATCGATATATGAGATTTCACTCTTTTAAGAAAAGTAATTTAGTATATTAGTACTACAATGTAACAAATATATATATATATATATATATATATATATATATATATATATATATATATATATATATATATATATATATATATATATATATATATATATATATATATATATACAGTATGTTTCGCTACCAGACCGACAAACTATGAGGGATAATAGTAGACACGAAGACAAACATTGGGAAAACATGGGGCGCAAACGTCTTCCGCAGGAGCTGGGAGCCATTAAAATGTAAGGTCCAAAATTTTAAAGGATGATAAAAAACGGAACAAAGGGTCGATTCGTTTGCGGTTTTCACTCAAATCATTCTTTATATATCGATTTTTTTAGAAAAAAAATTTAAAGATTACGTTCAAAAATTGTCCATAGAGGGCGCTTTAGACTTTAGAGTAACGAACAACTACATTTTACCATTATTTTGTGCATGGGGTTGAAATTATTCTGAAGTTTAGACTTTAACTTAAATTTTAAGCCCGAAATTGGAAACATTGGGATCGGGTAACTAACGAAAATTAAACTGTGAACAGAAGGGGAGATTTTATACGCTCATAAATATTGGACAAACAAATCGATTTTGTTGTGGTTTGCGTGTAAGTCATTCCCTTGGTAATTATTTTATTCAAAATGACGTTCAGCTTTGGTGTCCTCATTTTTTGATAGAGGGCGCTTCCGACACATATCTGACATTTCAATGGAATTACTCCTGGATGTTTTACAACCAGACCAACATAATTCCAGGAAGTGTTAGGGATACAAAGACGACTCGTAATGACATAGGAATATAACGTTGGAAATGCCATTTTGTGCGAACAACGATTAAAGGAAGCAGAGAAAAGAAAACAGAAACAGAAGAGAAAGAGCGACACATTAATGTGACAGAAAAAGTTTATTTAAAGGTTTTACTAAAAAAAGGTGTTTGAAATTACGACCAGAAGTAGTCCGGCAAGTTTGACAGCGACGGTAGATGGCGCTAAACGGTAATGCACCTGCGCAAAGATCATTTTGAAGTGATCATTCGCGAACCGGTTCCAAAGGTAGCAGAATGAAGTATTTGAACGATGAACAGCACGATAGGGTTCCTCCACCTTTTACCAATGACGTTTACCGACAGTTCAAAGTAACATATGGACAGTGGTGGATAGGTCGTGGTGGCTCGGTTCATTGATCTGCCAGATAGCTGGACCTATCATGTATGGACTTCTTCTGCTGATGCCAAATGAAAAATTGGGTGTATGAGACTCCTGTACCATCAGTTGAAGACCTCGCAGCTGATATTTCTGTAGCTGCCAGAAAACTATCAGAGATGTCAGGAATCTTTCAAAGCGTGAGGAATCCCACGCGACGCCACTGTCAAGCATACCGGACTAATTCTGGTCGCAATTTCTAACACCTTTTGTAGTAAAACATTTAAATAAATTGTCTAGTCTAATAAATTGTCTTGTTTATATCACATTAACGTGTTGCTCTTTCTCTGCTGTTTATGTTTGCTTTTCCCTGCTTCCTTTAACCTTAATTCGCAAAAAAGGCATTTCCAGCGTTACATTCCTATGTGATTCCGAGTCGTCTTTGCATCGCTTACACTTCTTGGACGTATGTTGGTTTGGTAGTAAAACACCCAGGAGTAATGCCATTGAAATGTCAGAGATGTGTCGGAAGCGCCCTCTATCAAAAAATGGGGACACCAAAGCTGTACGTCATTTTGAATAAAATAATTACCAAGGGAATGACTTACACGCAAACAGCAACAAAATCGATTTATTTGTCCAATATTTATGAGCGTATAAAATCTCCCCCTATGTTCGCAGTTCAATTTTCTCTAGTTACCCGACCCCAATGTTTCCGATTTTGGGCTTAAAATTTAAGTTAAAGTCTAAACTTTAGAATAATTTTAATCCAATGCACAAAATAACGGTAAAAAGTAATTGTTCGCTACTCTAAAGTCTAAAGCGCCCTCTGTCGACAATTTTTAAACATAACCTTTAAAAATTTTTTCTAAAAAAATCGCGATATAAAGAATAATTTTAGTGAAAAGCGCAAACGAATCGACCCTTTTTTCCGTTTGTTATCATCGTTTGAAATTTTGGACCTTAAACTTTAATGGTCCCTAGACCCTACAGAAGACGTTTGCGCCCCATGGTTTCCTATTTAGTAATGTTTGTTTTTATGTCTACTATCATCCCTCAAAGTTTGCCGGTCTGGTAGCGAAACACCCTGTATATATATATAAAGATTACATGCAACGTCAAATTAGAAATATTCATACTATTTTTCAAGGTCAAAGGAAATATTTACAACATATAAATACAAAATATCCACACACTCACAAAAAATCCTAGATTTTTATATTAGCATTCTTTTTTTATTTTATTTGAAGATATAATAGCATTGTTAAAATAATAGCAATATGTAGAAAAGCTAGGACATACGTGGTTTGGGAAAGCCCTTTATTAAGTTTAAAATATCCACATTTTTAACCTAGGGTCAAATAAATTGCCCGTTTAAGGTACACCATAAAAACGGAAAAAAAGTCTTGCATTTAACACTTACTTAAATATCCATATCTATTAACGTAAAAGTTGTTAAAACATAAACTATACATTTACCAAAAATCTCTAGGTTTTCATATTAGCATAGTATTCTTTTTTTTTCCTTCAAATTTGAGGATAGAATAGCATTTTGAAAATTAATAATATATAGTAAATCTGTACCACTCGTAACACGAAATACCTTACCCTAAATTCCTATGATTATCTATTCGTAACTACATTATGTGGTTATAATTTTCATCAAAAATTCATCTTAATATCACCACTTTCGACGTTGTTCTACAGCCAAGAAACCGATAAAAGTCTCTTGCAGACATGTTTATGCAAATTTAACAAAATATAACGATTAAGTCAATGAAATGAAAAATGTTTATCATGTCTTCCACATTAATTGATTAAAACGATGCTTTAAGACCCCTGTCGACGTGAAAATTTGTCACGAAGTAAACAAGTAAATTAATATAAAACAAATTAAACTTTACTACACCGTTCATCGTAACTTGTACTTAATTATCTTGTATCATTGAAGGGTCATATTACGAGGCTTCATAAAAGAGATAATTAATGTGCGACATGGTGTGGTCAATTAATTCTCTTGTTCTAAATAAAAGAAGAAATTCAGAAAAAAAAAGAAAAATGATAGCTTGGCCATTTTTTACTTTGTTAATGCAGGTAAGTTACGTTAACTAAATTCACTTTAAGATGAGTATAAAAGAAAGGTTTATTAGGTAACTTCCTTATTTTAGAAAATTCGTTCCTTTATTAAATATTGGAAGCATGTGGTGTATTATATTAATAACCTTTAAAATGCTATTATGAAACTTGTTATTTATTATTTGTATAGTTCGATTTGATTAATGGTATAATAAAGTTTAAAGAAGGGAGATTGTTAGTCTAAGGTTATAAATTTTATCGCAGACTTAAGCATGATGAAAGAAAGATGATTAAATTAAGATGATAAAGTAGAAATATGATTAATTTTATTCTTAATAAAATGTGAGGAAAAGTTTAAAAATATATACGTAAAATACGTTAAAATGCAGGCAAGTCCATGTAAATTGAAATAAACTTTTGAGAGCAGTTAAAGATTTTTTTCTTTTTTCTAACTTTCTTTACTTTCTTTTTTCTTCTTTTTTTCCCTTTGTTATACAATTAATTTCATTAAAAAAGCATGGATAAGGATATTTTTGGTCTATATTTTGGTTATTATTACTATGATTATTCATGAAAAAATTCCTTGATGTTCTTATTTCAGGGCTCCCAAATGGTCCGCGAACTGAACATCAGTATTTTTTAACAGAAAATTTCATAATACGTTTGAGCTATAATCAACTTCCAAACGTGGTTTATAGACAATTTGCAAGAAAAATCTGAAAAGAAAATTTCTCTAAAAAAATTCTGATGTTCAGTTCGCGGACCATTTGGGAGCCCTGTTACTTAAATAGTTGTTTTTATTTGAGAATATATAAGTATTGAAAAAAAAGCAGCAAAATGCAGGAGAGCTAACCCACAAGTGACATGGGATGGCCCTATAAAGTTACATTTCCATCGGTTTGTATTTGTAACTATACTTATCATGTTAGATTTTTCATCAAAAATTTTCCTTAATATCATCATTTTCAACATTTTCCTATTGCCAAGATCCCGATAAAAGTTTTCTTTCGATAGGTTTATGCAAATTTATATAAAGATTAAGTCAATGAATGGGAAAATATTTACACTGTCTTCAATATTACTTGATTAAATCGTTACGTAAGTGCTCTGTCGCCCTGAAAATTTGCTACGAAGTAAACAAGTAAATTAATGTAAAACAAATTAAACTTTACTACACCGTGCATCGTAACTTGTCCTTAATTATCTTGTTTCATTGAAGGGTCATTTTATGTGGCTTCATAAAAGAGATAATTAATGTGCGACATGGTGTGATCAATTAATTCTCTGGCACTAAATAAAAGAATAAATTCAGAAAAAAAAGAAAAATGATAGTTTGGTCTATTTATTACTTTGTTTAAGCAGGTAAGTTACTTTAACTAGTTTTACTTTACGAAGAGGCCAATGAGAAAATGTTTAATGGAGTTTAAATTATCTTTTCTTTTAGAAAAATTTCTTGTTTATTAAATATTGGAAACACATGGTTTATCATATTAATAATTTTTAAAACGCTGTTATGAATTTTGTTATATATTATTTGCATAATTCGATTTAATTAATGGTATAATAAAATTTAAACAAAGGGCATAGTTAGCTTAAGGTTATAAATTTTATCGCATACTTAAGTATAAGAAAGATGATTAAATTAAGATAATATTTCAGAAATATGAGTAGTTTTATTCTTACTAAAAATGCAAAGAAACTTTAAACAAATTATAAAATACGTTAAAAAGCAAGCAAGTCCATATAAATTGAAATAAACTTTTGAAAGCTGTTAAAGAAATTTTTTCTTCTTTTCTTTTTTCTTTTTTTTATACAATTAATTCCATTTAAAAATGCATGTGTGAGGATATTTTTCGTAAATATTTTAGTTATCATTACATTATTAAATTATTAAAAAATTCCTATATGTTCTTATTTAAATAGTTGTTTTAATTTGATGCTTTACAAGCATTGTTAAAAAAGCAGCAAAATGCTGGAAAGTGAACCCACAAGTGACATGGAATGGACCTACAAGTTTAAATTTCCATCAATTTTTATTTGTAACTACACTTATGAAGTTAGAATTTTCATCAAAAAATCATATTTATATCATTATTTTCGACGTTGTTATACTGCAAAGAGCCCGATAAAAGTTTATTGTGACCTGTTTATGGAAATTTAATAGAATATAAAGATTAAATAAATGAAAAAAAATGTTTACCCTGTCTTCACCATTACTTGATTGAAACGTTGCGTAAGTGCGCTGCCTACGCGAAAATTTGTTACGAAGTAAACATGTAAATTAATATAAAACAAATTAAACTTTACAACGTTCATCGTAACTTGTCCTTAATTATCTTGTTTTATTGAAGGGTCATCATATATGGCTTCATAAAAGAGATAATTAATGTGCGACATGGTGTGACCAATAAATTTTCTGGCACTAAATAAAAGGATAAATTCAGAAAAAAGAAAAAATAATAGCTTGGTCTTTTTATATTTTGTTTAAGCAGGTAAGTTACGTTAACTAGTTCAATTTACGATGAGGCTAAAGAGAAAAGATTTATTAGATAACTCCCTTATTTTAAAAAATTTGCTAGTTTATTAAATATAGGAAACATGTGGTATATCATATTAATAATCTTTAAGACGCTGTTCTGAAGTTTGTTGTATATTATTTGCATAATTTGATTTGATTAATGGTATAATAAAAGTTAATCAAAGGAGATAGTTAGTTTAAGGCTATAAATTTTATCGCAGATTTAAGTATTAAAAGGATGATTAAATTAAGATGATAAATTAGAAATATAAATAATTTTCTTCTTACTAAAATGCGAAGAAACTTTAAAAAAAATTAAATTATATTAAAAAGCAAACAAGTCGATGTAAATCAAAATAAACTTTTGAAAGCAGTTAAAATATATTTTTTTCTTTATTTTTATTTTCTTTCCTTTCTTTTCTTTTCATTTTGTTTTTGTTACATTTTTTATACAATTAATTACTTTTAAAAATGCATGTAAGAGGATATTCTTCGTATATCTTTTGGTTATTATTGCTGTAGTTATTTATTTAAAAAATTTCCTTGGCTGTTCTCATTTAAATAGTTGTTTTAGTTTCAAAATATACGAGCATTGTTAAAAAAGCAACAATATGCGGGAAAGCTAACCCACAAGTGACATTGAATGGTCTTACATGTTTATATTTCCATCTATTTGCATTTGTCACTACACTTATGAGGTTAGAATTTTCTTCAAAACTTCATCTTAATATCATTACTTTCAATGTTGTTATATTGCCAAGAAGCTGATAAATATCTTCCTGTGACAGGTTTATGCAAATTTGATAAAATATAACGATCAAGTCAATAAAAAGAAAGATGTTTATCCTGTCTTCACCATTACTTGATTAAAATGTTGCATAAGTGATTTCTCGACGTGAAAATTTGTTACAAAGTAAGCAAGTAAATTAATATACAACAAAATAAACTATACTACACCGTTCATCGTAATTTTTCCTTAATTATTTTGTTTCATTGAAGGGTCTTCATGTGTGGCTTCATAAAACAGATAATCAATGTGTGACATGGTGTGATCAATTATTTCTCTGGCACTAAATAAAAAGAGAAATTCAGAAAAATGATAACTTGGCCATTTTTTACTTTGTTTAAACAGATAAGTTTCTTTAACTAGATTCACTTTAAGATGAGAAAAGGTTTATTGGATAAAGAAAGGTTTATTGGAGAAAAGGTTTATTGGATAACTTCCATATTTTAGAAAATCTGCTGCTTCATTAAATAGTAGAAACATGTGGTATATCATATTAATAACCTTTAAAACGCTGTTATGGAGTTTGTTATATATTATTTGCATAATTCGATTTGATTAATAGTATGTTAAAATTTAAACAAAGGAGATACTTAGTATAAGGTTACAAATTTTATCTAAGACTTATATATTAGAAGATGATTAAATTAATATAAAAAATTAGAAATATGAATAATTTTCTTCTTACTAAAAATGCGAAGAGACAAATAAAAAATAACAAATTGCGTTAAAAAGCAAAAAAGTCGATATAAATCGAAATAAACTTTTGAAAGCAGTAAAAGATTTTTTTTCTTATTTTCTTATTTCCTTTGTTTCTTTTCTCTTCATTTTTTTTAAATATTTTTTATACAATTAATTCCATTTAAAAATACATGTATGAGTTTATTTTTTAAAAATATTTTTTGGTTATTATTACTTTAGTTACTTATAAAAAAACTGCTAGACGTTCTTATTTAAATAGTTGTTTTAATTTGAGGATATCATTGTTAAAAAAGCAGCAAATGCAGGAAAGCTAACCCACAAGTTACATTGAATGGCCCTACAAGGTTATATTTCCATCGATTTGTATTTGTAACAATACTTATGAGGTTAAAATTTGCATCAAAAATTCATCTTAATATCATTACTTTCGACATTGTTCTACTGTCAAGAAACCGATAAAAGTTTCTTGCAGACAGGTTTATGAAAATTTAATACAGTATAAAGATCAAGTCAATAAAAAGAAAAATGTTTACTTTGTCATCACCATTACTTGATTAAAACGATGCTTTGAGTGCGCTGTCGACGTGAAAATTTGTTACGAAGTAAACAAGTAAATTAATATAAAACAAATTAAACTTTACTACATCGTTAATCGTAACTTGTTCTTAATTATCTTGTTTCATTGAAGGGTCGTCTCATGTGGCTTCATAAAAGAGATAATTAATGTGCAACATGGTGTGATCAATTAATTTTCTGGTACTATATAAAAGGAGAAAAAAAGAAAAAAAAATACCTTTGCCATTTTTTACTTTGTTTAGGCAGATAAGTTACGTTAACTAATTTTACTTTACGATGAGGCTAGAGAGAAAAGGGTTATTGGATATCTTCCTTATTTTAGAAAATTTTCTCGTTTATAAAATATTGTAAACATGTGGTATAGCATATTAATAACCTTCAAAATGCCGTTATGAAGTTTATTATATATTATTTGCATAATTCGATTTGATTAATGGTATAATAAAGTTTAAACAAAGGAGATAGTTAGTTTAAGGATACAATTTTTATAGCAGTCTAACGTATATGAAAGATGATTAAATTAAGATGACATATTAGAAATATGAGTAATTTTATACTTATGAGCAATGCGAAGAAAATTTAAAAATTATATAAAATACGTTAAGAAGCAATCAAGTCCATGCAAATTGAAATACATTTTTGAAAGCAGTTAAAATTTTATTTTCCTTTTTCGTATTTTCTTTTTTTTTTTCTTTTTTTTCCTTTTTTTACAATGAATTACTTTTAAAAATGCATGTATGAAGATATTTTTGTTAAATTTTTTTATTATTATTACTGAAGTTATTTATAAAAAGAAATCTAAATGTTCTTATATAAATAGTTGTTTTAGTTTGAGTATATAGGAGCATTGTTAAAAAAAGCTACAATATGCAGGAAAGCTAACCCACAATTAACATGGAATGGCTCTACAGCATTATATTTCCATAGTTTTGTATCTGTAACTACATTTACGAAATTAGACTTTTTATCAAAAATTCATCTTAATATCATCATATTCGACGACGTTCTATTGCCAAAAACGTGATAAAAGTTTCCTTGTGACATGTTTATGCAAATTTAATATAATATAAAGATTAAGTCTATTTAAAGAAATTTTTTTATCTTGTCTTCTCGATTACTTGATTAAAACGTTGCGTAAGTGCGCAGTCGTCGCGAAAGTTTTTTCGAAGTAAAGAAGTAAATTAATATAAAGCAAATTAAACTTTACCACACCGTTCATCGTAACTTGTCCATAATTATCTTGTTTCATTGAAGGTTAGTCTTATGTGGCTTCATAAAATAGATAATTAATGTTCGACATGGTGTGATCAATTAATACTCTGGCACTACATAAAAGGAAAATTTCAGAAACAAATGATAGTTTGGCCTATTTTTCACTTTGTTTAAGGAAGTAAGTTGCTTTAAATAATTTTACTTTACGAAGAGGCTAAAAAGAAAATTTTTATTGGATAACTTGCTTATTTTAGAAAATTCGCTCGTTTATTAAATATTGGAAACATGTGGTATATCATATTAAGAACTTGCAAAATGCTATTACAAAGTTTGTTATATATTATTAATATAATTCGATTTGATTAATGGTATAATAAAATTTAGACAAATGAGATAGTAAGTTTCATGTTATAAATTTTATCGCAGACTTAAGTATTAGTAAGATGATTAAATTAAGATGATAAATTAGAAATAGGAGTATTTTTATTTTTACTAAAAAATACAAAGAAACTTTAAAAAAATTATAAAATACATTAAAAAGCAAGCAATTCTATGTAAATTGAAACAAACTTTTGAAAGCAGTTAAAGAATTTTTTTCTTCTCTTTTCTTCTTTTCTTTTCTTTCTGTTTTTTTCCCTTTTTTATACAATTTATTACTTTTAAAAGTGCATGTATGAGGATATTATTGGTATAGCTTTTCGTTATTATTACTATGGCTATTTATTAAAAGAATTCCTGTACGTTTTTATTTAAATAGTTGCTTTAATTTGTGGATATACGAGCATTGTTAAAAAAGCAACAATTTGCAAAAAAGCTAAACCACAAGTGACATGGAATGGCCCTATAAGGTTATATTTCCATCATTTTATATTTGTAACTACATTTATGAGTTTAGAATTTTTATCTAAAAATCATCTTAATATCTCCACATCCGATGTTGTTTTATCGCCAAGAATCCGTTAAAAGTTTTCTTGAGACAGGTTTATGCAAATTTAATAGAATATAAAGATTAAGTCAATAAAAAGAAAAATGTTTACCCTGTCTTCAACATTACTTGATTAAAACGTTGCGTTAAGTGCGCTGTCGAAGTGAAAATTTGTTACAAAGTAAACAAGTAAATTAATATAAAACAAATTAAACTTTACTACATCGTTTATCGTAACTTGTCCTTAATTATCTTGTTTCATTGAAGGGTCATCATATGTAGCTTCATAAAAGAGATAATTAATGTGCGACATGGTGTGATCAATTAATTCTCTGGCTCTAAATAAAAGAAGAAATTCAGAAAAAAAGAAAAATGATAGCTTGGCCATTTCTATACTTTATTTAAGCAGGTAAGTTACGTTAACTAGTTTTACTTTATGATGTGGCTAAACAGAAAAGGTTTATTAGATAACTTGTTTATTTTGGAAAATTTTCTTCTTTATTAAATATTGGAAGCATGTGGTATATCATATAAAACGTTGTTATGGAAGTTGTTATATATTATTTGCATATTTCAATTTGATTAATGGTATAATACAGTTTAAACAAGGGAGATTGTTAATTTAAGGTTATAAATTTTATCGCAGACTTAAGTATTAGAACGATGATTAAATTAAGATGATAAATTAGAAATATGGGCAATTTTATTCTTACTAAAAATACAAAGATACTTTTAAAAAGTTATAAAATACGTTAAAATCAAGCAAGTCAATGTAAATCGAAATAAACTTTTGAAAGCAGTTTAAGAATTTTTCTTTCTTTTTTTCTTTTCTTTTTACATTTCCTTTTTTATACAATTAATTACTTTTAAAATTGCATGTATGAGGACATTATTAGTATAGCTTTTGGTTACTATTACTGTAGTTATTTATTAGAAAAAAACCCAGATGTTCTCATTTAAATAGTTGTTTTAATCTAAGGATATACGGGCACTGTTAAAAAAGCAACAATATGCAGGAAAACTAAACCACAAGTGACATGGATTGGCTTTACACCATTTTATTTCCATCACTCTGTATTTGTAACTACATTTATGAGGTTAAAATTTTCATTGATAATTCATCTTAATATTAATTTCAACGCTGTTCTACTGTCAAGAAACCGATAAAGGTTTATTGCAGATATGTTTATGCAAATTTAATAGAATATAAAGATTAAGTCAATGAAAAGAAAAATGTATACCTTGTCTTCAGCATTATTCGATTAAAACATTGCGTAAGTGCGCTGTCGACGTGAAAATTTGTTACGAAGTAAACAAGTAAATTAATATAAAACAAATTATACTTTGCTAAACCGTTCATCGTAACTTGTCCTTAATTATCTTGTTTCAATGAAGGGGTCATTTTATGTGACTACATAAAAGAGATAATTAATGTGCGACATGGTGTGATCAATTAATTCTCTGAGACTAAATAAAAGGAGAAATTCAGAAAAAAAGAAAAATTATATCTAGGGCTATTTTTTACTTTGTTTAAGCAGGTAAGTTGCTTTAACTAGTTTTACTTTACGATGAAGCTAAAGAGAAAAAGTTTCTTGGATAACTTCCTTATTTTAGAAAGTATGCTTTTTTATTAAGTATTAGAAAAATGTGGTTTATCATATTAATAACCTTTAAAACGCAGTTATGAAGTAAGTTACATATTATTTCCATAATTCGATTTGATTAATGGTATAATAATGTTTAAACAAAGGAGATATTTAGTTTAAGTTTATAAATTTTAGCATAGACTTAAGTATTAGAAATATGATTTAATTATGATGATAAATTGAAAATATGAGTAATTTTATTCTTACTAAAAATGCGAAGGAACTTAAAAATATATATAAAATAGGCTAAGAAACAAGCAAGTCTGTGTAAATCGAAATAAACTTTTATAATCTGATAAATATTTTTTTCTTTTTTTTTTCTTATTTTGTTTGCATTCTTTTAGTTTCTTTTATTTTTTATCCAAATAATTACTTTAAAAATGCATGTATGAATATATTCTCGATATGTCTTTTAGTTATTCTTACTGTGGTCATTTATAAAATAAAAATTTCTGTAGATGTTTTTATTTAAATAGTTGTTTTAAGTTGAGGATATACGAGGATTGTTCAAAGTCAGCAATATGCAGAAAAGTTAGCCACAATTAACTTGGAATGGCCGAGAATGCCAATTTAATAGAATGTAAAAATTAAGTCAATGAAAAGAAAAAATTTTACCCTGTCATCACCATCACTTGATTAAATTGTTGCGTAAGCGCACCGTCGATGCGAAAATTTGTTTGGAAGTAAACAAGTAAATTAATATAAAACAAATTAAAGTTTGCTACATCGTTCACCGTAACTCAGGGTCATCTTGATTGGTTTCATAAAAGAAATAATTAATGTGTGACATGGTGTGATCAATTAATTCTCTGGCACTAAATAAAGGAGAAATTCAGAAAAAAGGAAAATGATAGCTAGGCTACTTTTTGCTTTGTTTAAGCAGGTAAGTTACGTTAACTAGTTTTACTTTACGATGAGGCTATAGAGAAAAGTTTTTTTTAATAACTTCCTTATTCTAGAAAATTTGCTTTTTTATTAATTATTGGAAACATGTGGTACATTATATTAATAATCTTCAAACACTGTTATGAAGTTTGTTACATATTATTTGCATAATTCGATTTGATTAATAGTATAGTAAAATTTAAACATAGCGCACATTATTAGTAATTTTAACATTATATATTATATCGCAGACTTAAGTAGTAAAAAGATGATTAAATTAAGAAAATTTCAATTCAACATTTATAAAATAAGCAAAATTAATCACAAAATCCACGATATGAAATTAAAAAAGATCATAGTTTTATTTTTGAGCTATAAAGATACAATTTATTTATGCAAATGTACAACCTAATACTTTTGGCCTAAAATCCCGCTGACATCATATGGGAATATTTTTATTAATTGTTCTTCCATTCACTCAATTTTATGACTTCATTTGAAATAATGGCATGATTTTATCTATAAAATTAACTCTTAGTTGTATTCTTGTTTATTAATGTAAAGACCCTGCTTACAAAGTTGTAGGATAATCAGGGCTGATGCGAATATTAGGCAAACGGGGCAGTAGCTAAGGTCCCCGTAGCAGATGAGGTCTTCTGGGGAGTTCTAAAACTCTGTTGTACAGTTCGAAAAAGATTTTGGAGATTGTTATAGTTTTATTACTTTTTGTCCCATTCATTTAGTTACGTGACTTCGTTTGAAATGATGTCATGATTTTATCTATAAAATTAATTTTAGTTGTATTTTTGTTCATTGCTGTACAGTTCCTGTCTGCAAAGTAACAGGTGAACCAGAGTTCCCGCAGCCTATGGGACAAACGGGTCAGCAGCCGAAGTTGTCGGGTTGCGTGTTATTATTCTAAACTATTAAAAAGATTATTCATTTATAAAAATATTCTATATTTATTTACAGACGTAAAAATAGCCACCTCTCTCATGGATGACTCTTTAGAACATCAAAAATAAAAAGTCGGTTGCCATGCAACGAAAACAACTTAAATATTAAAAGAGAAGTGCGTGCCGATAAACAAACCACACTGTTAAAAATAAAGGTGACAAACCGGTGCCATTTGGGACCCGGAGGTGAAAAGGCGGTGCCATTTGGAACCCTAGGGTGTCATAGGAGCTTGAATATGTGGTTGGGGTGACGACAGATCTGTTACTGGATGATGGGAGCTAAATAAGGTGCCATGCACTTCGTATTGGTAGCAATGTACCACTCATCGGGTGACTGGCAACTTGCGCATGCGCTATGACGTGTGTCTTTCTGCTTTCGGTGTCGGCAAGTAAAGTTTAGGGGTGTGAGCAAATCAAAACATGGCAATGCGTAAATTGGCGATATTAATTGAGGACTAACCACTGAGCTACAATGAAACAACACGGAGGACTTAACGATCCGATTTGCGCGACCAGTGAACCGGGCAAAGTCTGATTAAAGGTAAGATTTAACTTTATTTTATTTTATTTTATTGTTACGTTAATTTATCGTACATCCCTATATGTACTGTAATAAAAAAACAGTAAACTAGATTTTTTAGTTAGTATGATTGATTGGTAAGTTTATTATGTGAAGCTACAAGCTACACTCCCACCAAAATACCCGTTTGCTAATGTTAAACCTATGAGGCAGTTATTTTACAATTTCTCATTTACATGTCAATATTTTTAAATGATTTATCGAGGCCTTAGCTACCGAGGAGCAATTGGAGCAAACTGCTCTAGGCACGAAAATCCTAAGGGCGCACAATTAGAAAGAGCGAAATGAAAGATTGTAAAATATTTACATATTTTTTCATTACAAAT